>CM052706.1:95038438-95058807 GCA_028551405.1 Uromys caudimaculatus | reverse complement strand
TAAGAGAGAGCAGTCCTAAGTCCTTTACAACCTCAGCGTCCCCATGGGGCTGTAAGTCATTTGTTTGGATTTGCTTTCTGCAGAAACAGCAAGGGCAGCAGCGGCGGGATTTGAAAAAACACCTTAAATCTTTCTTTTTGACTCTGGTACCTCGAGTCTGGAGAGATTCTTTAACTCCTTGTAAAGAAAACCTCATGGTCACTTAACGTTTGTCCCATGATTCTGTACTATTTTATATAGCTTTAATTCAACCTCTCTCTGTCTCTCTCCCTATTTTTTTTTTAAGTCTATATCTTACCCTAACATAACATTTAATTATTTAATTATATATTTCCACCTTTTCCCAGTGGAAGATCCCTTTCTTCTGTCTTCTGCTTTAACTTTATTTCTTTCTATACAGCTCTCACACAATAAAATACCTCCGTTTTCTCTCGACTAAAATCTCTATTTCTCTTTTGTTCGTCTTTGTTACTAAAATTCGCAAAGACTCTATTCTACATAGACATCTTTTACCATGGGCTCTATTACTTCCCGACAGTTTTCATATAGACCCATTGGTCACATGGTACTGATTCACGGCTTTCCCATGGACCAGATTTGTACACCCGAACACCCTTTGTCCTGAAGGGAGAGCTTCCGTGAAGCAGCTCTTCCTATAATTTCCTTTTCTCTGGAAAAAGCATCTGCCTCTATTCATGCGTCACTCACCTCTTCTCCCAAAGTCCACTTCTCGGTCGGGTCACTCCGAGAGCATCTTCCACTGATTAATTCTCACCCGGCTGGGCCTTGTTCGTGTCATGACAATCAACGGTGTGCACTCTCCCGGGCCACAGTCCACGTCGGGCGCCAACTGTAACAATTTCTAGTTTTGAAGTTCCCACCAGCAGGTATTCCGTGCTGTGGAAGTGCTGTGGAAGGAAGCCACTGATAATAGAAAGAATCAGGAAACAAAGGAATGCATTGGAGCAAGACGGAATCCCGATCAAGCTCAGAAGAAATCTTTATTGTTACAATGTTTTAAGCACATAAGGGCGGGAAATGGCAGGGGCGGGGAGAATCCATAATGTGACCAGACATCAATATTGCTATAGTTGTCCCTGAGCTGAAGGCCGGACGTTTAATCCCTACCTGGGGGCAGTAACAATGGGGAGGAAACAAGGAGAGGCCTGCTGGAGCCGGAACACCTTGAAATGCTAATCAAGCCGAGCCTAAAAGTCAGGGCCTAAAGGAGACACCTGCTCAGCGATCCGAGACACTGTGGCTAGCAGACTTAGACAAACCTGGGATCTTTCATCCAGCAGATATGCAAAAGGCCAAGGCCTTTGTCTTCAACAAAAATCTAAGATACATTTAGGGTAGCCTAAATTATACTTGGGATTTCCAAATGTAATTTATTCTTATATAGAAGTCAAGATATATAGAGATGAATATAGAATTTATTCCCCAAAAAGGCCAGAGATATTATGATATTTATGTCATTGTGACATTTTTAATATAGGAAGACTCTCAATTATGAAAGTAATGAAGGGAGAAATTTAAGTAGAGAAAAGGGAGGCAGTGATTGTGATCAGGTTCTATATGAAGAAAGAATGATAATTTATGTGTATGTAAACAAGACTAGGAACAAGAAATGGTATGTGCTTAGCCACTGATATTGGGGATAAAATTCAGAACACATACTTATATCATAAGCACTTTGCCAAATGAGGCAGTTTACGAATCTCCATGATTTTTAACTAATTTGTGGCTATTTGTTCCCTACTGCAGTACAGATCATCAAAATCACTTATGTGTTTATCATATTTCTAAGGAAGAAAAATAACATTCTCTCCAAGTGTGAAGAAAAATTAAATATATATATCTATATGGTTTCAAGTATAAGAGAATAGGCAGTAGCCATGCAACGCTCCTTGCAAAATAACGACTGCCAGGTTTGGTGGATACTTCTGTATAACTCAAAAAGTATTTTCATAATTTCAATGCTAAATGCAAAGGACCCTGGATTCAGTCCAACCAACATGACAATTATTTATATTGTAGAGTTGAACTGAAAAAAATTAATATCAATATTTAATATTGGTATATTTGGGGGCTTGTTGAATAATTAATACTTGTTTATATATCTGTTATCTTCTATATTTGATTTATAATTCCTTTGGAAAAATCTGAATGTAGTTAATGATTTTGATAAAAGAAAAAATAAATTTTTCTAAGAAATTTTAAACAGTCTATCTTTGGTAACTTACATGGAATGAATCAGCACAGTGAAATATGCATTGATTAATACACAAGAATTCTAAGAGTTCTTAGATATAGGATGTTTTAAATGGAAAGAAATAGGAGTACATCTCTACCCATAAAATGATGATTGAATTCTGAGCAAATATGATTATGTTAAAAACTTTCCGTATTGCAATAACTGGTGATTTTATTTCTTGATTTGCTTATAAATTGTTAATAATATTTCACGAAAGAATGATTTATGACATTTATGTTCATGTATTTCAAATATTGATGCTACCATTTCAACTTAAATGATGAAGAAAAATTTCAATGTGTAAGCTTTTGTGAAGAAAATTATCAGAAATACTGTAACATTATTTACATATGAATAATGACATATTTGCACAATCACACACTTTTGTGAATAGACTTTTATGCTAGACTTTGCTGATCAAATATCTTGGAAAAATAAAATAAATATTCAAATTCTTTAAAAGTCAGTGATATATGTGTATTGTAGTACTTATAATATAAAGATATGCAAGACATAGCAACAGGATCGAAGAGGCATCAATTTTATAGAAATCATGAAATAGAAAAACCCCAATGTAAAGCAGCAAGAAAATTCTGTAATTCATGAGAAATATGTACATGTGTATGTGAGATATATATATATATGCATGTGTGTAAACAATTGACTAGGAACAACAAGAAATGATATGTGCTTAGCCACTGATATTGGGGATAAAATTCAGAACACATACTTATATCATAAGCACTTTGCCAAATGAGGCAGTTTACGAATCTCCATGATTTTTCACTATTTTGTGGCTATTTGTTCCCTACTGCAGTACAGGTCATCAAAATCACTTATGTGTTTATCGTATTAGCTCTGTCTGTTTTAACTGTGAATGCTCTGCCCCATACTCATATTGCTCCAGCTATACTTAGGTGCATACCAGAAAAAGCCCTAGCATTTTTTCATGATTTCCTTGCTTGAAATTTTTATTTTACATTTAAATATTTGATGCTATAATGTAATTAAACTGTTTTCCCTCCTTTTTCTTCCCTCAAGCTGTCATACATACCCATCTTTGCTCCCCTTCAAATTCTGTGCCTCACTTTCTATTAATTGCCTTTACATGAATATATGTATATGAGTATATACATTTATTCTTAAGTATGGGCTTCTCAGCTATGTGTTAATTATATGTGTTTTCAGTGCTGAACATTTGGTATTAAATAATCAAGTATTATTTTCTTCCTTGGAGAAGAATACTTTGCCCACTACTTGTACTTCTAAACTGCATATAGTTATTTTCACAGTGTTGTTGCCTTGTGGGTTTTTTCTCATCCAATTTCACATGTATGTTGGTTTTTCAGATACTCTTGTTATTTTACTCACTTCCATCCTTGTTTTGTACACACCTGTCTCCCCAGCCACTAAAGTGCTTCCCATTTCCCCTATCAGATCACTTGTACCTTGCTACTCCTTTTTCTCTCCTTCCATTTCCCTCTGTATTTGCCTCCTTATTGATACCTTGTAAGTCTTGCCTTCTCAGTTTCCTGATCAGATTTCTTATACTTTTTATTTCCCCTTTCTTTTTGCTCCACAAACCTCCTATTTTGCCTATGATCCAATTATAATTTCTGGTTTCTACTTTTATAGTTCCATTGATTTATCTGGCAATTGTAATGGTAATTGAAGGATATTTCAACTATTTCCATTTTCTAGCTGTGGTGGTTAAAATGGAAATGTTAATATGTTAATATGTTTGAATTCTATACCTCAGTCAATGAAACTATTTGTAAATGATTGGAAGAGTAACATTGTTCCAGTAGTTATGGCCTTGTTGGAGAAGTTATGTAACTGGCATTGGTCTTTCAGATGTCAAAAGCCCATGCCATGTCCATTCTAATTTTTCACTATAATCCTGTGAATTAGATGTAAGATAGCATTTACTGCTCCAACACTATTTGTTCCTGTCTTCCTGCCACAATTTCCACCATGGTGGTTATGGAGTTACCCTCTGAAACTGAAAGCAAACCCCCTATTAAATATTTTCTTTTATAAGTTGCCTTGGTTATGGTGTATATTCACAGAAATACAAAGGCAACTAGGATGTTAACAATTTTTAATAGAGCATCAATGAATAGAACTGAGGAAGTATTTGTAGAATAGTATGTTGAGGTTTTAGTCATATGCAAATGAGTGTCATATTGCAGGTTGATTTTTCATTTTTTTCAGAACTTGTCATCATGACTTTTATAATGATTGTTTACAATTCCATCAACAGTGAATGGCAGTTGCTTTTTCTTTTTCTTTTTCCATTTATTTATTATTTGTTCACTTTACTTCACAATCCCAGCCTCTCCCTCCCAATCACCCCTTCACACAGCCCCTCCTCTCATCCCTGATCTTCTCCTCTGAAAGGGTGAAACACCCCCCCCCCACACACACACACACATTCTCCCATCTTGACAATTCAAGTCTCTGCAGTTCTAGGTCCATTCTTTCCCACTGAGGCCAGACAAGGCAGCCCCCCTAAGGGAGTGGATTCCTCAGACATGCAACAGATTTAGGGACAGCCCCAAATCGCTTATACTATTAATGATACTCTGTTATGCTTGCAGATTGGAGCCTAACATGACTGTCCTCTGAGAGGCTCTGAGAGGCTTCACATGAATAGCTGACTGAAACAGATTCAGAGGTGCACAGCCAAATATTACATGGATCTCGGGAATTCTTATGTAAGAGTTGGGGGAGTTTTTGAGTCCCCAAAGGGGATAGGAACTCCTCAGGAAGGCCAACAGTGTCAACTGACCTATACCTGCAGTAATAATAATTAATACATTCCTGTGTAGGGTTCCTTCACAACATTGGTCATTTATGTTCCCAGAAGAAAGCCTTTATATTTTAATATGCCTTAAGCAGCACAATAGCTGGTCAACTACCTCCATGCTGATAAAATATACTTTGCTACTGATAACCTCTGATTATCACATACTATGTTCCATCTTGACAGTTCTTAACCCAATTGGACAGCCCTCTGGGCCATGTACTCTTGATCCAGAAACCATGATGATACTTTATGCTTCTTTATCCCATCTCCCTTTCCTCCTTGCTCTCTTCCTTGTGGTCCCAAGCCTGGGAAACCTATACTCCTCTTATGGCTCTTCTACCCAACAATTAGCTCCTGGCCTTTTATTTAGCAATCAGAATTAACTGGTGGCCAGGCCCTACAGGCTAAATGCTGACTCCAAATCCTGGAATCCATCACTTAGCATTGCAATAAACAGTAAAATGCAAAACCTCAACATGGACCCTTGGGGGCTTTCAGAGACTAAACTACCAACCAAAGATTACACGCTGGCTGGACAAACACTTGCCACCCCCAAACATATGGTATCAGAAGTGCAGTTTGTCTCTTCTTGTAGTTTACCCCCAAACTACAGGGCTGCCTTTTATTTGCTGCTCATTCTGCATTGTTGTTCATTATCTCTCAATCTGTGGGCTTCCTTTACATCCAGTTGATTGTTACCTTAGCCAAGCACTACATTTTCAGTTTTATCAAGTCATACTTGTCAGTTATTTACATTAATTCTTTGAGAATGGATTCCTATTGCTGAATCCTTTCCCTAGGTTGTATCATGTATGGCACTGCCTGTTTCTTTCCATAAGTGTCATATTTTAGGGTGTGTTTCTAGATTTGGTAGAAATTAGCTTTGCATCATCATAGATATGAGTCTAATTTCATTCTTCTGTATCTGGAAATCCAGTTTTCCCAGCAACATTTTTTGAGGATGTTTCTTTCCTCGAGGTTATATTTTGACATCATTTGACAAATATTAAGGAGCTGACAAATAGTAAGGAGCTGAAATTTCATGTACTCATTTTTTGGATGTGTTGTTGTTGTTGCTGCTGCTGTTTTTGTTGATGTTCCATTTGACCACATGTTGGTTTTATTCTATACCTTATTGCCTTTTAATTACTGTAGCTCTTCAATTTATCTTAAAGTATAGAATTATAATAATGTCTGGTATTGTCTTTCTTCTCAGGATTCTTGGAATATTTGAGGAGTTTTTGTAATTTCATAAAATTTTAGCATAGGATTTATTTGTTTGTTTATGTATTTCTATTGTATTGAAGAATGTGATTGGGATTTGAATTGGATTTATATTTAATTTGTAAAGAGTTTTTAGTAGAATGCTCACTTTCACAATGTTATCTCTACTAATCCACGAGCACGAGAGTACAAGATGTCTTTCCATTTTTTAGTGTCTAACTTTTTTTTCAAAAATTTAAATTTTTTTTAAGAATTATTTGATGCTGATCCAGGAATTTTTCATAGACGTCATTTTGTAAAATTACCCTTAATGTATTTTTTTTTTTTACAATGCAGTCATTATTCCTCCTTCCATTCTGCCTTTCTATAGTTCCTGATCCTATTCTTCCTCCCCTGTCTCAAAGAGGATGTCTCCAATAACCCTAACCCACTCAACCCTGACAGGCCTCCCTACTCTGTGGGGCCACAAATCTCTCCAGGGTTAGGAGCATCTTCCCTCATTGAGGCCAGTCTATATCAGAGGTCTTTTTATGGTGTTGCCCACCTCCTGAACTTCTTCCAGCCTTTTTCTTATTTAGCCACAGGGTTCTCTGAATTCAGTAGATTGGTTGGGTGTAAGTATCTGTATCTGTCTCAGTAAACTGCTTGTTGGGCCTCTTGGAGCACAGCCACGCTAGACTCCTATATGTAACACCCCATAGTGCCAGTAATAGTGTCAGGGCTTGGAGGCTCCCCTTGAGATTAATCCTAATTTGGGTCTGTCAAAGGACCTCCTTTCCCTTAGTCTCTTCTCAATTTTTGTCCCCACAGTTCTTTTGGACAGGAACAATTCTGGGTCAGAGTTTTTGACTGTGGGATGGCAACCCCATCTCTCCGCTTGATGCCCCCTCTTTCTACTGGAGTTAGACTCTATAAATTCCCTCTCCTCACTGTTGTGAATTACATCTAAGATCCCTCCCTTTGTGTCTTGAAAATCTCTGACCTTCTAGGTCTCTGGTACATTCAAGTATGTCTACCTAGCTCCTATTCTTTGAGGTTGAATATTTACATTCATTCTCCTGTCCCTCTAGGCTTTGCTCCTGTTTCCCTGTACCCTGAAGAATACCTGATCATGTTCTCCTTTTCTCCTTATCCCTCTCATACCCAGATCCCAACCTCACTCCCCCTACTCCAGTGTGATTGTTTTTTTTCCCTCCAAAGTAGGATTGAAGCCTCCTCACTTGGGCCCTTTGCGTTGTTAAACGTTTTGATTGGTTTATGGTGGGGCATATTGGGTATATGCTCAAGAATGGTACAACTGTGTCTTCAGGCAGATCTACTTCCAATTTTCTGAGGAAACTGCAGATTGATTTCCAGAGTGGTTGTACCAGTTTACAAATTCTACCAGCAATGGAAGAGTGTTCCACTTTCTCCACATTCTCGTGAACATGTGCTGCCTCCTCACTTTTTGATTTCAACAATTCTAATTGGTATAAAGTGGAATCTCAGAGTTATTTTGATTTGCATTGCCAGAATCACTAAGGACTTTGAATGTTTAGGTGCTCCTCAGCCATTCGAGAGTCCTCTGTTGTGAATTTTCTGTTTAGTTCTGTACCGCATTTTTGGATTGGGTTTAGTTTTTTGGAGGTTAGCTTCTTGAGTTATTTATGTATTTTGAATATTAGTCCTCTATCAGATGTGGGGTTAGTAAATATTTTTTCCAGTCTGTAGGCTGCTGATTTGACCTATTGACTATGCTCTTTGTGTTACATTTTCACATGGTCCCATTTATCAATTCTTGATCTTAGAGACTGGGCCATTAGAGTTCAGTTTAGGAAATTTCCTTCCATGCCAATGAGTTCCAGGTTCTTTCTCACTTGCACTTCTATTAGATTAAGTGTATCTGGTTTGATATAGAGGTCTTTGATCCACTTGGACTTGAGCTTTGTGCAAGGTGACAAATATGAATCTATTTTCATTTTTCTACATAGCAACTTCCAATTAGACCAGCACCATTTATTGAATATATTTTCTTTTTTCCATTGTATATTTTTGCCTTCTTTGTCAAAGATCATGTGTCCATAAGTGTTTGGTTTTATTTCGGGTCTTCAATTCTATTCTACTGATCAACCTGTCCATCTCTCTACCAATACCATTCAGTTTTGATCACTATTGCTGTGTAGTATAGTTTGAGGTCAGGGATGATGATTCGGCCAGAAGTTCTTTTGTTAAGAAGTGTTTTCTCTATCCTGGGTTTTTTCATTTTCTGTATTAAATTTGAAACTTGCTCTTTTCATGCCTTCAAAGAATCATGTTGGTGTTATGATGGGAATATTATTGAATCTATAGATTGATTTTGGTAGGATGGCCATTTTTATTATATTCCAGTCCATGAGCATGGATTGTTGATATTTTCTAAGAACCTACTTTTGGTTTCTTGATTCTTTGTATCCTTTTCTTTGTTTTTATTGGTTGATTTCTGAGTTTGACTATTTCCTGCTGTCTACTCCTCTTGGGTGCATTTGCTTCTTTTTTCCTAGGGCTTTCAGGTATGCTGTTAAGTTGCTAGTATAGGATCTTTCCAATTGCTTTAAGAGGGCAATTTGTGCTCTGAATTTTCACTGTAGTACTGCTTTCATTCTGTCTCATATGTTTGGGTATGCTATGTCATCATTTTCATTAAATTCTTAAAAGTCTTTGATTGCTTTCTGACCAAGTTATTGAATAGAGAGTTGTTCAGTTTCCATGGGTATGTGGGTTATCTGTTGTTTCTGCTTTTATTGAAGTCTACCCTTAGTCTGATAGGATGCATTGGATTGTTTCAACTTTCTTGTATCCATTGAGGCTTATTTTGTGGCAGATCATCTCATCTATTTTGGAGAAGGTACCATAAGATGCTGAGAAAAAGATATATTCTTTTGTTCTAGGGTGAAATGTTCTGTATTTATCTGTTAAATCCATTTGGTTCATAACCTCTAGTAATTTGACTGTGTCTCTGTTTAGTTTCTGTTTCAATGACCTCTCTTCATTATCTTCCTTAGGTTTATTCCTAGATACATTTTTATTTTAGTTTATTGTGACTGGGAGTTTTTTCATAATTTATAGATTTGTTGTTGATGTTTAGAAAGGCTATTGTTTTGTGTGAATTGATACTGTTATCCACAATGTTGTTGAATTTGTTTACCATTCCTACAAGTTTTCTGATAGATTTCTTGGTGTTTTAATGTATAATATCATACTATCTACAGGTTGATTATACTATCCATGGGAAGAGATATTCACTAGACATAACCTCTGTGATAATTTAATTGTAATCTACATATAATTAATGGCTCTACCCTCCTAGACATGGTGATCATCTTATATGATACTAAACTTCAGTGATTGAGCATCATTAATCTGGGAAGAGAGTCTTTATTCCCACCACTGGTGAAACAGAGGCAGGAGGGTCTCTGTGAGTGTGAGGCCAGCCTGCTGTACAAAGCAAGTCCCTGGACAGCCAGGAATGTTTTCCAGAGAAACCTTGCCTTAAATCAAAACAAAACAAAACAAAACAAAACAAAACAAAACAACAAATGAGATTAGAAACTCAGTTTATTTCTTTTGATTTCAAATATATTCACTCATTTCATTATAATACAAAACATAGAAGACACCAAAAATGTGAGGATACATTTGAATCATAAAGTTGTATTTTGCATTAATGGAAAGACATTTGATGCATTTGTCGGTTGAATCTGATCATTGTGCCATAGAAATCTCACTATATGCCTAGAAAATGAGCAATGAAATAAATAAATGTACCTTTTCAAACTCCTTAAATTCATCAATAATGAATAAATATTTTTCTATTATTCTTATCACTCCACTGTACATATGATTCTGTTATGTTTGTTTATATTTTATGCATCTATTACTAAAGTTCTGTGTCAAAATTCGTATATAGTCAATTTAAAATATTGAGCATTTCTCCTGCTGCTACTGATATACTAGTATTACCAAATTTTTTGGTGCATAACACAATATAAAGAGAAATTTTAAAATGGTGAATGATTACTGGCAAGACTAGGGCATACTACATTTTGATATTTTTCAAAGGATTTTCCTAATCAGAAAATAAAAAATATTTTACATAAAATTTGCTTTGCCTTATTTACCTCCTTAATATTTTTATTTCAATATTACATTTGTGAAACAGTGCTTAATAAATTCATAATATCTTCTCATATATGTGTGTTTGTGTGTGAATGTGTGTATTTTTCAGTAAGAAAATGTAATGTGATATATTGGTATAAAACTTTTAGTATGTATATATTTAAATATTTTATAAGCTATAATACATTCTTGAAGCTCACTTTAAAATAATAACAGTGCCTAATTTAATATGAAAAATTCATCAGGACACAGAAAATCTAGAATTAAAAAGCAAACTAATTTTAGAGTCAACATTAACTAAATAGAATTAATAGAAATTTATAAAATTTCTATTAATTATGAAAAAGCCTATATAATATTCATTCTTGAGAAATCTATATTGTCTACTAAATAGTAGATATTAAATGATATAATGCAAATATAAGACTAAAAGTACATAATTATGTTTTATCATATATCATGTAACAAAACTTAGAACCAAAAACAAACTGTAGGAAACTCAAAACAAATTAAAATTCAACAGAATACTTTTGTTTTATCAGTGATTCATTGAAGAAACAAGAGAGTAAATTAAATAACTCTAGAATTAAAGGAAATAAAAATTCAGTATAGAAGATCCTCTTTAATGAAACAAATATTGTTCCAAGATGAAGTTTGTAACATAAATGTATATGTTTATGAATAAAGAAGAATTGTCATGTAAACTCAAGATGCATATCAAGGTCTTTGAAAAAGAATGAGAAGGTTTCAATATTAATGAATGAAATAAATAAGAGAAAAATTTGATGAAACACAAATTGATATATATATATCAATGTAAATATGAGCTGATTCTTTGAAATGATCTAAAAATAATTTCTCCTTTCTTTTATGTGTAAACAATTCACAAAGGTAAATTTGCTAAATTTATTGTGTTTTGTAAATACACATAAACATTGATGTTTTTTGAAGTACTCCTCTCTTAAGCAATATATCTTCTATACCATAATTGATTTTCCCAATATCTGATGATGCCCATGACAGCAACATAACCATCTGGAATCACTGATTCTTTTTCATATGCCAATTTCCCTTCAGAATACATAGTTTCTTTCTGTGATAGCCACTAGATTTTTTTTAATTCCCTCCATAAATATGTGAAGACTTAATTGCCTAAAATCCCCAGGGGTTCTGAAGATTGACTTGACTGATAACATCAGTGAAAATTGTGATAGGGAGATTCAAATACCACAGCCAGTGATACCTACAATTTACAGACTACATAGGAACTAGCCTACAAATGGACTCTTCCATCTCTAGAGTATGCCCTGTTTTATCCCATAAAACCGTAAGAAACTTGTGCCCAGTGTGTATAGTTTCCCATAGCATTTAAAGATTGTGTCCCATCAAATGTTCCAATTAAAAGAACAATTTTACTCCTCTATATCTGTTTACTTTTATTTACACATTACCTCCATCAATCCTGATTTAATTTTTGATTTCAAAACTGGAAAGGAATCTTTGGCTCTGACCTCCCACTCTCTCTCTCTCTCCTGCATGACCTTATGTAACTCCTGGTACCCATATTCCTCTTTTTTCTAAAAATTTATCCAAAGTAACAAAAAAATTGCATAAAGAATATCCAAACTAAAAAATTCAGAAACAAAAAGGGAAGCATGACAAAAGAAAACAAGGAAATCCAAATAATTAGAAGGGGCATTCTCTAAAAATTTCAACAAAACAGAAAACATAAATGAAATGGAAATTTTTTCTCAATAAATTCCAATTACCTAAGTTAGGTTAAGATTAGAGTAGCAATTTACAGAGGCATATACCCTCTAACCACTAATGAAATAGAAGTAGACATTGTATATGTTTCCTACCAAAACAAACAAACAAACAAACAAACAGGCAATCAACAACAAAAACAAGAAAAGGACAGGGGCAAATGTCTTTAATGTAGAACTCTACCAGAATTGCATGGGTCATTCAAATTCTTCCACTCAGATTCATGGATACCCATGCATGAGGAGATGGAAAAACAAGTTTCACAATGGGTACAGAAGACTAAAAAATTTAGGTCCTCTAAGTTAGGATGAGCATGGGTAAGATGAACTCACAGAACTGAAGGAACATACACAGGGTTCACACAGGACTCCACCATGTCCTCCGCATGTATATTATCACTCCTAGATTAATGTCTTTACTATATTATTGAGTCAGGAAATGAGTGGGTTTCTGACTCTTGTGCCTTCTTTTGGGCCCCTTTCCTTTCATTGGTTTTTCTTGTCCAACTTCAATGTGATAACTTTTATCCTATGTGAAATCCATATCTCTATCTATCTATCTATCTATCTATCTATCTATCTATCTATCTATCTGAATGAGTGTGAATACTTAGTTACTAGGATAAAAGGTAGCTAAAGAACTGTCATTTACACATGCTTGTAGATGAAGAGTTGGTTTTCTCTAATATACTGAAAAATACCAGTGGATTCTCCAACTTCTTTCTAACATTCATTCAACAAGCATACATGCAGTAAAAAAAAATGAATAAATCTATTACATTAATATTATGAAGCATCAGGGGAGTTTTCAGGAATATTATAAGCTGTGTGTATTAAGTAATAGACTTAGACAACAATCCTGAAAATATAATTCTAAGGTCATATCAATGTACTAAAAAGAGACCTACTGACAATTGGTACTCTTATCAATCTCTGATGTTCAATACTTGAATTATGTATGCTCTTTGCCTCATATATTAAATTTTAACTCTACTTAAAAGAATACTAAAACATATGTTCATACAAACATAGATATTCATAATTTAACTTTTCTTTCTCAATTTCAATTTTAAATTTTAAAGAACTTTATTCATGAGTACTATGTTTATGTATCTATCCCTAGAACCCCTTCCATATAATCAAACCCTCAAATTTACAAATTCATCATTTTTGTCATATGTATACATTGTTTTATATATGTGTGTTTATACAACTATACACATATATAACTGACTTATATGTGTGTGTTTATGTGTAACTATATGGACTTTTCTAAGCCTGACCCATTTCCCAAATAATGTAATAGAGACTTACATTTATTAATTAGTAGTTACGACTTAGGTTAGACTTGTTCCCAACCAGCTAGTAAATCAAATAACCTGATTAAGTTCTGTCCCATGACAAGTTACCACCCTCAGTTACGTGTCTGACTTTCTCTACATCTTAGTCCATGGAAGAAGCCGCTTTTAAAAGGAGCACTAGACACTATACCCTCTGATGCAGAACATATCAGACCTCCACCACCTTTGAAATAAAAAGATTGGTTTTCTTGTTAATAGATTATTGTTATAGTTTCATTATCTTACAATTGAAGATGCATTCATGTATGTGTTTTAAAAACAATGTATCTCATTAAATTTACTAATATTATTTAAGTATATCAATTTCATAGGTTATTATCTAATAAATATATTTATTAGTAATATTTCTAAGAATTTACAGTATTTGGCAATGTTTAACCTAACAGTAGAACTAGTAGTATAATATAATTCTATTGAAAATAATCATGTGTTAAGATAGAAGCTAGTTTTCAATGGTTTACTACAGCTTTGTTTAACTATAGTGTTACAAAATCCCACCACATAATTTCCTCAAGGCTTCTTTCATATCTTTGTTCCTTAGACTATACACAAAAGGGTTCAGCATCTGAGGGACCACAGTATACAATACTGAAGCCACTGCTGTCTTTCTAGAAGAGTCAGTCACTGCAAAGCTGATATAGACCCCAATCACTGAGCCATAAAACAGGAAAACAACTGACAAGTGAGACCCACAGGTGGAAAGGGCCTTGTAATTGCCTCTTATTGAAGGCTTTTTCAAAAGTGAATAGACAATTTGAACATAAGATAAAATAATGCTCCAAAATGGAAGTCCACCAAATATGAAAGTTGCCAGGTATATCACTATGTTATTGATTAGAGTGTTAGAACATGACAATTTGATTATATGAGCAAGCTCACAGAAGAAGTGTGGGATTTCCAAATATGTGCAGAAGGATAGTCGCAACACCAACAGACTATGTAGCAGGGCATCTATCATGCTACTGAACACAGAGAATAAAGTTAGCAAAATACAGATGCTTGGATTCATCATGACCACATATCTAAGTGGATGACAGATTGCCACATAGCGATCGTAAGCCATTGCTGCAAGAAGAAAATTTTCCATTCCACCAAGGAAAATAACAAAGTACATCTGTGTAAGGCAAGCTCTGTAACTGATAGCATTATTTTGTCTTTGGATGTTCACCAGCATCCTGGGAACTGTGCTGGTGATGAAGCAGATGTCAGTGAAGGACAGGTTGGAGAGAAAAAAGTACATGGGAGTATGGAGGTGGGAGTCAAGACTGACAGCCAAGATAATGATGAGGTTTCCAAGCACGGTGATGAGGTAGATGAAGAGGAATATTCCAAAGAGGATGAGCTGCAGTTCTGGATCATCTGTCAATCCCAGAAGAATAAATTCTGAAGAAAATGTTTGATTTCTATATTCTGTATTCCTGAAGAATATGAGTAGAGCTAGTGAAAAAAATGGCCAGAATCACCTAATGTAGTGTTGAATACATTATATAAAAACAATTAGATATGAGGTTACAAAGTGTTCCTAATTCAGCAAGATTTCTAAATTGTTTCTTTTATAGTTATTGGTATAGAAATATTTATTTTAGTATATTGTGAGCTCAAGTGAATAAAGAAGCCTATGTCTCTGATTATCCACTATTATTATTTCTAATTACACAAGCAATAAAATATATGTGTTTTTTCAGTCATCTCTACTATTTTTCCAATCCAATGTTCTACTACTTTTGTACATTACTTAGCACGAATGTTCATCAACACAACTTAATATCAATTTTTCCATTAATTTTTCAGAATTCTGAAAATGAAATTCAAAAGAAGCACTATATATTTTGAAGTTGTAGCATATGAAAAGAACTTTCATAGGGAGGTGATAAAATAATAGGAGCAGAAATCAGGCAAAATGTGATAGTTAACGTATATTGTAGAGTTTAAAAAATGTATGGCATTTACAAAGAACAAATTTAATCAATATAAAATCAGAAACATAATTTGAAACCAGAAAGTCAGAATCATTTAGAGTAACATTCTTTTCAGAACACTTTTTTAATATTTTACACTCATATTTTCTTATTGAATAAAATAGAAAAAGTTCAAATGAGAAGAAAACTTAAGCATCATAAGAGAAAATGCAGAGGAGAATATTATAAATTGTGGATATACAAAACATATAAATGTATAACATAAAACAACCATTAGATATCCTAAGTTGGGTTCCCTTCATTATGGAAAGAAGTTACCACTCAACAAGCATCATTTTTGATTCAAGAAGTATTCACTTAGTCTGAGTCAAAACTACTATATATGTGTTTATTTGAAAATTGTTAACAGAATGAAACCTTATAGGTTATGAGATTTGAATCATGGAAGACAACCACATATAAACCTCCTTGGGATAAAGTTTTAGGGGCAGTTAACATCATGACTTTATATTTAGTATGATAACACTGGACATGAATTAAAATGTGGAAATGTCAGTGTTGCATGCATCAAGTAAAACAAATTAATAGTAAATATATATATACCTTTATAATTTATAATATAAATTTATAATTTAAAAATATGTGTGTGTATGTGTGTGTATGTGTGTGTATAGTGAAAAAAACTCTGGTAGTTCCTAAAAAAGGACCTTAGATCAGATTTTTAGTTTTCTTGGTGTGTGGCTGCATCAAAATTTCCACTGTTCTCACAGATTCTAGGTATAATTGACATTTCTTTTTCTGACTACAGATATATGTTGATCTTAGGAAAAGTGAATTCAAAACTGAAAAATTATCTTCCTCCTTACATTCCCAAAATATGCAAATAACTACAGATAATTTTATTGCATTAGCCCCTAAAAATTGTACTATTAATGCTTAAGTAGTTTAAGTAAGTGGGAAAGATTGTGTAATTTAAGAAAGGTAGCAAAGGACGTGAGATAATTATGATAGTTAGCAAAGTCCCTATGTGCAATTTCATATTGTACACCTTCTGCATGCATTTTTAACACAGACTGAGATATAAGAAACTTGAAATCATCAGTAGAGAGAATTACCTTGCTATGGTCATTGAGAAGTGGAGAATAGACATATCATCTCATATTCGGTGGGCACAGAACACCTATGGTTAGGAAGGGAAGCACTTCTGTGTGAGACCTTAAGTTTATTGCCAAACACATGAGCACTTATAGCATATTCAAAATATGTTTTATGAGTGAGGCAAGCCTCTTGAGTCAGGTTGTAAGATCAGAGGATTTACAGATCCTATGTCCCTAGAGACTGAATATACAAACCATCTCATTAGATATACTTTGGTATAATGTTGTTAATCATAGAAATGCATGAATGCATGGGGACCTATACTTTAGCAGGTGTAGCAATCTCAGCTGTTCTCTTTTTCCTGGAAGTCAAGGCTAATCATCCCATTTAAGCATGTGTTTCTTAATAACCTGCATCTTACCCAGGTTGTAGACACACATATGCTACTATTCACTGACTGAATCCCACCCTAATATCTTTGTTTTGAGCAGTGACATCTTAACAACCAGGTCTTGTTTTAGATTTAGGGGTATAAACATATTTTAACTTTGTTTTTTAAATTTTTTACATGTGGAAATTTTATACATAAGTACTTTAATTAAGACATCCCACACCTCCTTATTCTAATATATGAACCAAGTGACTCCAAATTTATGACCTCTTCTAATTTTTAATGTGTGGTTTACATGAAATAGTTTTAATTTTAAACACAATACATTTTAATGTAATTAGAAAACTAATATGAGAATAATTGTAATTACAACCCAAAAAGATACTGAATATTTTAGCCTCCATGTTCAATCTACACATTTTATTAATTATATCATTATCAGTTCTGTATAGTCAATTATGAATAGGACTGATCTTTATCACCCAAAATAAAAAATATAAAGAAGCACTGTGAAATCTATGTTTGTAAATTAATATATACATAAAATTTAAGTGCAACTTTGAGCTTTATAACCACTTTTTCAATCACATTTTAGTGTTTTTGTCCTATAATATCACTAATATATTTCCTTTTTTCATTTTTTATTATTTTATTTATGTACAGTTCAAATGTTCTTTCCCTCCTCAGTTTCCCCTCTACAAACCTTCTATCACCTCCCCCTACCCTCTGCCTCTATGAGGGCGCTCCACACCCACCCACCCACTCCTGCCTCAGTGCCCTATCATTCCCCTACCCTGCATAATTGAGCTTTCACAGGACTGAGGGACTCCCCTTTCAGTGATGCCCAGTAAAGCATTCCTCTGCCTTTTGGTGGTGCCACTGGGAGATTTGGGAGATCAGGTTGGTTGATATTGTTGTTCTTCCGATGGGATTGCAAATGTCTTCAGCTCCTTCTGGCCTTGCCCTAACTCCTCCATTGGGTGTCCCTGCACTCTGCAGATGTTTCACTGTATGCATCTGCCTCTGTATTCATCAAGCTCTGGCAGACCCTCTCAGGGGACAGCTATACCAGGATCCTGTCAACAAGTTCTTGGCATAAGCAATAGTGGCTGGGTTTGGTGTCTGCAGTTGGGATAGATCCCTAGGTGGGGCAGTCTCTGGAAGGCCTTTCATTTAGTTTCTGATCCACTCTATGTCCATGTATTTACTTTTGACAGGAAGAATTCTGGATTAATATTTTGAGGTAGGTGTGTGGCCTCATCCTTCAAACAGGGGCCATGACTGTCCACTGGTTATGGTCTCTATAGGTTCTGTCTTCCCTTTGTCGGGTATTTTGGCTCATGTCCTCCCCAACAGGTTTGGGGAACCTGTTGGTTCTCTGGCATCTGAGATATTCTAGTAGCTATCCCCAGTTTCCCCTCCCTCACTGCTATGCACCTTCTTTCAAAGCCCTGATGCTGTGTACTCCCCCTATCTCCTCCTGTATCTGAACCAAACCCCCTTTTTCCCTCCCCATAATCTCTCCCTCCCACATCCCTCACTCTCTACTTCCTGAGAATATTTTCTTCTCCTTTCTGAGTAGGAATATAGCATCCAAACTTTGGTGTGATCTTGGTTTGTCTTGGGTTTCATATGGTCTGTGAGTTGTATTGTGGTTATTACAATTAACACAAGCAAATCAGGAGCTTTATTCTATTCAAAGGATAAATGGACTGAGAAAGAATGGGGAAATGCCACCCTTTACAATAGTCAGAAATAATACAAATATCTTGGTGTGACAATAATCAAGCAAGGAAAGATCTGTATGACAAGAAATTCAAGTCTCTCAAGAAAGAAAAAATGAAGATCTCAGAAGATGGAAAGTTGTCTCATGCTCATGGATCAGCAATATAAACAGTAAAAATGGCCATCTTACCAAAAGCAATCTACAAATTCAATGTAATCCCCCTCAAAATCCCAACTCATTTCTTCACAGAGATAGAAGGAACAATTCTGAAATTTATCTGGAATAACAAAAAATCCAAGAGAACAAAGACCATTCTCAACAATAAAAGAGCTTCTGTGGGAATCACCATCCCTGGCCTCAATCTGTACTACAGAGCTATAGTAATAAAAACCACATTGTATTGATACAGGCACAGACAGGTAGATCAATGGAATAGAGTTGCAGACCCAGAAATAAACCCACACATCTTTAATCTTTGACAAAGGAGCCAAAAAACATTTAGTAAAAAAAAAAAAAAAAACCAAAACAGCATTTTAAACAAAAGGTGCTAGTTCATCTGGAGATCAGCATACAGAAGAATGCAAATTGACCCATTATTATCTTGTTATACAAAGCTAGAGTCCAAGTGGATCAGGGACCTACTCATAAAACCAGACACACCGAGTCTAGTAGAAGAAAAAGTGAGAAAGACCCTCGAACACATTGGCACAGGGGAAATTTTCCTGAACAGGACACTAGTGGCTTGTACTCTAAAATCAACAGTTGACAAATGGGTCCTCATAAAATTGTAAAGCTTCTGCAAGGCAAAGGACACTGTCTTTAGGACAACATGTCTACCAAGAGATTGGGAAAATATCTTTACCAATCCTACATCTGATAGAGGGCTAACATCCAAAGTATACAAAGAACTAAAGAAATGAGACTCCAGAGATCCAAATAACCCAATTAAAAATAGGGTACATAGCTAAACAGAGAATTCTCAACTGAGTAAGCACAAATAGCTGAGATGCACTTAAAGAAATGTTCAACATCCTTAGTCATCAAGGAAATGCAAATCAAAACCATCCCGATATTCCACCTTAAACCAGTCAGAATGGCTAAGATCAAAACCTCAAATGAGAGCAGATGCTAGAATGGATGTGGAGAAAGAGGAACATTACTACATTGCTGGTGGGATTGCAAGCTGGTACACCCACTCTGGAAATCAGGCTGGCAGTTCCTCAGAAAATTGGAAATAATTCTACCTGAGGACCCAGCTGTACCAGTCCTGTGCATATACCTAAAAGATGCTCCAACAAATAACATGAACATATGCTCCATTATGTTCCTAGTAGCCTTATTTATAATATCCAGAAGCTTGAAAAAAAACATATTTCTCCACAGAAAAATGGATACAGAAAATATGGTACATTTGCACAACAGAATACTACTTAGCTATTACAAATAATGGCTTCATGAAATTCATACCAAATGGATGGAACTTGAAAATATCATCCTGAGTCTCTCCACGTGGTCATGGCTGGCCTCTCCACTTCTCTACTCTCTCTGCCTTTCTCTGCCTCTACTACCCTCTTAACTCCCTTCCCGATACCCTGAATAAACTCTATTTCTGTATATGTACATATATATATATATATATATATATATATATATATATATATATATATATATATATATATATATA
>CM052706.1:94991154-95037938 GCA_028551405.1 Uromys caudimaculatus | reverse complement strand
ATGGATACAGAAAATGTGGTACATCTACACAATGGAGTACTACTCAGCTATTAAAAACAATGACTTAATGAAATTTGCAGGCAAATGGATGGAACTTGAAAATATCATCCTGAGCGAGGTAACTCAGTCACAAAAGAATGAACATGGTATGTACTCACTGATAAGCGGATATTAGCCCAAAAGTTCAGAATGTCCAAATTTCACTTAACAGTAACCACTGGATTGAGAGTGAGGTCCCAGACGGAGGAGTTGGAGAAAGGTCTGAAGGAGCTGAGGGAATTGGCAGCCCCATGGAGGGAGCAAGAGCGTCAATGGGCTTGACTCCCCCTGCCACTCGGTCGTCCTGGAGTTTGGACCACCAACCAAACAATACACATCTATGGACCCATGGTTCAGACCACATATGTGGCAGAGGATGGCCTTGATGGCCATCAGGGAGAGAGGAGATGCCCTTGGGCCTGAGGGTGTTAGAGGCCCCAGTAAAGGGGAAAGTCAAGGTGGGAATATGGGGATGGGTGAGCGGGTGGGTGGGAGATGGCATTCCCTCATAGAGGCGGGAAGTAGGAGGGAATAGGGGGTTTCCAAAGAGGAGACCCAGAAAAGGGGAAACATTCGAAATGTAAATAAAGTATCAAAAATAAAAAAAAAAAAACAAAAACAAGAAAATGTAAAATTAACTCAAACAAATCAGTAGCCTTCCTATACTCAATGGATAAACAGGCTGAGAAAGAAATTAGGGAAATGACACCCTTCACAATAGTCACAAACAATAGAATGTATCTTGCTGTGCCTCTAACCAAACAACTGAAAGATCTGTGTGACAAGAACTGCAGGTCTCTGAAGAAAGAAATCGAAGAAGACCTTAGAAGATGGAAAGATCTCCCATACTCATGGATTGACAGGATTAATATAGTAAAAATGGCCATCTTGCCTAAAGCAATGCACAGATTCAATGCAATTTTCATCAAAATTCCAACTCAAGTCTTCATAGACTTCAAAGAGCAATTCTCAAATTCATTTGGAATAACAAAAAACCCAGGATAGCAAAAACTATTTCCAACGATAAAAGAACTTCTGGGGAAATCAGCATCCCTGACCTCAAGCTGTACTACAGAGCAGTAATGATGACAACTACATGGTATTTATACAGTGACAGGCAGGTAGATCAATGGAATAGAATTGAAGACGCAGAAATGAACCTACACACCTAAGGTCACTTGATCTTTGAGAAAGGAACTAAAACCATCCAGTGGAAAAAAAAGACAGCATTTTCAACAAATTGTGCTGGGTCAACTGGCAGTCAATATGTAGAAGAATGTAAATTGATCCATTCCTAGCTCCCTGTAGAAAGCTCAAGTCCAAGAGGATCAAAGGTCTCCACATAAAACCAGATTCATTGAATCTAATAGAAGAGAAAGTGAGTAATGTCTCAAATACGTGGGCACAGTGAAAATTTACTGAATAGAATACCAATGGCTTATTCTCTAAGATCAACAATCAATAAATGGAACCTAATAAAATTGCAAAGCCTCTGTAAGGCAAAGGACACTGTCAATAGGACAAAACTGCAACCAACAGATTGGAAAAGATCTTTACCAATCCTACATCTGATAGAGGGCTAATATCCAAGATATAGAAAGAACTCAGGAAATCAGACTCCAGAGAACCAAATAACACTATCAAAAAATGGGGAGCAGTGCTAAACAGAGAATTCTCAACTGAGGAAACACCAAGGGCTGAGATGCACTTAAAGAGATGTTCAAAATCCTTAGTCATCAGGGAAATGAAAATCAAAACAACCCTGAGATTCCACCTCACTGCAGTCAGAATGGCTGAGATAAAAAAACTCAGGTGACAGTAGATGCTGGCAAGGATGTGGAGAAAGAGGAACACTCCTCCATTGCTGGTGAGATTGCAAGCTGGTACAACCACCGTGGAAATCAGTTTGGTGGGCGCTCAGAAAATTGAGCATAACACTACCTGAGGACCCAGCTATACTACTACTGGGCATATACCCAGATGATGCTCCAACATATAATAAGGACACATGCTCCACTATGTTCGTAGCAGCCATATTTATAATAGCCAGAAGCTAGAAACAACTCCAATGTCCCTCAACAGAAGAATGGATACAGAAAATGTGGTACATTTACACAATGGAGTACTACTCAGCTATTAAAAACAACAACTTCAGAAAATTTGCAGGCAAATGGATTGAACTTGAAAATATCATCCTTAGTAAGGTAACTCAGTCACAAAAGAACAAACCGCATATGTACACACTAATAAGCAGATATTAGCTCAAAAGTTTGGAACACCCATGATTCAATTCACAGCAATAGTTGGACTGATCGTGGAGTCACAGATGGAGGAGTTGGAGAATAGGCTGAAGGAGCTGAAGGCATATGCAGCGCCATGGGGAGGGAGCAACAGTGTCAATTGGTCAGGCCCCCCCGGTACTCCCAGAGACTGATCCACACCCCCAAAGAATGCATATGGAGGGACCCACAGTACTGCCACATATGTGGCAGAGGGAGGGCCTTGTTGACCCTCAGGGGGAGGAGAGTCCCTTTGGTCTGATAGTATTAGATGTCCCAGTATAGGGGGAATGCCAATGAGGGAAGACGGGAGTGGGTGGGTTGGTGGGGGAATAGAGGCAAGGGGAGGGGTGATGGGATAGGGAGTTTTCAACAGGGAGACCTGAAAATGGGAAAACATTTGAAATGTAAATAATGTATCAAAAATTTAAAAAAAGAGGGAGAAGCAATAAGGAAATATAAAGGCACAGATAAATCTCTCCCACTCATGTTCATGTGCCTATGCATGTGTGTGGGCACACACATACAAGTGTGAACCTGTGTGTTGGGCACATCTTTTTTTTCCTAAGGATTTTATTTATTCTTCTCTATTAAACATGAGACTTTTTCTACATGCCTTTATCTGTGGCTGTAAGCATCCCTAGGCTTAATTTGTTCAGTAAATTACCAGCGCATGATCGCTTTTTACTCACTTTTAATTTGGAATATGTCAGTAAAAAGCTTTGATTCCATGAAATGTTCAAAGTCCTTAGTGATCAAGAAAATCAAAATCAAAATGACCCTAAGATTCCACCTTACACCAATCATAATGGCTAAGATCAAAAACTCAGGTGATAGTACATGTTGACAAGGATATGGAGAAAAAGGAACACTCCTCCATTGCAGGTGGGATTGCAAACTGGTACAACCACTCTGGAAATCAATCTGGAGGTTCCCCAGAAAATTGGAAATAGATCTACGTGAAGACCCAGCTATACCATTCTTGGGCATATACCCAAAAGATGCCCTAGCATGCCACAGGGGCAGGTGTTCTACTATGTTCATAGCAGCCTTATTTGTGATAGCCAGAAGCTGGAAACAACCCAGATGTCCCACAATGGAAGAATGGATACAGAAAATGTGGATCATTTACAAAATGGATTATGCCTTGGCTATTAAGAATGAGGATATTGTGAGTTTTGCATGCAAATGGATGGAACTAGAAAATATCATCCTGAGTGAGATAACCCAGACACAAAAGGACACACCTAGTATTTACTCACTGATAAGTGGATATTAGCCAAAAAGGTACAGAATGCCCAGGACACAACCCACAGGATTCAAGAAGATTAACAAGCTGAAGAATACAAGTGAGGATGCCTCAATTCCAGTTGGGAGGGAGAATAAAGCATTCATGGAGGGAAGGTGCAGGAGGGATCTGGGTGGGAGAAGGAACTGGAAGGGGAAGGGGGAACATGATCAGGTATTGGGGGTGGGGGGACAGGACTGAAGCCCTGAAGGCCAGCAGAAAAAGTGGAAACAGGCAACCTTGGGAGGTAGGAGGTTTGAGTACCTTCTAGAATGTACCAGAGACCTGGGAGGTGAGTCTCAGGACTCAAAGGAAGGGACCTTGGATGAAGTGCTCTACAGTGGGGAGGGGGAACTTGTAAGAGTCTACCTCCAGTGGAGGGACAGGGCATCAAGTGGAGGAATGAGTTGCCATCCTACAATCAAAAGCTCTGACCCAGAATAGTTCCTGTCTGAAGGAATTACAGAGACAAAAATGGAGAAGACCTTGAAAAAAAGGATCCAGCTCAAGGGGAGGCCCGGGGCCCTGACACTGTTACTGATGCTCTGGTGTACTTGAAGACAGAAGCCTAACATGGCTGCCCTCTGAGAGGCCCAACAAGCAGATGCAGGTACTAGCACCCAACAAATGAACAGAAGCTGGAGACCCCTGTGGTTGAATTGGGGAAAAGCTGGAAGAAGCTGAGGAGGAGGGAGCCCCTTGGAAAGATCAGCAGTCTCAACTGACCTGAACCACCAAGATCTCTCAGACACTGAGCCACCAACCAGGCAGTATACACTAGATGATATGAGGCCTCTGGCACAAATACAGCAGAGGACTGCCTGGTCTTGCCTCAGTGAAAGAAGACGGCCTAACCCTTGAGAGACTTGAGGCCCCAGGGAATGGGGAGGTCTGGTGGGGTTGGGGTAGTGGGTGGGGACATCCTCTTGGAGATGGGATGTGGTATGGGAAAGGGGAGTAGTCAGGGGAGGGAGTAGACCTGGAGGGGGATGAAGCCTGTACTGTAAAAAAGGATTAAATTATAAAAAATGAAAATAATTATAAAAAAAAGACTATATCTTCTTCTCAGCACCTCATGGTACCTTCTCCAAAACTGACCATATAATGATTTACAAAACTGGACTCAGCAGATACAAGAAGATTGAAATAATCCCATGCATCCTATCAGATCACCATGGCATAAGGCTGGTCTTCAATACCAACAAAAACAACAGAAATCTCACATACACATGGAAGCTGAACAATCCTCTACTCAGTGATAAATTGGTCAAGGAGGAAATAAAGAAAGAAATTAAACAATTTTTAGAATTTAATGAAAATGAACACACATCATGCCAAAACTTATGGGACACAATGAAAGTAGTGCTAAGAGAAAAACTCATAGCTCTGAGTGCCTCCAAAAAGAAACTTGAGAGAGCATACACTATTAGCTTGACACCTGAAATCACAAGAACAAACAGAAGCAAATACACCCAAGAGGAGTAGATGAGAGGAAATAATCAAATTCTGTCCTGAAATCAACCAAGTGGAAACAAAAAGATCTATGCAAAGAATCAACAAAACAGTAGCTGATTCTTTGAGAAAATCAACTAGATAGGTAAAACTTTAGCCAGTCTAACCAAAGGGCACAGAGACAATATCCAATTAACAAAATCAGAAATGAAAATGGTTACATAACAACAGAAACCATGGAAATTTTAAAAAGTCATCACATCCTACTACAAATTCAAATACTCAACAAAACTAGAATATCTGGATGAAATGGACTATTTTTCTAGACAGATACCTGGTACCAAAATTAAATCAGGATCAGATAAACCATCTAAAGTGTCCCATATCCCCTAAAGAAACAAAAGCAGTAATTAAAAGTCTCCCAACCAAAAAAAGCTCAGGACCAGATGGATTTAATGCAGAATTCTATCAGACCTTCAAAGAGGACCTAATACCAACACTCTTCAAACTAATCCACCAAATAGAAACAGAAGGAACTCTACAAAATTTGTTCTACAAAGCCACAATTACATTTATACCTAAATCACACAAAGACCCAACAAAAAAAAAAAAAAAAGAAGAAGAAGAAAGAAAGAAAAATTCAGACCATTTTCCCTTATGAATGTTGATGCAAAAATACTCAATAAAAATCTCACAAACCAAATCCAAGAACATATCAAAACAATCATCCATCATAATCATAATCAAGTAGGCTTCATGCCTGGGATGAAGGAATAGTTCAATATATGAAAATCCATCAATGTAATACACTTGAAGCAATCCCACTGAAATCAGGGAATAGACAAGGCTGCACTCTCTCTCCCTATCTATTCAATATAGTACTTGAAGTTCTAGCTAGAGCAATTAGACAACAAAAGGAGGTGAAAGTAATACAAATTAGAAAGGAAGCTTGGTATTGCTGTCTTAGCATTAGAATCTGTACAGCACTTACTCATTCCCTGACAAAAGCTATTAATCCATTAACTAAACAGTGTCCAATAGTGAGCAAAAGGAATAAAATCGGCAAGGGTCCTGCTAAGGCAGAAAACAGAGTCATCATCCAAGGTGACTTGCTGAACCATTCTTCAAACCACCCCTGTCCAGCCTCCCATTCTCTCTTGTGTCTTTCTAGCCTTTCTCTAAGCTTGCTCATGGAGTCCCTAATGGCCCCTAAGTGATCAACATAAAAGCAACATTCTTCTTTTAAGGCTGCACATAATCCTCCTTCTTTAAGGAATAGCAAATCCAACCCTCTCCTATTTTGTAGAGCTACTTCTGATAGGGAGGTTAAATGCTGTACAGATTCTAATGCTAAGACAGCAATACCAGGCTTTGGGGGAACCTGACAAACAGGTCTACGACAATACAGAAATATAGTTCTAAGATTAGAACTAGGCACTAGAAGAAATGGGGAATGAAAGACCTGACCCCCTTATGAGAAAAATTAGACCCCTAGCACACTTGAATCCAGAAACAGAAATAGGACTGAAATCGCATCCTTGGCCAATCCCTACCTGGCTGCATTCTTTCCCCTAAGAAATGGGTGACCTTGGCCTGGCCCCAGGGCCAGAGGCACAATGTTTCAGGAACTAGCTAACCACAAAAATGTTTGTGCCACTGCCTTGTGACTAACTTAGAACATTCTATACTTCCCCATAACACAAATTCTTTCCGTTCTTGTGGTTTTTTTCCTTTAAATACCCCTGACTTCAGCTGCTCAGGGTCGAACTCCTCTGCCTCTGTTTAAGTTATGAGCTCAACCCCAGTGCACTGGTCCTCCTGAATAAACTTCGTGTGATTGCAAAAAAAAAAAAAAAAAAAAAAAGGAAGATGTCAAAATATCACTATTTGTATATGATATGATAGTATACTTAAGTGACCCCAAAAATTCTGCCCAAGAATTCCTAAACCTGATAAACAACTTCAGCAAAGTGGTTGGATATAATATTAACTCAAACAAAGCAGTAACCTTCTTCTACTCAAAAGATAAACAGGCTGAGAAAGAAATTAGGGAAACGAAACCCTTCACAATAGTCACAAATATTATTACATACCTTGGTATGACTCTAACCAAAACAAGTGAAAGATCTGTAGGTCAAGAACTTCAAGTATCTGAAGAAAAAAATCAAAAATCTCAAAAAAGGAAGATCTTCCATGCTCATGGATTGGCAGGATTAATATAGTAAAAACTGGCCATCTTGCCCAAAGCATTCAAGACATTCAATGCAATCCCCATCAAAATTCCAACTCAATTCTATAGAGATAGAAAGAGCAATTTGCAAATTCATTTGGAATAACAAAAAAATCCCAGGATAGTGAAAACTATTCTCAACAACAAAGGAACTTCTGGGAAAATTACCATTCCTGACCTCAAGCTGTATTACAGAGCAATAGTGATAAAAAACTGTATGATGTTGGTACAGTGACATGCAGGAAGATCAATAGAATAGAACTGAAGACCTAGAAATTAACCCACACACGTATGGTCACTTGCTATTTAACAAAGGAGCTAAAACCACTCAGTGGAAAAAAGACAGCATTTTCAACAAATGGTGCTGGTTCAACTGGAGGTCAGCATGTAGAAGAAAGCAAATTGACCCATTCTTATTCCTTATACAAAGCTCAAGTTCAAGTGGATCAAGGACCTCCACATAAAACCGGATACACAGAAACTTTTAGGGGAGAAAGTGTGGAAGACCCATGAACACATGGGCACAGGGGAAAAGTTCCTGAATAGAACACCAATGGCTTATGCTCTAAGATCAACAATGGACAAGTGGGACCTCATAAAATTGCAATGGTTCTGTAAGGCAAAGGACACGGTCAATAGGACAAAACAGCAACCAACAGATTGGGAAAATATCTTTACCAATCCTACACCTGATAGAGGGCCAATATCCAATATATACAAAGAACTCAAGAAGTTAGACTGCAGAGAATCAAATAACCCTATTAAGAATGGGGTACAGAGCTAAACAAAGAATTTTCAATTTAGGAATATTGAATGACTGAGAAGCACCTAAAGAAATGTTGAACATCCTTAGTCATCAGGGAAATGCAAATCAAAACAACCCTGAGATTCCACCTCACTGCAGTCAGAATAGGTAAGATCAAATAATCAGGTGACAGCAGATGCTGGCGAGGATGTGGAGAAAGAGGAACACTTCTCCATTGCTGGTGGGATTGCAAGCGGTACAATCACTCTGGAAATCAGTCTTGAGGTTTCTCAGAAGACCCAGCTATACCACTCCTGGGCATATACCCAAAATATGCTCCAATATATAACAAGGACACATGATCTACTATGTTCATAGCAGCCTTATATATAAGAGGCAAAAGCTGGAAAGAATCCAGACGCCTTTCAACAGAGAAGCTGATACAGAAAATGTGATACATTTACTCAATGCAGCTATTAAAATCAATGAGTTTGTGAAATTCTTAGGCAAATGGATGGAACTAGAAATTACCATCCTGACTGAGATAACCCATTCACAAAAGAAAACACATTATATGCACTCACTGATAAGTAAATATTTACCCTAAAGCTTGGAATACCCAAGATACTATTCTCAGACCATATGAAGCTCAAGAAGAAGGAAGAACAAAGTGTGGGTGCTTACATCCTTCCTAGAAAGGGGAGCAAAATACTCACTGGTGTAAATACTGAGACAACATACAGAGCAGAGACTGAAGCAAAGGTCATTCAGAGACTGCCCCATCTGAGGATCTACCCCATATATAGTCAACAAACCCAGACACTATTGTGGATGCCAAGAAGTGCTTGCTGAAAGGAGCCTGATATAGCTATCTCCTGAGAGGATCTGCCAGCGCCTGACAAATACAGAGGTGAATGTTCATAGCCAACTACTGGGCTGAGCACAGAAGTCCCCAATGGAGGCATTAGAGAATAGACTGAAGAATCTGAAGGCGTTTGCAACCCCATAGGAAGAACAACAATATGAATCAACCAGACCCCCAGAGCTCCTAGGGACCAAGTCACCAAGCAAGGAGTACACATGGAGGAACCCATGGCTACAGCTGCATGTGCAGCATAGGATGGCCTTGTCAGGCAGCAATGTGAGGAGAGGTCCTTGGTACTGTGAAAGCTCGATGGATGCCCCAGTGTAGGGGAATTCGAGGCCTGTGAGGTGGGAGTTGGTGGGTGGGTGGGTTGCGGAACACCTTATTGAAGCAGGGTTGAGGGATCAGATAGGGGCTTTCTGGGGGTGGGAAAATGTGAAAGGGAATAACATTTGAAAAGTAAATACAGAAAATATCTTATAATTTTTTAAAAAAATTTTAAAAAAGAATATATAGATGCAACTAAATTCATTATATATAAGGATATTTATACATATATATGTGTGTGTTTGTGTGTGTGTGTATATATATATATGGAGAGAGAGAGAGGCAGAGAGAGAGAGATTTCTTCATTTCATAACTTTCAAACTTTCTTGAGACTGAATTGGGTTTCAATTAATTGTTGTTTAGTTCAATAAAAAATATTATTGCCTCTAAGAATAAAAATAAATTAAAAACCAGACAGTACTGAAATTAGATAATGGATATTTTAATCATGTAGTTATGATCTTGTCTGTATTTAAACTCAATATAAAATATGTAGGCTTTCTTTCTAACCATTAAAATTCACAAATGACTGTTGAGTGAACTCTAATAGCCAATATACCAAATAAGAATAGTAAAAATATGAAGATAAAATAAAGAGAAAAGATTATGTTACTTTTACCATCAGAGTTCTGATAATGTCGTGGTATAGTCTCACTTCTTAGTTTACATTTAATATATCCTTGCCCTCTTGAGGTTAGAGTATTAGTGGAAAACTAGGTCTAATGGGAAGCTTTGGATATTATTCCCATGGGATACATAAATTTTCAAAGTCAGAGTCTGACCGCCTCATTAACAAACTTCTGTTGTTATAAGAGAGCATGGGAAGTTAGTGTGTAAAATGGCTCTTTTCCTCAGGAGGCTGTTGAATCAGCTGATAGGTCTATGTGCTGAGAACAAGCTTAGCAGCATCCAAGTTTGATTCTGAACTTTACAGTTAGTGAAGACTGCCAGGGACATAACTATTTGTCAGCCAATTATTTGGAGACAATAATGGGTGTTTCCATACAGTTACATTACAAAAACAGTGAAGAAAGAACATAGATAAAATTACAAGTTAGTCCATGTTTACTTCTCTGATTAACTGATAATCTCTTAAAACAGTCTCAAAATAAGTTTGTGATTACACACCTAGGTTTCATTAATAATGTCCACCAGAGCAGGATACATTTCTGCTGGGCAGAAATCTACCTTTCTTTAATTTTTCTAATTCTTTAAAATGATTGTGATGTTTCTTTTCAAAAACCAAAATATTGTGTTAGTAAACATATTTTTGATGTGCACATTTATTTATTAGGTTTTCCAGAAAGGTATTTCTATAGCTTATATGTCTGAAGAAAAGAAGATTTCATTCTGTACTGTTCTAGTTACAAGTTCAAGTTACAAGTAGTTAGAAGATCAGATGTTGTAGTTTATTTCTTTTGATATTTAGAGGTATGCTCTAACAAGACTATCTATCTATCTATCTATCTATCTATCTATCTATCTATCTATCTATCTATCTATCATCTATCTATCTACCTCTCTGTGTGTTTGTGTCTGTCTGTCTTATTATTATTTTATGATTATAAAGAAATTTGTTCCACACTGCATAGAAGGCCACAGTCTTACTTAATTTCTTTCCCCAGAAACTCCTTATAAATACAGTCAGATTTTGAGGACTAGGAGGCTATTGATTGACCATATGGACTTTAAAGAGAACATTAGCTCATGACTGTGAGTAACTTTTCTTGTCCTTTCTTGTTCTTAAATAAAACTTTTTACAAAATGTTTAGAATACCATGTAGATATACTTTGAATAGCCTGGGGGGAATGTAGGTATTCAGAAAGCCTTATATATCTGATTCTGTCTTTCTATTTCACTTTTAAATGTACCAAACTCTTAGAAAAGGAGCATTGTTGAAAGTGTAACTCATAATAACAATGGCAACATGTTAGGTGTCTCCTCAGAATTAGCAAGTTTCTGGTTATGTAAAATGTTTAAAATGCCACAGATTTCAGAATTATTTAAGAAGAATGAAATTAAAATAACAAATTTATATAAAATTACTTATAAAATGTCACTATGGGAATTTTCCCTGAGTAAGGAGGAAAATTCAGGTCTCTCCAAGTAGATAGCAGGTGGAACTTCAATCATGACTATATTATTTCTTGAGATAAAAACAACTTAAAAGGAAAATTGGAATATGGAAATCTGCTGCTATTGATTTTCATGTACTCAACTTGGCAATTTCTATTATGAAGTAATAATTATGAAAAACATTAGGTTGTACAATGTTAAAAAATCTTTAAAATTTTCATCATGTAGAGTTTTTATAGAATATATAATTTCTGGTTGAAGAATTTATAATCTATGTTTAAAATATGTTTTAACATAGTATTTAAATAACTTTTATATGTATACATGCTTTGACATCTGCAAACTAATTAAATATTGGAGTGAGTAGTTACTACTTACTTCTTAACCTACAGAAAGAAGATTCTCAGAGATGGTGTCATAGAAAGATTATAGGTCATCCATGAAAAATAACTTCTCCCTATTTCCTGCTTCCAGTTAATTCTGTCTGCTTCATGATTGTGGTTGCAAATGTGATCACCTCAATGTTACTGATAGCGTTCCTGATGTTTGCTGTCATGCTTTCTCTCCATTTCTAACTACGATGGATTTTTATTTCTCTATGACCTTAAGCTCAAATCAAATATCTTCTTCCACAAGAGTCTTTCGTTTGGATGTTTTATTTTAGCCACAGAAAAATAAATCCTGTGAGCTACTTGTCATTTGTTACAATTTTGGAGCCAGGGAGCCAGACAGGAGTGAAGACTGCTCATAGAATTAAAACAGAATGTGGGAGATTTAGACTCATTATATTTTTCTACCTGCATAACTGATGTTTATGAAATTAATGCATGAGTCAACAGAATTGATAGCAGGAACTGATTCTGGAATTTGATGAGTAGTTCAGAAAATTCTTGCCAAGCCAATATTGACGCCCATTGCTTTAGGGAAATAAGTTTACTATGCTCTTTGTGATTTCTGGTTTTTGTTTTTGTTTTTGTTTTTTATTTTCTTCCTCTTCTTTTTTAGATTTGGATAACTTCTCAAAGAAATAACATGTCTTGTACATTTTAATAGGATCATTCACCACTATATTTTCAAATGCTTCAATATTCATTGAAGAGAACTGAAATGTAAAGTATAAGGGACAAGAGGACTGGAGGATAAGTGTATGAAAAAGTTGATTACTAATGTCATTTACACTATAAATAAGGCATCCTAAAAATTAAATTAAATCTAGCTGTCAAGATTCAAATATATCAAATTTAGTGACATTATTTACAAAATGCATTAATAATGTGATCCCAACAAATTTGTGAAAACTAAGTACAAGATGTTACAGCAATTTTCATATTCAACTTACATTAATGAAACTATACCATTAGGCAACAAAATTCAGTTCATTTTCACCTATTCATCTTAGTAATGTTTAGTAGCAATATGGAAATTTCAAACCAATCAGGTATTTCTGAATTTTTCCTCATCGGACTGACATATGCTCCAGATATTGAGTCATTTATCTTCAGCTTGTTCCTGTCTATATATTTTGTTACCATCTTTGGAAACATTCTCATTATCTTGGCTGTAAGATTGGACTATCATCTCCACACACCCATGTACTTTTTTATTGCTAATCTGTCCTTTACTGACATCTGTATAAGCACAACAATAATCCCAAAGATGCTTTTGAACATGGAAACACAGAATCAGAGTATTACCTACACAGGATGCATGTCCCAGGTGTGTTTTGTATTGATTTTTGGTGGCTTAGAAAGTTGTTTACTTGCTGTGATGGCCTATGACCGGTATTTGGCCATAGTTCATCCTTTGCGGTATACAGTTATCATGAACCCTTGTCTCTGTGTGCTGCTGGTTTTACTCTCACTGTTTATCAGTACCATGAATGCACTACTGCATAGTCTGATGTTGTTAAAACTGTCTTTCTGCAAAAACCAGAATATCCTTCATTTCTTCTGTGAACTTGTTCAAGTCATCAAACATGCCTGCTCTGATACTTTCATCAATACCCTTCTTATTTACACAGTGACGAGTGTATTTGCTGGTGTTCCTCTTGCTGGGATTATTTTCTCTTATATTCAAATTGTATCCTCCATTCTTAAGATCTCATCAGTCCAAGGACGGAATAAAGCCTTTTCTACTTGTGGATCTCATCTCTCAGTAGTATCTTTATTCTATGGGACAGCTTTTGGAGTGTATATGAGTTCTGCAGTTTCTGACTCTTCTGTTAAGAATATAGTCTTTTCTATGATGTATATTGTGGTCCCTCAAATGCTGAACCCTTTTATATACAGTTTGAGGAACAGAGAAATGAAACAAGCCTTGAGGCACCTTTTCTTTTCTCTATAAATTAAGATTACAGAAACAATTAGAATGACAGAATCATTGGTGTGCCGGAGTAACTAACATCTTTATCATTAAGTTTTTTAATGTGTAAACATATTTCTGTAGTTCTTGAATTTGACAGTGATTTTTTCTTTCTTTCTTTCTTTCTTTTAAACTTTCCAGGGATATGATGCTCCGTAAAAAAATTTTATGTTTTATTTGTATGGTTCTTCTGGGGCAAAAGCAGATGAGAGTTTTGTTTTCTTAATAAAATTTCATCAATGTGGTCCTGAAACATAACCATTAATGGTATATGTATAGATAAGAGGCTTATATAAATCACATTTATATGTAAAAATTGGAACGCATGCTTAGTTATACTTTGGCTATAACACATAGGGAGACTATGATCCACACTAACAGAAATTTTGTATTTTGCAAATAATGACCAATAGGGAAAGCAATCTTTATGAGGCCATACTACCATACACCTTGATTGTTTTTACTATTTTTTTACATTAACATTTTCATATTATCTAAGTGGCTTTAAGTTGTTTTTTGCTATATTTCTTTGGGTGTTTTTGCTGCTTTCATTTCTCAAGGAGAAATAAATATCAAGTATATTGAGGATTTAAAGCCATTTACTCATGATTAGTACCTGTTAATTTTTTAATGCAACACTCCAGGAATAGGACTTCTTTAATTTCCACATCAATTCATGTCTTTGTAAAACATGTTTGTTTTTTTTTTTTTGGAAGGGGGTTGTTTGTTATTGTTTTTCTTAACTTTTTTATAGAGGCTACAGATATTTCCTTAGACATGGTAAAGGCATTTGGTGATGTTTAGAATAATAGATGCTCATATGTGTGTTATCTTCTATATTTAATGTATATTCCTTTTTAAAAACTGCATGTAGTTAAATATACTAATAAAAAACAACAGTTACATTTTGAATGAAATTTTAAGCAGCCTATACTTAATATATACTTAATATACACTGTCAAAAAATCATCATAGTGACATCTGCATTTACAAATACACAAAAAAAATAAAGGTCTTAAACACTGGATATTTTAAAGGGAAAGATATGGGAGCACATTTCTACCCATGAAATGATGATTGGAATGTGAACAAAAGTCCTGAGTGTGTCAAAACTTATTCATATTGTAACATATGTTGGTTTGATCTCTCACTTTGCTTATATGTTAGTATATAAAAATATTTTATAACATATATGCTAATGTATTTTAAATGTGGCATATACCACATCAACTAAAATTATAGTAAAATTTCAACAAGATATCAAATTTTGTAAGGGAAATTATTAAAAATATTGGAATGTTATATAAATATACATAATTTATAATTTCATAATCATATACTTTTCTGCACGGATTGAAACTGCTAGATCATATGGATCACATATTTTGGAAAAATAAAGAAACATAAATATCTGTAAAAAATCAGTGACGTATTTGTATTTTAGTAATTATAATACAAAGATTTGCAGGATATAGCTTCAGGATAAAAATTAGCATCTGTTTCTAAGAAATCATTAAATGAAAAAAAAGCCCTCAATTTAAACAAGCAGATTATATATATATATGTGTTTGACTTCTGATTGATCTTGGGGATAAAATTTAGGCCACATGATTCTATCATAAGCACTTTACCAAATGAGATAATTTTCCAATCCTACTAATTTCTGATTATTTTGTCACTATTTGTTAGCTACTACAGGAGACATAATCAAAATTTTCCATGTGTTTATTGTATATGCTCTCTTTGTTTTCACTAGGATTTCCCTTCTCCATACTCTTGTTTTGCTGCAGACATTTTTGTGTGCATACTAGAGAAGCTCAAACATTTTCAAATCTTCATTTCTGTATTGTTTGAAATTTTAACTTTATTTTTAATTTTTTGATATTATTTCTCACACATACCCCATTTTCTCTCCTACAAGTTTAAAGCCTTTCTATTGTTTTGCATGTATATATTCATATGAATATAGACACATATTTCTAGATATCTATTACTCAGTCTATATGTTAATTGTGTGTATTTCCAAGGCTCAATATTTATTATTAAATAATCAAGTAGTATTGTCTTTCCTGGAGAAGACTATTTCTCCCACTCCCTGCTTTGTTTAATAAACTATAAATATTTGATGCCATGCAGGCTTTTCCACATTCACTTTGGCATATCTGTTGGTTTTGTCCCTGTGCAGTGCATATTTCACCAGTCATGTCTGTGAGATTTTGTGTGTGGAACATTTGATATTACAGCAAATTCAAGGTTCCTCTAATGCAATTATTGATGCCATGTCCTCCACAATGTTTCTTTTTTAAAATTTTTATTTTTATTTATTTATTTAATTAATTATTTATTTTTTGAAGTGCTTCCCTATTCTGGGCTAGGATAATTTTATTGCATATGCTTTTTTCTATTTATTTATTTATTTATTTATTTATTTATTTATTTATTTATTTATTTATTGTTTTACACTCCAGGTTTTATTCACCCTACTCGGTCCACCCTCTGACTGTTCCAACTCCCATACCTCCTCCCCATACCCCTGTTTCCACAAGGATGTCCCCACCAACTACACCCTACCCCACCTGACCCCTAAACTCCCTGGAGCCTCCAGTGTCTTGAGGGTTAGGTGCAACATCTCTGATTGAACACAGACCCAGCATTCCTCTGCTCTATATGTGTTGGTGGTCTCATATAAGCTGGTGTATGCTGCCTGGTGGGTGGTCCAATATTTGAGTGATCTCTGGAGTCCAGATTAATGGAGAATGCTGGTCCTCCTTCAGGGTCACCTTCCTCCTCAGCTTCTTTCAACCTTTCCCTAATGCAACCACAGGGGTCAACAGGTTCCGTCCAGTGATTGGATGCAAATATCTGCATCTGATTCTTTCAGCTGCTTATTAGGGCTTTGGGAGTGTGGTCATTGTGTGCAGTCACATTTTTTTAGCGCGCCATAGCCTCAGTAATAGTTTCATGCCTTGGGACCTCCCCTTGAGCTAGATCCCACTTTGGACCAGGCGGTGGACCTTTTCCTCAGGTCCATTTCCATCCAAGTGGTTCTTTCAGAAAGGAAAAATTATGGGTCAGAGTTTTGAGTATGGGATAGCAACCCCTTGCTTCATTTGATGCCCTGAATTCCTGTTGGAGGTGGGCTCTATAAGTTTCCTCTCCCTACTGTTGGGCATTTCAGCTAAAATCCATCCCTTTGTGTCCTGAGAGTATCTCACCTCCCAGATCTCTGGTGCATTCTGGAGGGTCCCCCCAACCTCCAACCTCCCGAGGTTGCCTGTTTCCATTCTTTCTACTGGCCCTCAGGACTTCAGTCTTTTTCCCTCACCCAATACCAGATCAGGTTCTCTTCTCCCTCCCCAGTCCACTTTCTCTCCCAGATCCCTCCCTCCCTCCCCACTATTGATTGCTTTCTTCTCCCTCCCAAGTGGGACTGAGACATTGTCTCGTGGGCCCTTCAGCTTGTTGAAATTTTTGAGTTCTGTGGACTGTATCTTGGGTGTTCTGTACTTTTTTTTGGGGGAGGCTAATATTCACTTATTAGTGAGTACACATCATGCATGTCTTTTTAGGTCTGAGTTATCTCACTCAGCAAGATATGTTCTAGTTCCACCTATTTGCCTGCAGCATTCAGGATGTCCTCATTGTTAATGGCTGAATAGTATTTCACTGTGTAAATGAACCACATTTTCTGTATCCATTCTTCTGTCGTGGGACATCTGGGTTGTTTCTAGCTTGTTGCTATTACATTTAAGGCCTCTATGAACATAGTGGAACACATGTCTCTGTCACATGGTAGGACATCTTTTGGGTATATTTCCAAGAGTGGTATTGCTGAGTCTTCAGATAGATCTATTTCTAATTTTCTGAGGAACTTCCAGATCCATTTCCAGAGTGGTTGTACAAGTTTGCAATCCCACCAACAATGGAGGGATGTTCCTTTTTCTTCACATCCTAGCCAACATGTCTTGTTACCTGAGGTTTTGATCTTAGCCAATCTGATTGGTGTGATATGGAATCTCAAGGTCATTTTGATTTGCATTTCACTGAACACTAAGGACTTTGAATATTTCTTTAGGTGTTTCTCAGCCATTTCAGATTCCTGTTTTGAATTCTCTAATTAGTTCTATACCCTATTTTTTGATTGTGTTATTTGGGTTTTTGGTAGTTACCTTCTTGAGTTCTTTATATATATTTTTTAATATTAGCCCTCTATCAGATGCAGTGTTAGTGAAATTTTTTCCCAGTCTGTCGGTTGCCAATTTGTCTTATTGACTATATCCTTTGCCTTACAGAAGCTTTCCAGTTTCATGAGGTTCGATTTATCAGTTCTTGATCTTATCAAGATCTTGATCTTGAAACCCATCCTGTGCCCAACTGAATGAATAATCAAGAGAGGTTTTTGGTACCATCGTAAATAGTTTTAACATTACTGCACCAGTGAGCACTTTGGCATAGCAAGCCCATATTATAATATTGAATGTCTAGTATTCGATTATATTACTGATATGTTCAATATCACCTTTCAGTAATATGAAATTTAGTCAGAAGTCAGCCAGTATGTTCAAAACTGACTTATGCATGTCTAGAAAAAATGTGTGTGTGGTGTCTTCATCAAAAGCGTTACCATCTAGTAATGGTGGACAACCAAAAGTAATATTCCATGGGACATATGCAAAATATTTCATTATTAATAATTTGGTATACAAATGGGCTCAGTACATTTCTGACCTATTGTTAATAGAGCAATAAGGATAGCTGCAAGGCAAATAGCTCTATCATAAAATATAAAGTACTATGAGAATATTACCAGGAGTTATATTGTCTAATTATATAATAGTTCTGCTTCTAGTATTTTAAGAAAAGTCTATACATATAGTAAACATGACTGCACTACCTTCTACTGTTCTCCAATAGTATATGAGTTGCTATTTCTATACATTCAAACCAACATTTGTTATCATTTGTATTCCTAAAGAAAACTATGGTAAGATACAATTTTAATAATTTTTAATCTATATATCATTGATAACTAAGAACTGTGAGAATACTCTTTACTCCTTTTTTCTTTTTATAAATATTATTTAAAAAATATTCATGCACTACCCCATCTCCTCTGATAAAGACCTTCTCCATAATCCTACTACTTCCCATTCAAGTTTGAGATTTCTTTTTGGTGTTTGTATCATGTAAGTGTAATCATGATATATATCCAAAGGAACAATGTAATTTCAGTTTTGCTATAAGAAACAGCACTACTACTTTATCTATTCTTATTTCCCTGGATAATAATTGAATGATTTTACTGTTAATGGTGGTGACAGTATCTTCTCTAGTATTATTTGTTACTTTGGAAAAAATGCTTCAGTTTTCTCTTTTTGGCAATATTGGTTATAATTCTATCATACAAATTTTTTATTACCTTCAGTTTCGATCATTCATTTATACTTTCTTCAGTAATATATATAATAGACATTCAGTGTGGCTAAGAGCTTTCCTGACCTGTATTGCAAAGATCAACACATTTTTATTCTTGGTTTACTCATGGAAACACTCACTGATCAGAGGCATCTATTTCCTATTTATTACTTTTTAAATAAATTTTTTGAGTCTACAATATAATTACAAAAATTTCTCCTGTTCTTAATATACTCCAAAACTTTTCATATACACGACCTTTTAAAAAAATAATAACCTATTTATTTTTATTATTGTTACACCCACATATATATGGGCATATACATATATGCACTCATATATTCCTAAAAACATAAATTAAATAATCACATTCTGCAAAGTATCATCTGATTGTGCTTTTGCACAGCTGACAATTTTGTATTGGATAGTCAACTATATATTGTAACCTATAGAAGACTGTTTCTTCTGTTCTCTGCAATTTCTTAGTTGTTTGCAACTCATTTATTTGTGCTGAGGCCCTTTGGGATTTTCACAATCCACTTAGCTTGCCTATTGTCTACTTTTATCTTGTATTTAGGCAGTCACTGTGGTGAGACTGTGATATGGTTTGACACCCTAAGAGATAAAGTCTTATAGGAAATACCCCAATCTTCTATGTCTAACAGTTTTTCCATATCCTCTTTCTCAATATTCTCTAAGTCTTATGGTCAGGATTTTTATTATAGGTATAGAACTAGGTTTCAAAATTCTGTATTTTGATTGAATGTACTTCTAAACCCACTCTATTTGTAAGGTTTTTCTTGGTGCATTCTTTTATTTTTTAATATTATCTTCAGTTTAAACCCTCATCAGTTTTTCCATTTTTTAATTCTGTTCTCAACTCCTAGACTGCCTATTGAATCCATCAGCCTTATGTTTGGATATTCTTGGTCATCACAAAGGTATATATTCATTTCTTTTTTTTTTTTTTTTCAAAAATTCGTTGAGCTGGTTCTTTTTATGTTTTCGAAACTTTTATGTTTTTGAAACTCCTTGAATTCTTTGATACATTTTACAACTCTTCCTTTAAATTCTATGTCTTGAACTGTATATATAATTATCACTAGCAAACATTTCTAAAGAAAAATAATAATCTTTACATTTTTGAAAAGAAACACTTGCTTAATATTTCTTTCTCTTTGTATTTTTTTTTCAATAAAATCTCAGCATGTGGACTTTTTTGAAGAAAAGATATGTGGGTAATTTTGGTTTAGAGGTGGAAGGAATTTAGATGAGCAGATAGGATTCAGCTAATGTACAGGATTTATGTTCTGGTTTATGCCTGAGATGTTGGGATAGACATGGGTGGGTGGAAAGCTTATGTATGATATAGAAGAGGCCTGTGTTTTAGGAGGATAGGCAGAGAGGTTTCTAACAAAATCCTAGAAGTTGTTTGTGTAGCTGACATAAGGAGGCAGAATAGGATGGTCCCTGCATGTGGGACCTAGACTAGTTTTGATGGGATGGAGAGTGTGTCTATATGATGAATTAGAGCAGGGTGACTTGCCACAATGAATCTGAAGAAGGATATATAGGGTCTGGCTAAGTGGAAAGGTTGAAAGTATTTAATGGGGATACTTTAATAGCACTGTTCATTCTTAATTTTGCATTTGAGTCAGAACTTTAAAAAATATTATGAATCAATATTTTAATAGTATTTGAATGAAAATATTCATTCTTCAGTGATGATAATTTTAAAAATATTCATAATTCTAACTAGACAGTAATTTTATGTTGGTAGTCACAACTGGTAACAAATAAAATTTTTAATAGTCTACAAAAAGCATAAAACAAAACTTAAGGTCATGAAAAATTATACATAAAATATATAAACTAAGTTTTGTAATTCTGATATCTTTATTTTCTTTTACACTCTTATTACATACTCTCCACATAAGAGCTATATGGATATCAAATTTAAGAATATTAGAAATTGTTTTGAAACATGGATTTTACCTTTGAAAGTATTTCAATTTGATAAAAAACTGAAGGATCTTTAGAATGTTAGATTTAAAATAAATAAATAAATAAATAAACCTCGGTGGTTAGATATTGTATACCTGGTCCAGTGTCATGAGATTAATCATTCAGAAAATGGTCATTCTACATCATTGTTCATTAAGTAAACATACATCTGACATCTGAATAATAGTGAATCAACTAAATGGAGTAATGAGCTTTTTACTTTAGCTCCAAGAGATACCTATGACTCAATAAATGCGTTGCTTTACTTAGGGAGCATCATCCATCTTTGTTTTCAGAGATGATTTTTCATCATATATCAATATTTCCTCAGTATGAACTGGATCTTCACAACTCATTGTTTAAGTAAGATTTAAGATTAATGAAAAAGGTGTTGCTTGATTTTTATCATAAAAATGAGAGATTTATGGAATTTAAAACAGAAAAGATGTTGAATGTCATGTTTGTGCTCTGTCATACCTGTCTGTTATTCTTCTCACACATTATGCTATTACTTGCCTCACTAATCACACAAATCTCATATACCTATATATCTCATATGTACATATCATATATGTATAAGATTTCTGATATATATATATATATATATATATATATATATATATATATAAAATTTGGAAGCAGTTCTAAGAGTCCATTATGAGCTGAAAGTATCCTAACTAAGCAATGCATGGTGAGTTGATTGAAAGAATTTTTTTCTTAAAATTCAGGACATTAACAGTTAAATATTTTGTGTCTATAGGTATGTTGTTACCATAGAGTCATATGATAAAGCTACATGATCTAATTTTAATTGTGCTTTACTCTGTATTTTCAGTGTTCTTACTGGCCAGATGGAACTGAGAAACCAAACAGCATTTTTAGAATTTCATCTCCTTGGACTGACAAATGATCCTGAACTAGAACCCCTTATATATGGTATATTTCTATGCATATATCTTGTCACAATTCTGGGAAACATAGTCATCTTCCTGGCAATCTGCTCCGATTCCCACCTCCACACTCCCATGTACTTCTTTTTATCCGTTTTGTCTATTAACGACATGTGTTTAAGCACAAGCACTATCCCCAAAATGTTGGTGAACATTCAAGCACAGAATAACAAAATTAGTTATATACAATGCGTCTCTCAACTCTTATTTGTCTCAGTTTTCAGTGGTATGGAAAATTTTCTCCTTGCAGTAATGGCCTATGACCGTTATGTGGCCATTTGTAAACCCCTGAGGTATACAGTCACCATGAACCCCTGTTGTTGTACCCTCTTTGTTCTGCTCTGCCTTTTGTTTAGCATTGCAGATGGTCTACTCCACAGTCTGATGGTGCTACAACTGTCTTTCTGCACAAACCTGGAAATCCATAACTTCTTCTGTGAACTTGCTCAGATCCTAAAGCTTGCCTGTTCTGATACCTTCATTAATAACTTGCTTATATTTGTTGCAGTTCTCATATTTGCAGGTGGTGCTTTCTGTGGTGTCATCCTTTCATATATTTACATTTTGTTGTCAGTCTTGAGAATGACATCCCAAACAGGAAAGAAAAAAGCCTTTTCCACCTGCACATCTCATATATCTGTTGTATTCTTGTTCTATGGAACCGGTCTTGGTGTGTATTTCAGCTCCTCAGTAACTGAATTTACAAGACATTCAGCAGTGGCATCAGTGATGTACACTGTAGTTCCTCAGATGATGAACCCCTTTATCTACAGTCTAAGGAATAGAAAAATGAAAAAAGCCTTTCAGAAATTCATAGATTGGATATGCTAGGTTCAGCTCTGTGTTCTTTGACATAAATGAGGAACTTTTGAGAAATTAAAGGAATGCACACTACTTGTAAGTAAAAATGATTGAGATTATTGCTATTATACATTTATAAAAGGAATAGATAAAATGATTACTAAGTATAATTTAACTTATTTTCACATGTTGGCTTTGTTATGTTTCATGAAGTATTTCAATAATTTTGCCACACTTTATTTCTTAAAGCCATATTTATAGATTGCAGGCACAATTCTAATTAAATAAATATTCTCTGCTCATTTTTCAGAAGAATGTAAGACTAGCAATGTGGATAGGCATGGGTAGTCCAAAAATAAGTACTATATCTTGAGAATAGATTAAAGGTATTAACAGCATAACCAGTATTAGTTGGATTTTGAGCAAAGTTAGACAGGTATAGGCTGAGGATCAATTATTTCAATAGTTATTGATAAGCATACTTTATTTTACAATGAATCTACTCTTTGCATGTAGTGTATTTGTTTATAAAATTTTCATCATCACAAACTCAAGTGATTTTTAGATGATTGTAACTTTAACTGAATACTGAAAATTTCAGTCAAATAAGAAACATTTAATGTCATTGTACTGGTAAAAAAAAAACTTGATTGTAATTTCTGTTGATAAATTTTCCTTGGGAGTAGCACTATCTCACCAATTATTTTTATCTTAAAGTGTCCTCAAAGTTTCTTGTTTGTGGAATAGCTTGACTCCACTTATTCTGTGATAGAAAATTAAGATAATAAAAGAACAATTCAAGAGTAAAGCTATTGTACCCTTGAGAACAGTTCAAAGGTGAATTATTTCGAGTATATGTTGTAGCTTTTATGTCATGGTATTAAAAGGGCTACAGTGTGGGACGGAATCCAAGGGAAGCACATGTATGAAGAGAAAGCTCAGTTGGGAACTTGACTCAACATTTTAATTTCTCCAATTAGTTTCTGTTAGAAAACTCTAGCACCCAATTTGATTATGATATCTGTTATCATTTGTTGTTGTGTTTGGGAACCTCATCCAAGAAGTCATTTTTCTCCTTATGTTTCTTATCTATATGAAATTCATTACACATGACTGCCTTAGTGAGGTATCAACAGGACATTTTTGATGGATACTTTGTCACTATATTTGATTCAGTTTTTCTCTGTGAAATATACATATAATTTGTTATCTACTCTTTTACTTGTGTTTGTTGTATACTTAATAAACTCATTTAAAAAGTTTAAATGTTTTGGATATCATTTTCCAAATTATACAGAACACATTAGTATATTAAAAATATACTCTTGCCTTTTAACCCAGGTACTTTAAAAACATACTAGAAAATAGATTTTAATTTCATTTTGTCTTTTATAAATTGCTCTTCTTTAGAAATTGTTTTTCTGTGGAATTTTATTTATTCATAAAAATTATCATATTAGATATATTGACAGATATAGAAACTTAATGGCCATCATTACATACACTGTTATCTAACTTTTTAAAAATAACTACCAGACAATATTTGAAAATAATTGGATAGTGGCCCTAAATAGATGCCTCCACTTCTTTTTCTACTAAGAAGTATAGTTTTATCTTATAAATGGTGCATATAATGTGTTGAGAGCTGAACACTGAAGCATGAAAGTTGTCCTTGGCTTTTCTCTTGCCATAAATGTTGCCATGTGTCTTATTATGCAACAGATGTAAAAGCAGAAAGAACCAATATAATAGGATATAAATTTTAATTATTGAAATAGTTTTGGAATTATGCTTATATTTAACTGCCAGCACTTAGTCACATTTCCATAATAAACTACTTTTCACAGAAAAATCTGGATTTTTCTTATTCATGGATGTAATTCTCTATGACTTATTTTATAAATCTACAGTTTTCAGACTTAAAATTTCAAAAACCATTTTAAATTATCTCTTAGCCTTGTGATTATTATTAAATTATTTACCTTTCCCCTTTGTCTCTACACATCTTCTGCACATCACTCTTCATTCTCTTTCAAATTGAGGACTCCTTTTTCACTAACTGTTGTACACCCATATGCGCATGTATGCTTATGTGTTTATATTTCTAAATATATTAATATAATCTACTCAGTATAAAGATTCTTGTATGTATGTTTTCAGGTCTGTCTGATAATTGATAACCAAAGGTTTACAGCTCCCTGGGAAAGACTATCTCTTCAGATCTTAGCATCTCATAGTTGCCTATAGTTTTTGTTGCTGTTGTTGTTGTTGTTGGTGGTGGTGGTGGTGGTGGTGGTGGTGGTGGTGGTGGTGATAGTGGTGGTGCCGGTTCTTTTTTGCCTCCTCTTTCATGGTGACATGTCTATTTCTGCTATATTTGTTCAGCATATGCTTAGGCCACCATGCTTTTGAGCCTTTATAGATGTTCTTCATGTCCCTATGAGAAATCCCTGATCCTCTGGTTCTAACAATCTATCCATCCGCTCTTCTACAATGATTCCAAAGCTTTAGCTATAGAAGGCGTTTTGTAGATATATACTTTGCGATAGTTTTCCACAATTCTGCATTATGATTGTTTCTCATTTTCAATACTGAATTCCACATGTTACCAAGATATGTTTTCTTGATGAGGGGTAATGCATACACTTTCTGTAGGCATGATGATAAATGCTTAGAATGTAATTAGAGAATACAGTGTTTTAGTAATGAGGTAGATGTGAGTTTTTGTTAAATATCTATGGCTACACTAGCCCTGGGTAGTTGACTAGATTCCCAGTACTAGGCATGATTTCTTTCTTGTTCATTATGTCTTAAGTCGATTAGAAACTGTCAGATACCTCTTTGTTATGTGAGCCACTAATTCACACTAAGAATGTTATTATGTCATGCTAGTCATTGTGGTTCACAGGTAGAAGGGCTGGGCCGAACCGTTGTTTGGTTCCCTCCTTTGGTATCTTGCATAACACCTTCTATATTGTAATACCTAGTCCCCAGGGAGGAGGTTTTCAGGTAAGTTGTTCAGGGACTTTCATCTAAAGTACAAATGTAATAATTGAATTCTGTTCTTTCCTGCATTCCTCCTTATTTTATTTAAGATTCATGTATGTCTATTACTTTCATCATCATTATTATTATTATTATTATTATTATTATTTAATCTTTTTTTACAGTCCAGTCAATATCCCCATCCTGGTCCAACATTTCTTTATCCCATTCCTCCTCCCCAATCTCCAAGAAGATGTTACCACCCCTTCCACACACTACCAAACCTCTTCCCTGGGTCTCAAGTCTTTCGAGGTGTAGATGTTTTTTCTGTCACTGAGGCAAGAGCAGGCAGTTCTCTGCAGTATAAGGGGCAGGAGCCTCATATTAGCTAGTTCATGCTAACTGGTTGGTGGCTTAGTGTCTGAGAGAACTTGGAGTCCAGATAAGTTGAGACTGCTAGTCGTCCTATGAGGTCTCTCTCCTCTGTTTCTTCCAACCTTTCCCTAATTCAACAAGAGTCCCAGACATCTGTCCACTGGTTAGGTATCTGCATCTGGCACTTTTAACTGCTTGTGGGGCCTCTAGGAGGGGTGCCATTCTATACTCCTGTCTATAAGTACCCTATAGCATCAGTAATAGTATCAGGCCTTGGAACCTCCCCTTGAGCTTGATCCCCATTTGGGCTGTTCACTGGACTTCCATAAACTGAGTCTCTTCTCAATTTTTGTCCCTACAGTTGATTTAGATAGGGACAATTCTGTGTCAGAGTTTTTGACTGTGGGGTGGCAACCCCATCCCACATCTTGATGTTTGTCTTTCTACTGGAGGTGGACTCTACAAATTCCCTCTCCCCACTGCTGGGCATTTCATCTAAGGTCCTTCTCTCTGAGTCCTGAGCACCTCTCACCTGCCAGGTCTCTGATACATTCTAAAATATTCCCCCACCTTCAACATCCTGAGGTTGTCAGATTTTATTCTTTTTATTGTCATTTGGGGCTTCACTCCTGATCCCCCTAATACCTGATCATGTTCTCTTTTCCCCACTTGTCCCCTCTTCCACCCAGGTCCCTCCTTCACTCTGCACACCATGATTGCTATCTGTTCCCTCCAGAGTGGAATAGGGAAATCCTCACTTGGGCCCTTCAGCTTGTTAACCATCTTGAGTTCTGTAGTTTTTTCCTTAATATTCTATCACTTTTTGGCTAATATTCACTTATTACTGGGTAAATACCATGCATGTCCTTTTGGGTCTGAGTTACCTCTCTCAGGATGATATTTTCTAGTTCCATCTATTTGCCTGCAAAATTCATGATGTGTTCTTTCTTAATAACTGAGTAGTATTCCAATGTGTAAATGAACCACATTTTCTGTATCCATTCTCCTGTTGTGGAATATCTGTGTTGTTTCCATTTTCTGGCTATTAGAAATAAGGCTGCTATGAACATAGGGAAATATGTGCCCCTGTTGCATGGTGAGGAATTTTTTTGGGTATATGCCCAAGAGTGGTATAGTTGTGTCTTCAGGTAAATCTGTTCCAAATTTCTGAGGAACATCTAGATTGATTTCCAAAGAGGCTGTAACAGTTTGCAATACCACCAGCAATGGAGAATTATTCCTCTTTCTTCACATCCTTGCCACCATGTGCTGTCACCTGAGGTTTGGATCTTATCCATTCTGATTTGTGTAAGGGGAAACTCAAGATCGTTTTGATTTGCATTTCATTGATCATTAAGGGCTTTGAACATTTCTGTAAGTGTTTCTTAGTCATTTGAGTTGCCTCTGTTCTAAATTCTCTGTTTAGTTCTATAACCCCCTTTTTCTGATTGGGTTGTTTGGTTCGTTTTTTTTGTTTTTTTGTTTTTTGTTTTTTGTTTTTGTTTGGAGGTTAGCTTCTTGCAATTTTTTATACATTTTGGATATAAGCCCTGTATCTGATGTGGGGTTATGAAGCTTTATTTCCCAATCTGTAGGCTGCAGGTTTGTCCTATTGACTATGTCCTTTGCCTTACAGAAGGCTTAACCATTGGAGTTATGTTTATGAAATTTTCCCCGTGCCAATGAGTTTCCTGCTCTTTCCCAAATTCTTTTCTATTAGTTTCTATTAGTGTACCTGGTTTTATATTGAGGTCCATGATCAACCTAGACTTTAGCTTTGTGAAAGGTAACAAATATGGATCTATTTTCTCTTTTCTACATACCAACTGTCACTGAGATCAGCACCATTTATTGAAGATGTTTTATTGTCACCATTGCAGAGTTTTGGTTTCTCAGTCAAAGATCAAGTAACCATAAGTGTGTGGATTTATTTCTGGGTCTTTAATTCTATTCCATTGATTGACCTGTCTGTCTCTGTACCAATACATGCAGTTTCTATCATTATTGCTCTGTAGTATAGCTTGAGGTCACAGATGGTGATATCCCCAAAAAATTCTTTTATTATTAAGAATTGTTTTCAATATCCTGGGTTTTTTCTTTTTTCTGTATGAAATTGAGCGTTGCTCTTTGCATATCCATGAAGGACTGTGTTGGAATTTTGATCAGAATTGACTTGCATCTGTATATTGCCTTGATAGGATGGCTGTTTTTACTATATTAATTATATCAATCTATGAGCATGGGAGATCTCTCCACTTTCTGAGGTTTTCTTCAATTTAATTGTTGAGAGATTTGAAGTTCTTGTCATACAAATGTTTCACTTGTTTGGTTAGAATTACCCCAAGATATTTTATATTATTTGTGACTATTATGGAGGATGTTGTTTCCCTAATTTCTTTCTTAGCCCTTTTATCATTTGTATAAAGGAAGGCTACTGATTACTTTGAGTTAATTTTACATCCAGACAGTTTGCTGAAGTTGTTTATCAGCTGTAGAAGTTCACTGGTTTAATTTTTGGGGTTGCTTATGAATATTATTGTATCATCAGCACACAGTGATACCTTGACTTCTTCTTTGCCAATTTGTGTCCCTTTGATCTCCTTTAGTTGTCTTATTGATCTAGCTAGAAATATGAGTACTATATTGCATATAAAATGAGAGAGTGGGCATCCTTGTCTCGTCTCCGATTTAAGTAGAATTGTTTCATGTACCCCTGCATTTAAGCTGGTTTGTTGTATATTGCTTTTATTATGTTTAGGCACAGGTCTTGAATTTCTGATCTCTCCAAAGCTTTTATGTGTTCTTGGATTCAGTTAGCAAGAATTTTAATGAGTATTTTTGTATCAATGTACATAAGCAAAATGTGTCTGAAGTTCTCATTTTTGTTGGGTCCATGGTGGTTCAGGTATGAGAGAAATGTGGCTTCATAGATTGAATTAGGTAGTATTACATCTGGTTCTATTTTATGGAATAGTTTGAGGATTGTTGGTATTAGCTCTTCTTTGAAGGTCTGGTAGAATTATCCACTAAAGCCATCTGTTCCTGGGAATTTTTGGTTGGGAGGTTTATAATGGCTTCTTCAATTTCGTTAAGGAATAAGGGCCTATTTGGAAAGTTTGTCTGCTCTTGCTTTAACTTTGGTATGGGGTATCTGTCTAGAAAGCCATCCATGTCATATAGATTTTCTAGGTTTTTGTTGTTTGTTTGTTTGTTTAGTATACACTCTGTAGTAATATCTGATGAATTTTTTTGAATTTCCTCCTTCTCTGCTGTTATGTATCCATTTTCATTTCTGATCTTATTAAGTTAGATACTGTCTCTGGGCTATTTATTTAGTTTGGCAAGGGGTTTATCTATCTTGGTGATTTTCTAAAAGAACCAGCTTTTGGTTTTGTTGATTCTTTGTTTGTAATTGGTCAATTACTGCCCTGAGTGTGACTATTTCCTACTGTCTACTCCTCTTGGGTGTATTTGCTTATTTTTGTTCTAGAGCTTTAACTTTTGCTGTTAAGTTGCTAGTTTAGGATCTCTCTAATTTCTTTACCAGGTCACTTAGTGCTATGAATTTTCCTTTTTGCACTGCTTTCATTGTGTCCCATAATTTTTAGTATGCTGTTCCTTCATTTTCATTGAATTTCAGGAAGTTTTAATTTTCTTTCTTTATTTCTTCCCTGACCAAATTATTATTGTGTAGAGAGTTATTCAGTTTCCATGGGTATGTGGATTTTTTATTGTTCATGTTGTTATTGAAGACTAGCCATAGACCCAGGTGATCTGATAGGATTCATGGGATTATTTCAATCATCTTCTATTGGTTGAGGCTTGTTTTGTGACTGATTATATGGTCAGTTTTGGAGAAGGTACCAGGATGTTCTGAGAAGATGTATATTCTTTAGTTTTAGGGTAAAATATCCTACAGATCTCTGTTAATTTCATTTGGTTCATCAACTCTATTAGTTTCACTCTGTTTCTGATTACTTTTGTTTCAACGACCTGTCCATTGGTGAGAGTGGAATTATTGTGTGGGATTCAATGTGTGTTTTGAGCTTTAGTAAAGTTTATTTTATGAATGTAGGTACCCATGAATTTGAGGCATAGGTCCTCAGAATTAAGACTTTCTCTTGGTGGATTTTTCTTTTGATGAATACGAGGTATCCTTCCCATTCTTGCTTGATAGCTGTTGGTTGAAAGTCTATTTTATTGGATATTAGGATGGCTACTCCAACTTGTTCCTTGGTACCATTTGCTTGAAAGACATTTTTCTCCCCTTTTACTCTTAGGTGGTGTCTGTCTTTGTTATTGAGATGTGTTTCTTGTATGCAACAAAGTGTTTGGTCCTGTTTGCATATCCATTCTGTTAGCTTATGTCTTTTTATTGGGAAATTGAGTCTGTGAATGTTCAGTGATATTAAAAACAGATGATTGTTAGTTGTTGTTACGTTTGTTGTTGTAGGTAGCGTTAGGTGCATATGATTCTATTCTATTGGCTTTCTTTGTGAAATAATTTGTATCTTGTTTTTACTTTGGTGTAGGTACTCTCCTTTTGTTCAAGTTTTAATTCTAGAATCCTCTGTAGGGCTGGATTTGTAGATAGCTATTCATATCCTTTATAAAGGACTCTATTTTCTGCATGAGATAGGATTTTATATCATCATCCTGATCTTCAGGAATGCTGTGGTAGGAGAACTGGGTTCTGATGATGCCAAAGTAAATTGGCTTCTATTGCTTAAGGTCTTGTGCTTGCTTCTCACTATCTGGTTATCTCTGATGTTAGCTGGTTTGAGTATCTCTGTATGGAGCCTGCCTCCTGTGTCCCTGGGTTGCTTCCAGTCTCCTTGGGGGCCTGTGACCCTGGCTGTAGCAATCATTTTGTGTCCTTCATATTGTGGGGTTTTCCAATGGGCAGATAAGTGGCTAATCTCATGTCCTGCATGTAGCTGATCTCCTGAGAGACCTTAAGATTAGGGGGTATTCAGAGAAACAGATAAGCTGATCTTCTGTGGCCTTGTATACAGCAGATCTCCTGGGAGACCTTCAGACTTTTGGGTATTCAGAGGGTCAGTCAAGCTGTTTGCCTGCATGTAGCTGTTCTCCTGGAGGGCTTTCAGTGGAGCAGGCAAGCTGGTGATCTGTCATGGAGGAATGTGCTGGCCAGTTGTTGCTGTTGTCGTTGTCACTGTTGCTGTTGTTGTTGCTGCTTTTCTCTAAAGGAGTCTCATTGGGTATATTAACCATACTTAAGCATGTTCAGAAATATATGGCCAATACAAAATGAACTCAATAATACATTTGTAGAATATTTAGACTCATGATTGTGGGACATTTTTGGTCTTACTCAGCTGTCTCTATATTATGGTTTGATATCATGTGGGTTTTTTTTTCTATAACTCTGAAATTACATTTAACTTTTCATTCTTTTCTCTGATAAGAAAATCTGTCCCTTATTGCTATAAAGTTTTGACTCTTACCATGCTTTAGATATAGAACACACAAAATATAATTTTTTCAATAATGTTTCACCAAAATTCTATGAAATACAGTATTTTACTCAAGTATTTATATTGGGAAATGGTAGAATACACCAACTATGAAATTTGAAGAATAATGAAAAATGCTCCGTATTTTAGATGTTTACACAAGATCACTACAATAACAGACCTCACAACTCCAACTTCCAACACATGTTTCTTGATCTTGGCTAATTAGTTGCTTAAAACCTGTCTGCTTTAATTGCTGAGTAGTATTCTATTATGTAAATGTACATTTTCTGTATCCACTCCTCTGTGGAGGGACATTTGGGTTATTTCCAGCTTCTGGATATCATAAATATGGCTGCTATAAACATACTGGTGCATGTGTCCTTATTATATGTTGGAGCATCTTCTGGGTATATGCCCAGGAGTGGTAGAAAAGAGTCCTCAGGTAGTACTATGACCAATTTTCTGAGGAACCACAAGAATGATTTCCAGACTGGTTGTACCAGTTTGCAATCCCACCAGTAATGGAGGAGTTTTCCTGTATCTTCACATCCTCGCCAGCATCTGCTGTCACCTGAGTTTTTGAACATAGCCATTCTTACTTGTGTGAGGAGGAATCTCAGGGTCATTATGATTTGCATTTCCCTGATGACTAAGGATGTTGAACATTTCTTTCAGTGCTTCTCAGCCATTTGATATTCCTCAGTTGAGAATTCTCTGTTTAACTTTGTTGCTCATTTTTTAACAGGATTATTTGGTTCTCTGGAGTTTACCTTCTTAAGTTCTTTGCATATATTGGATATTAGCCCTCTATCTCATGTAGAATTGGTACCAATCTTTTCCCAATCTATTGGTTGCTGTTTTGTCCTATTGACAGTGTCCTTTGCCTTACAGAAGCTTTGCAATTTTATGAGGTACCATTTGTTGAATCTTGATCTTAGAGCATAAGCCATTGGTGTTCTGTTCAGGAAATTTTGCCTTTTGCAAATTTGTTTGTGGTTCCTTCCCACTTTCTTTTCTATTAGATTCAGTGTATCAGGTTTTATGTGGAAGTCCTTGGTCCACTTGAGCTTTGTACAAGGAGATAAGAACTGATCGACTTGTTCTTCTCCATGTTGACCTCCAGTTGGAAACGCACCATTTGTTGAAAATGCTGTCTTATTTCCACTGAATGTTTTTTAGCTCCTTTGTCAAAGATCAAGTGATCATACTACTTAGCTATTAAAAACACTGACTTCATGAAATTTGCAGGTAAATTGAAGGAACTTGAAATTATCATCCTGAGTGAGGTAACCCAGTTGCAAAAGAACACATATGGTATGCACTCACTGACAAGTAGATATTAGCCCAAAACCTCTAAATACCAAAGATACAATTCACAAACCATATGAATCTCAAGAAGAAGGAAAACCAAAGTGTGGATGCTTCAGTTGCTTCTTAGTAGGGTGAAATATGGAGACAAATTGTGGAGCAGAGACTGTGATGGAAAGGCCATCTAGAGATTGCCCCTCCTGGGAATCCTACCCAGATACAGTTGCCAAACCCGGACATTACTGTGGATGTTAGGAGATGCTTGCTGACAGGAGCCTGACATGGCTGTCTCCTGAGAGGCTCTTCAAGAGCCTGACAAAAACAGAGGTGGATGCTCAGAGCAAACCATTGGATTGAGTACAGGGTCCATGATAGAGGAGTTGGAGAAGGAACTGAAGAAGCAGAGGGGGTTTACAGCCCTGTGGGTGGAGCAACAATGTCAACTGGTCAGACCCCAGTACCTCCAGGTGACTGAACCACCAGCCAAAAGTACAAATGGAGGGACACATGACTCAGGCCTCTGTGGCAGATAACTGCCTTGTTAGACATCAGTAAGAAGAGTGGTCCTTGGTCCTGTGGGAGTTCGATTCCCCAGTGTAGGGAATGCCAGGCAGGAACGTGGGAGTGGGTGAGTGGGTGGCAGCCTCATAGAGGAATGGGGAGGAGGGATGTGATAGGGATTTCAGGAAGGGAGACCTGGAGAGGGGATAACATTTGAAATGTAAATAAAGAAAATTTCCAATAAAAGAAAAAAAGAGACCTGTCTGTTCAGTATAATGCCTATGTTTTGAGGGTAGCATGATCTTTAATTTCTATCAACATATAAGAAAACAGGACTATTAAGGTAGATAGTGCTTTCTGAAGCTCAGCTATATAAATGGAAATTTTTTCCAAAGATAACATATATCAATGTACTATGTCAAAGTATCCATTTGCCCACTAATTAGTTAGGTTACTTTAGTCTTCATAATGAACAAAACTGCTATATATAGGGTTACACACCATAATTCTAGTATTCAGTAAACAAAAGTAAACAGAGATAAATCTATCTTTGAGGATTTGTGCCCAGCCTTGTTTACATAGAAAATTCCTGACAACCAAAGCTACATATAGTGGCCTTGTCTCCAACAAAAGCAACAATAGTCACAATGTAAATAGACTTGCTGATTCATCCTACTTCTGTAAAAAAAAAAAAAAAGTTCATTTAATGTAAGTAATGTGTGAAAAACTGAGCTTTTTATTAAAGTATATTCTACTAGTAATAAACTTTGATCAAGGTTACTACATTCATTATATTTATTTGTGGTATTATCTGTCTTAATTAGATATAATAAGTTTGAAATGTTAAAATATCAAACGTTGAAAATGTGAAGTGAAATGATTTCTTTTAAATTATTGTTGTGTATACCACATACCAAAGTTAAATAAAAATCAGGTAAACTATCTACATAGTCCCATAACCTGTAAGGAAATAGAAGCAGTCATTGACAAATGTCCTTATTGAAAAAAGTCCTGGGCCAGATAGTATTAGTGGAGAATTCTCCCAGCATTTCAAAGAAGAGTTAATGCCAATACTCTTCAAGTTATCCCACAAAATAGAAATGGAAGAAAAACTACCTAATTCATCCTATGAAGCCACCATTACTCTGATGACTAGACCAGATAAAGACCTAACAAAGAAAGAGAATTTCAGACCAATTTTGCTTATGAATATTGATACAAAAATACTCAATAAAATTCTTACAAACAAAATCTAAGAACACATCAACAGTATCATTCAACATGATAAAGTAGGCTTCATCCCAGGAAAGCAGGCATGGTTCAGTGTATGAAAACCATCAACGTACTCCGCTGTATAAACCAACTTAATTAAAAAATATTACACGATCATCTCATTAGATGCTGAAAAAGCCTTTTGCAAGTAAAATACCACTTCATGTTAAAAGTATTGGAGAGATCAGTAATTCATGGCACATACATAAACACAAAAAAAGCAATATACTATATTCTAGTATATTAGATTGTATTCTAATGCTAATGGGATCTCCCAAATTAGTTTAAGAGAGAGTGTCTTCTCATAACTTCTCTGAACCTATCCCTAGTTAATTCTGATTGGAAATACAGATGCCAGCAGCCAATAATTTGGAAGGGGATAGAAAGAGAAGTGGGATTTAAGGTTCCTGAGAATGAGACCACGAGGTGAGAGGAGAGATAATTCCGCCATGTTTTAGGAGAATGCTTGGCCCAGAGGCCTACTAAATTGGGTCCAGAGAGGTCAAGATGTAACATAGAAATTAGTAACAGGGCAACTAGGCACACATCCAGCGATTGTGCTATACAAGGCATTTTAATATACAAAGGGTGTATATGTGACTTACATTCAGAAACACAAACTATTGAGGCAGGAAGCAACTCTGTAGTGATTTTTATTAAATATTAATAAAAATATTGTGCTTAATGATGGACAAAATCTCACTTTTGAAAATTAATTGGAAATTCCTGAATGGAAAACACATAGCATCCCTTTAAGATTAGAAGGTGGAGAGAATTGGTTTCTTAGCCAAACTAATTCAAGCTATGTAGTTCCTCCCCAAGCCATGCAGATTCATAACTACTATAAACATTCATTCTAAATTGGGACACATAATTCTGGGGTTCATAGATTAAAGGTAAAACAAAACTAGGGTGATTCATGGATGCTAGATGGTGGTCTAGGGATTCAATTCTAAGCATACAGAGACTAGATAACATATGCTACAGTTAGTTTTCTTAAGTATAACCAATTTTTCTATCTCTCCTGCCCTTTACCCCCTCCATAAAAAAATCAATTCAAGAGGAAGATGTTGAAGAAAGTTGTCATCCTGGTATTTTGTGTTTCGGTGTTTGGTTATGGTTACTTTTTTTTATAACTTATAGATATTTTGTCATTTTAAGAGATAATTTGTGCTCTGCCTGGGCGACCAGGGGTCTATAGACAATGAGAACCAGGAGAAAGCTACCCTCCCAGGAGCGTGGAAAAGCTGTGAGTGGGGTTAAGGGGAGCACCATTGCTCACCGAGACCCGTCCGGAATCAGTGGGATACAGGGCCTGAGGAGAACTCGGATACAGGAAACCTCTGAACATTCCAGTTTCCATCTGTGGGTGGAGACCTCTGCCTGGGCCACCAGGGGTCTGTGCCTGGAAACCTCAGTCTGGGTCACAGGGCTCCAGGAGAGAGCTGGTATCCCAGGAGTGCTGACACATCTTTGAGCACAGGCAAAACCACCACTTCTGTTCAAACTCAGTGGGTCAAGAGGGAACCTTGCAGAGCCATCAGGACATAGGAACCAAGGTACCACTGGGGACAAGTTCCTTCTGGTTTCTGTCTACACCCCAGAGATGACCCTGTGCCACAGCTCTCCAAACCCAAACACCTCTCAGAGAGAGCCGGTCTTCAAGGAGTATTGACACAGAGGCCTGCAGGAGGGGTAAGTCACAACCAGAAAGAGTAAGAAAAGCTAACATCAGACTTAACAAGATGGCAAAAGGCAAGGGTAAGAACATAAGGAACAGAAACCAAGACTACTTGGCATCATCAGAACCCAGCTCTCCCACCACAGAAAGCCTTGGATACCCCAACACACCAGAAAAGCAAGACTCAGATTTAAAAACATTTCTCATGTTGATGATAGAAGACTTTAAGAAAGAAATGAATAACACCCTTAAAGAAATACAAGAGAACAGAGATAAACAACTTGAAGCCTTTAAAGAGGAAACACAAAAATCCATTAAAGAATTATAAGAAACAATCAAACAGAGAAAGAAAATGCACAAAACTATCCAGGAGCTAAAAATAGAAATAGAAACAATAAAGAAATCACAAAGGGAGACAACCATGGAGTCAGAAAACCTAGGAAAGAGATCAGAAGTCATTGATGTAAGCATCACCAACAGAATACAAGAGATAGAAGAGAGAATCTCAGGAGCAGAAGATACCATAGATACATCGACACAACATTAAAAGAAAATGCATAATGCGAAAAGCTACTAACCCAAAAAATCCATGCAATCCAGGACACAATGAGAAGAAAGAACCTAAGGATAATAGGTATAGAAAAAAGTGAAGATTCCCAACTTTAAGGACCAGTAAATATCTTCAACAAAATTATAGAAGAAAACTTCTCTAACCTAAAGAAAGATGAACATAAATATACAAGAAGCTTACAGAACTCCAAAAAGATTGGACCAGAAAAGATATTTGTCCCGTCACATTACACTGAAAACACCAAATACACAAAACAATAAAAGAATATTAACAGCAGTAAGGGAAAACGGTCAAGTAACATATAAAGGCAGACATGACTTCTCACCAGAGACTATGAAAGCTAGAAGATCCTGAGCAGAACTCATACAGACCCTAAGAGAACACAACTGCCAACCCACGTTGCTATACCCAGCGAAACTCTCAATTACCATAGATGGTGAAACCAAAATATTCTATGACAAAACCAAATTTACACAATATGTTTCCACAAACCCAACCCTACAAAGGATAATGGATGGTAAACATCAACTCAAAGAGGGAAACTACACCCTAGAAAAAGCAAGAAAGTAATCTTTCAACAAACTCAAAAGAAGATAGCCACATAAAAGTAAAAATAGCATCAAAAATAACAGGAACTAACAATCACTATTCCTTAATATCTCTTAACATCAATGGACTCAATTCCCCAATAAAAAGACATAGACTGACAGACTGGATCCATAAGAGGACCCAGCATTTTGCTGCATTCAGGAAACACATCTCCATGATAAAGACAAACACTAACTCAGAGTAAAGGGCTGGAAAACAATTTTGCAGGCAAATAGTCTCAAGAAACAGGTTGGAGTAGCCATTCTAATATCAGATAAAATCTACTTTTACCCAAAAGTCATCAAAAAAGATAAGGAAGGACACTTCATACTCAGCAAAGGAAAAATCTACCAAGAAGAACTCTCAATTCTGAGCATATATGCTCCAAATGCAAGAGCACCCACATTCATAAAAGAAACTTTACTAAAGCTCAAAGCACACATTGCACCTCACACAATAATAGTAGGTGACTTCAACACCCCATTATCATCAATGGACAGATCTTGGAATCACAAACTAAACAGAGACACAATGAAACTAACAGATGTTATGGACCAAATGGATTTAATAGATATCTATAGAACATTCCATCCTATTTCTAAAGGATATACCTTCTTCTCAACACCTCTTGGTACCTTCTCCAAAATTGACCATATAATCGGTCACAAAAAAACCTCAGCAGATACAAGAAGATTGAAATAATGCCATGCCTCCTATCAGATCACTATGGATTAAGGCTGGTCTTCAATGGCAACAATAACAACAGAAAGCCCACATACACATGGAAGCTGAACAATGCTCTACTCAATTATAACTTGATCAAGGAAGAAATAAAGAAAGAAATTAAAGACTTCCTAGAATTTAATGAAAATGAAAGTGCAACATACCCAAACTTATGGGACACAATGAAAGCAGTGTTAAGAGGAAAACTCATAGCTTTGAGGGCCTCCAAAAAGAAACTGGAGAGACCATATACTAGCATCTTAACAGCACACCTGAATGCTCTAGAACAAAAAGAATCTAATGCACACAAGAGGAGTAGAAGGCAGGAAATAATCAAACTCAGGGCTGAAATCAACCAAGTAGAAACAAAAAGAATTATACAAAGAATCAACAAAACCAAGAGCTGGTTCTTTGAGAAAATCAACAAGATAGATAAACCCTTAGCCAGACTAACCAGAGGGTACAGAGACAGGATCCAAATTAACAAAATTAGAAATGAAAAGGGAGGCATAACAACAGATTCTGAGGAAATTCAAAAAATCATCAGATCCTACTACAAAAGCCTATACTCAACAAAACTGCAAAATCTGGATAAATGGACAATTTTCTAGACAGATACCAAATGCCAAAGTTAAGTCAGGATCAGATTAACCATCTAAACAGTTCCATAATGCCTAAAGAAATCAAAGCAGTCATTCAAAGTCTCCCAAACAAAAACAGCCCAGGACCAGATGGGTTCACTGCAGAATTCTATTAGACTTTCAAAGAAGAACTAATGTCAATACTCTTCAATCTTTTCCACAAAATAGAAACAGAAGTAACACTACCCAATTCCTTCTATGAGACCACAGTTACACTGATACCAAAACCTCACAAAGACCCAACAAAGAAGGAAAACTTCAGACCAATTTCCCTCATGAATATCGATGCAAAAATTCTCAATAAAATTCTCGCAAACCAAATCCAAGAACACATCAAAACGATCATTCATCATGATCAAGTAGGCTTCATCCCAGGGACGCAGGGATGGTTCAATACCCGGAAATCTATCAATGTAATCCACTATATAAACAAACTCAAAGAAAAAAACCACATGGTCATCTCCTTAGATGCTGAAAAAGCATTTGACAAAATTCAGCATCCCTTCATGATAAAAGTCTTGGAAAGATCAGGAATTCAAGGCCCATACCTAAACATAGTAAAAGCAATATATAGCAAGCCAGCAGCCAACATCAAACTAAATGGAGAGAAACTCGAAGCAATCCCACTAAAATCAGGGACTAGACAATGTTGCCCTTTCTCTCCCTACCTATTCAATATAGTAATTGAAGTTCTAGCTAGAGCAATTAGACAACAAAAGGAGGTTAAAGGGATACAAATTGGAAAGGAAGAAATCAAAATATCATTCTTTGTAGATTATATGATCGTATATTAAGTGACCTGAAACCACCCCCAGAGAACTGCTGCAGCTGATAAACAACTTCAGCAAAGTGGCCGGATATAAAATTAACTCAAACAAATCAGTAGCATTCCTATACTCGAAGGATAAACAGGCTGAGAAAGAAATTAGGGAAATGACACCCTTCACAATTGTCACAAACAATATAAAGTATCTTGGGGTGACTCTAACCAAACAAGTGAAAGATCTGTATGACAAGAACTTCAAGTCTCTGAAGAAAGAAGTCGAAGAAGATCTCAGAAGATGGAAAGCTCTCCCATGCTCATGGATTGGCAGTATTAATACAGTAAAAATGGTCATCCTGCCAAAAGTAATCTACAGATTCAATGAAATTCCCATCAAAATTCCAACTCAATTCTTCATAAACTTAGAAAGAGCAATTCTCAAATTCATTTGGAACAACAAAAAACCCAGGATAGCAAAAGCTATTCTCAACAATAAAAGAATGTCTGGGGGAATCAGCATCCCTGACCTCAAACTGTACTACAGAGCAGTAGTGATATTGGTACAGAGCATGGTATTGGTACAGCGACAGGCAGGTAGATCAATGAAAGTCCAGATCATTCTCCTTGCTTTTATACCCCATGGTGGCCTCTGTGTCTCTGCCAGAGAACTCCTACAGCAGACAGTCAACTTCAGCAAAAGGAATGGATACAAAATTGACTCAAACAAATCAGTAGCTTTACTTTATCCAAAGGATAAATAGGCCAAAAAACAAATTAAGGAAACAGCACACTTCAAAATAGCTATAAATAATATAAAATAGCTTAGTGTAACTCTAAGTAAGCACTTGAAAGATCTATAGGATAAAAACATCAAGTACCTGAAGAAAGAGCTCAAAATATTAGAAAATAGAAAGATCTTCTATGTTCATGGATCAATAGGATTAACAAGGTGAAAATGGATATTTACCAAAAGCAATCTACAGACTCAATGCAATACCCACAGTTCTTCAAAGACATGAAAAGAAAAATTCTCAACTTCATATGGAAAAACAAAACAAAACACAGGATAGTGAAAACAGTTCTCAACAATAAAAGGTCTTCTGCTGGAGTCACCATCCCTGACCTCCTGACCTCCAGCTGTACTACAGAGAAATAGTGATTAAAAATTGCATGTTATTTCTACAGAGACAGACAGGTCAACAAATGGAATAGAATTGAAGATCCACATATAAAGCCACACATGTATGAACACTTGATCTTTGACAAAGAAGCCACAATCATACAGTGGAAAAAAAGAAAGCATCTTCAACAATTGGTGATCATCTAATTGGCAGTCTGCTGGTAGAAGAATGCAAATAAATTCATATTTATCACCTTGTACGAAGTTCAAGTCCAAGTACATCAAGAACCTCAACACAAAACCAGATACAGATAATCTAATAGACGATAAAATGAGAAATAGCCTTGAATGCTTTGGCACAGGGAACAATTTCCTGATCAGAGCACTAATGTCTCAGAGTCTAAATCAACAATTGAAAGTTGAGACCTCATGAAACTGAATATCATCTGTAAGTCAAAAGATACTTTCGATAAGATAAAACAGCAACTTGCAGATTGGGAACAGGTCTTTACTAACCCTATACCTGAAAAAAGGCTAATATTAAAAATATATAAACAACTCATGAAGTTGACTCCAAAAATAACCAAACCAACAAATAACCTAATTTAAAAGTGGGTTACAGAGCTAAACAGAGAATTCTCAACAGAATGGCTGAGAAGCACATAAAGAAATGTACTTAGTCATCAGAGAAATACAAATCAAAACAACCATAAGATTCCACCTTACACCAATGAGAACGGCTAAGATCAAAAACTCAAGTGACAGTACATGCTGGCAAGGATAAGGCAAAAGAGGAACACTCCTCCATTTCTGGTGATATTGCAAACTGTTACACCACTCTGGAAATTGATCTGGCAGATCAATTTGAATTGAATATTATAAATACTCCTACCTGAAGACCCAGCAATTTCTTTCCTGGACATATATCCAAAATATGCTCTACTATCCCACAAGGATTCATGCCACACTATTTTCATAGCAGCCTTATTTGTAATAGCCAGAAGCTCAAAACAACCCAGATTCCCCTTAACTGAAGAATAGATACAGAAAATGTGGTTGATTTATACAATGGAATGGTATTCTGTTATTATAAAGAGAACAATTTGCAGACACATGGTTGGAACTAGAAAATATATCCTAAGTCTGGTAACTCAGACAAAATGGACATGCATGGTGTGCCCTCACTAGCCAAAAATGTACAGAATATCCATGATATAACTCATAGACAGTTTAACATGAAGGAAGACCCAAGTGAGGATAGTTCAAACCCACTTAGAATGGGGGACATCACAATCAAAGAGGCAGAGAGATGGAGGAAGCTTTGTGGGAAAGGGATGGAAGAGGGAAACGGGGAGCAGGATCAAGAATGAGGGAAGAAAGGAGTGAAGGCCAAAGTGCCAGAAGAATGATTGAAAATATGTAACTGTGAGATCTAGGCAGGGAAGAGAACCTCTAGAAAGTTCCAGAGACCTGGTGTGTGAGAAGTTCTGAGCTCAGTAAATAGAGATGCCATTAGCATAAGTGACAAATGGTGGGGAGATAGAACCTGAAAAAATCATCTCTAGTAGATAGAGAAGGTCCCCAGTGGAGGAATAGGGCCACTGACTTATCTTTAATTTTTTTTTTTAACCAGGAATCATTCTTGTCTAAAAGAAATGTAGAGAAAAAAATGGAGCAGACACTGAAAAAAGGGCCATCCAGTGACGGGTCTCACTTGAGATCTGTCCCATGGGCACGCTCCAAACCAAGTCACTATTACTGATACTAGGTTGTCCTTGTAGGGAGGAGTCTAGAATGGCAGTCCTCTGAGAGGATCTCTCAGCAGCTGACAGAGATAGATGCAGATTCTTACAGCCAGCCTTTGAATAGGGGTCGAGGAGCCCTATGGAAGAGTTACTGGAAGGATGGAAGGAACAGAAGGGGATAGCAACCACGTAAGAATTCCAACAGTGTTAACTATCCTGGATCCCAGGAGTTACCAGAGACTAAGTCATCAACAAATGAGAATATAAGGTCTGGGATGAAGCCCTGGCACATACATCACAGGAGACTGGCTGCTTTGTCTGGCTCCCGTGGGAGAAGATGCACCTAATGCTGCAGATAGTTGATACCCAGAGAGGTAGATGTCTAGGAGTGTCTCCCCAACTGAAGTGAAAGGGCAGGAGGATGGTGTGAAGAACTCTGGGATTGGGGGCTGCAGGGGAAAATGTTTGGGATGGAAATAGATGAAATAGTTTTAAAAATCCTCACTGCGTGTTTATATTTAAAAAGCTATATTATATTCCTTTAACAAGCTTATTTGTATGTTTAATTTCTATATGAAAATATTAACATATTTGCTTTTTGCCATACTGTAGATTCTAATATATTTATTTATCCATCTGTGTCTGAAAACTCATTCCAGAGTTTCATGGATCATTCATAATGTGTAAGTATTTTTCTCTCAAATTGGAAATTTTTTGTGTCAGCCATCTTTTATGAAGTATAATAATTAACAGATTAATCTATTTTTATCAATAGTTAATTATTTTTAATTTGAAGAATATTACATTATTTGTTTTTTCTATTATTTTGTTTTCATTGCATTTATTCATAAACAATTTAGTTTATTTCTAACCTTACTTATAAAAAACATGAATATTGATATATGCATATACATTCATTTACATACATACCTCCATTTTTCTTGAATATATAGTATGTACCAAAATGGGCGGGTTCTAAGGCAGATAGATAATCATCTAATTCAGAAGGCTTAAAGCATTTGAAAACATATTTACATTTTAAATATTTTCATAACATATGTGAAAAAGTATTGTCTCTTCAAATGATTACTTTTAGTTTAAAATCCTAAGATTTTAAGTTTATGTTAATTGTTGTTAATCCCAGAAATGCACAAAGAAAACTATGAAGTATTCAGAAGAACATATTAGTTACCTTAAGTAGCCTATTTTGAAAAACCATAATTTATTTGTAATAAAAATAAAGAATCATATTAAAAAATAAAATGGTAGATTACACCATAAATAGATGACTTGCTAGATTCAATGGAGAAAAAATAATAATCAATGTTATTTGATATATTCCATCACATGAGGGAAAGGAGAATGATAAAAGAGTAGTTTGGATGTAAAAGAAAAAAATAAATTTAAAAAATAGGAGAAAAGAAAATATCAGTACAATGTTGGCATCAGGGTGCTATCTGTATGGAAAAAGGCCAATTTTCTAAGACAAAGAACAAGGCTGAGAAAATGTAAACTTCACTTTATATAATATTTTTACAGAACTATAAAAGAGACAAGGTAGGTTGCTGGGATGTAAATTTCTTTCTCTTTAAATAAGTAGTTTTTTGTAAAAAGGAGAGATAGCCTTTCATATTCTGGCACAAAGAAGAATTAATAACAAAATAAATGAGGGTCAAGCTGTCAACAATTCATTCACCATTAAGAACTATGGCAGTCCAACTTTAATCGACTATTTTGTTAAAATTTAATATATGGTCTTTAGGTTTTAGGAACTGGCTTGTAAATAAATTGTGTTGGTTTGTAAATGAGAGCTACACTAGAATGTTATATACATATGTTTAATGGGACATTTTGGTAGGTCGTCTAAATATCCCCAGCAAGATAAATGACAAATCATCTGCTAATGCCATTGGAAATATCAAAATACTTGGCCTCAGGTTTTTAAAAATATGTGTAGTGACTCAATCAACTTGAAAATGGTGCAAAAGATACATATAGACTGTATGCATACAGCACAAGACAAAGAAACCAAATCTTCTGCAGCTACCTCATAGATAACAAACCTGTCTAAAACATATGCTGGAAAATGAGTGAGGGGTATTCAGCAAATTGTGTTCATAAAACTGAATAAGCACTATGTTGGTTTGAATATGCCTGGCTAAGAGAGTGGCACTATTAGGAGGTTTGGCCTTTTGAGAATAGATGTTGCCTGTTTTTATTTGTGAAAGTATGTCACTCTAGGGGTGGGCTTTGAAACTCTCTGCCTAGCCTTGTAGCAGTCATTCTTCTCCTGTTTGCCTTTGGAACAAGATGGAGAACTCTAAGCACCATGGCTGCTTAGATGCCTCCATGCTCCCTCCTTGATGATAATGGACTGACTCTTTGAACCAGTACTGGAGCCAGTATAAGAGTTGTCTTGATCATGGTGTCTCTTTACAGCAATGAAAACCTAATAAAGACCAGCACCTACACAAAAATAAAATTAGAAAACTGTCTTTCAACCTTCACAAAAATCAATTCAACATAAAAAAATTTTTTAAAATGCTGGTGCTAAATAAATAGCTCAGTGATTAATAGTATTTGATATTATTTCAGAGGACTATGTTATGATGCCCTAGCATTAACATGAAAGCTCATAACAATTTGTGACTCCACCTTCATGGAATATGGCAACATTATATGGTAACTCTAGGCAGAAGTTATGTACATGGTAGATAGTCATACATGAGTGCAGACATCCATTGAATAAAATAAAAATTGAAAATAAAATTATATGTTCTAATTAGCAGAAGAAGAACACAAAATATTTTATGAACAAAGTCAAGAACTTTATGAATAGAAGATTAATAACAGGAAAGTACTACACTCAGCCAAAGAAGCTGTTAAACAAAAGCAAGTACTAACAAAATCAGCAGGAAAAAATACAAGATATATGGGAAACTATGAAAGTTTGCTTATATGTATAAAACAAGGTCAAAGCCACAGGAAATATTTTTAAGAAAATCATAGTAGAACATTTTCAGCATCTGAGGAAAGTGTAGGTACATGAGGACTGTAAAATATCAAATAACAGGATTAGAAAAAAATCTTACATCACATAATCATGAATATATCAAATATACAGAACAAAGAAAAATATTGAAAGCTATATTAAAAATTGATAAACCAAGTAACTTCACAGAAGATACTTGTGGGGCATCATAGAAAGACATCCACAGTATTACAAGACTGAAAAGTAGAGTGGTAACTGCTAATGAGCAATCAGAATGGGATGGGGAAACTAAAAAGATGAGACTATATGGTGACTATACCACAGAGTGAATCAAATAGTCATATAGTTGTCATAGCACATTTTAGCAAAGAAGTCTCCTCTCTACATTGTAAATCAGAGCAAACCCTGCCTGAGTGAAGAAGCTCGTTTACAATAGAATCTGATTATATGTTTGGATGTTAAACTGCATCTTTGGGATTATCATTGAGCTTATATTGATGTCTGCTAAGAACAGGATGAAGAGGAAAGAGTGCAATTGGATGTGGAAATCCAGACATGGAAATCAAAATTGATGGATCTGGTAATGAATATTCTCAATTACTTTGGCCAACTGTCTGAACAGAAACAATCCAAATATAATGGGCTGCAGTTCAGGGTCATCTGAGTGACCCAAGAGATATCCCCTGCTACAACTGATTTACTGGTGAGTGAGAAGGTATCCTTCAATCTGATATAGATAAAAGTTATAAAAGGACCATCAGAAGTGACATACTTTTAAAAGTAAATACTCTCTTTATTCTTTATTATCTCTTTCTGAATCTCCATGTTTTCCTTCATTGTCCTTATACTCTTCACTTTATTATAATATTTTATTGTTTACATCTTCACAGAATTTTTCTGCTTTATTACATTGTACCAATGAATAGGGATAATATTGTAAAATAAGTGTATGTTTTTTACTGAGAATATTACAAAGCCTTTAGACATTTGGAAAAACAACAAAGCAAAACAGAAGAGAATTTTATTCTATTTGAATTAATGTATGGAATATCAATTTAAATTTATGATAAAAATATTTGAGTTAACCTGTGGAATCTGTACCTATAAATAAGCACAAAATACATAAGAAAGAAAATCAGTTATTTGAAAAGAAATTGTTTTTATGTACCTTGTTATATATAGCTACTGTCAGATACAATCAATTCT
>CM052706.1:94971524-94990654 GCA_028551405.1 Uromys caudimaculatus | reverse complement strand
TGGTGTGTTAGGGTATCCAGGGCTTGCTGTGGTAGGAGAGCTGGGTTCTGATGGTGCAGAGTACTCCTGGTTTCTGTTCTTTATGTTCTTGCCCTTGCCTTTTGCCATCTTGTTGACTCTGTTGTTAGCTGATCTTACTCTGTCTGGTTGTAGCTTGCCCCTCCTGCAGGTCTCAGTGTCAGTACTCCTTGAAGACCAGCTCTCTCTGAGAGGTGTTTGGGTTTGGAGAGCTGTGGCACCAGGTCTGATCTCGGTCCCTGTGTCTCTCGGGTTCAGGGCAGTTCCTGGTGAGCTGTGGGGCGTGTCTTTGGCCCTCTCCTGGCTTTTCTGAGCTCCTGAGAGGGATCTTTGTCCCGGTGCTAATTAGCTGTGGAGCCCTGTGGCCCAAGCTGAGGTTCCCGGCCTCCGCCGGAAGTTGCTGTCCATCAGTCTCTGTGGCGGAAAGCGGGCGGAGTCAGTGAGCTCTGGGGCAGTGTTGCCACCACTCGGGGCTTTTCCGCGTTCCTGGGAGAGGGAATTTTCTCCCGGAGCTGCTTGACTATAGAATCCTAGTGTCCCAGGCCCTTCCATGAATATATATCAACCTGCCATGGCCTACAAGAAGGAGAACATTGTATCTCTTTTTAAACAAATGTAGCAACAAAATGTCTCAAATATTTCTGATTGATATCCATGAATCTCCAAGAAGGAGGTGGGAGCTGAAGCTGCAGTACTGTGCCTGGACCACAGATAGCCAGGAGAGTTCAGGGGAAAGGAAATCAGTGTCTTTAGAGGAAGGACCCAAATGGGTGTGGAAGGCCAGAGCTGAAAGAAAAAGTTTTCCACTTGGTGGAAGCCTCAGAAACATAGAACCTGGCTCCAGGATCTAGAGATATACTTAAGCATAGGACAAGGAGAAGACCAGTTTAGTGACAAGAAGTAACAACCAGGAACTGAAAAGTACTGCTAGAAGCTTCCAGAAGAGAGGAAATTTGCGAATTACAGGCCAAGGAAAGCACATATAGAGATTGTGCATGTAGCTTCCAATGTGAGGAAGCAAGGGAAAAAAGTCCCAGGATGTCAAAGATGGAACTTCAGCTCCTGATGGGTAGGAGAAAATAGAGGGGAGAGAAGGGAGATGTCTACTGGATACAAAGATGATCCATACACACCTTAGGAGACTTGTCTTCAATCAGAAGACACAAGAGAGAACAGGTGTGTGCTGGGTGTGTGCACACTGCAGCTGGCCTGATCCTTTGGCTTTTTTCCCTCTCCTACTAGGCCCAGCTCAGGCTCTCACTTTGCAGCAAGCTTACAGATCCATCACCTGTAATTTAAAGACTGGACACTCACACAGTATTGGGGGAAAACAAAACCAAAAATACATAACACGTACACATACACACACACACACACACACACACACACACATACACTCACATCATAAAGCCCAAACAAAAAACCAAACAAAACAAAAATAACAACAAAACAAACAAACAAAAACAGTACTTGGCCTAGAGAAAAAAAGAAAACAGAATGAGGACTCCATTTCTGTTCCTCTAATCACTTGGTAGACTACATTTGGACTGCTTATCTAAGGGATATTGAGGCCAGAGTTATTGCAAAAGTGCATGGATTTGGAATGTTAATTTCCATAGTTGAGCAAGTAGGTAAGTTTCAAGGCCTGAAGTGTGGTTTTGCATTTCACCCTGCTGCTGGGATGCAGAAACCCCTGGGCAGATGAGATGTGGGGAGCCATGATGTGGGGAGCCACTAAACTGTAATTACCCTGTGTTGCCACTGTAGGGTGCTGTGCTTGAGAGAAACTCCTATATACTGCTCAGGGGAGTAAGGAAACCCAGCCTAAGATGTGAGAGGCTGAAGCTGGGATTCCTAATCACCTGGGCATCCAGTCGCCATTGGAAACTGCGTGGAGTGGGGAACAAGTGGTTGAGGGTCTGCGGGCCTGGGGCTCTCAAACTCCTGGACATCCAGGTGCTATTGGGTCTTGGGGAATTGGGTATAGAGTGGGCCAGTGGGCTGGTGATAAGCCTGGAGTACGGAAGTTGACAGTCCTTACTTTAGCTTAGGTGGTTGTCTGGAGAGCAGAGGGGCCTTCTATGGGAAGCTTAGGCAGCACAACTCCATAGTCAAACACCTTCTCCATGCTCCTGTGGTGGTTCTTTATAAAAGAGACAGTCCTTAGTTCCAAACTGCTTATGGAATGTTCATCATAGAAAATGAGTACATACCACTTCTTCATGGTAGACCAGAGATTAAATACCTTTTACAAGAAGGAATGTCTGGAGAGGGAAGCATATTGGCTATACCATTGGATCCTCTAGAACATCATTAACATAGAGAACTCTGTTCTAGGCTACATGACCACAGGTCATGTTTCCTATGTGGGAAGTGTGGCACATGATCCAGGCCTAGAATCTAGTAGTGATCAAGGACCCTCCTTTTGTCTCAGGTGAGTGCCTAGGCGCCAGGCACTCTAAACCTGCTCAACCTTATCAAGTTTCCTGGCATGGTTCACTGTCCCATACTGAAGTCCAAGTTGTCCCCAGGGGTTAGGGGAACCAAACAAGAAAGGCATAAGCTATTTTGTTTGTTAACACCAACTGGATGAATGTCAGAGTCTTAGCCAGCCTAAAGCAGAGTAGAGACTTTACCTGGTACAAGGACTATTAAATGAATGAAGCAAAAAGTGAACTCAAAAATGAAGCCTATCTAAGGGTAATAGTCAGAGGTAGAGTCAACAAAGAAAGTCAACCATAGCATTAAAGACAATGGCTAGGGTACCTCCACCTCCAAGAATATCAGAGGGGTATGGGATGCTCAAAAATAGTTACTCCAGATTCAGCGAAGCCTTCACATTAACCAGAGGAAAAAGTTACTATTTGTCACTGTTGGATCCCCAGCAATAGGTGAGTCTGAAAATGAGTCTGTGTCACAGTTGGGTTGGAGATAAAGGATACTGTAGCAGTATGGCTTAGACACATGAGGAGCATATGTGTGCACACACCAGAATATCCTACCAAAACCCAGGGACCAATATATTGCTGCTGAAGTACTTTGGCACATTGGAGGGGTCAAGGAATGCTGCAAAGATTGCAATAGATCTCATACAATAGATTTATTGGGTGAGACATATATGGCTGCCTATGAGCAAGGGTGGAGGGGAGAGACAGAGAGTCAGAAAGAGGGACAGAAAGAATGAAAAAGACAAATAGAGACTAAGAGAGTGGACCACGATTGCAGGGACTTTTCCTCCCTTAATTTATTAATATATTTACTTTACATTTCCCCTTGTTCCTCTCTTCCCAGTCCCTCCCTCTCACCTCCTCTTTCCCCATTTACCCTATCTTTCTTCTCAAAGTACGGGAGGCCTCCCATGGTTATCAGTCTGCCTTGGTATATCAAATTGCAGTAGCACTAGGAACATCTCCTATTTTTTGATAGACAAGGCATCCCAGTTAGGAGAAAGGGATCCACAGTCAGGCAAGAGTCATGAAGAACCCCTGCTCCAGTTGTTAGAGTCCCACATGGAGACATAGGCTCACTAACAAAACTGTAAGAGAGAGCAAGTACTTTTTAAAAGGTGTTATTGTTGCATTTGGTTGGGGCTAATGACATGGCTGTTGGTGCTGAGTCACTAAATGCAGGCTGAGGCTAACTTCTTTAACTTATTAAAGACATTAATATGTAAAAATAGTGTAAATTTATGGAGGGCATTATGATGATTGAGTAATGTGTTTATAATAGGAAAAATCAAAATAATCAGTATGTCTATAACTTTATATGCTGCTCATTTCTGTGTGCTGATGTGATGATGACACTAAAGACTAAAACATGATTAATATGTAAAAGACACCGGTTAGCCAAGAAACACTGGGAATCATTTTCAACCTGGGCTCCATAAAGCAGAGTATGCTCAGCGCACTCTGCAGTGGAAGACTGGAAGCAATTCTTCAACTAAGGAACAAAGCCTATGTGAGAAAAGAGTTTGATGTACAAATATGGTGTCTATATAAATTTCCTATGAATGGGTATTTACTTCAGGACCAGATATATCTTGGATTTTTTTTTTTAATCTCAGTGTCCTGACCAAAACTTAATTGGGGTAGTATTTTCTTTCTTAATAAGCTGTCTCTATGTCTATTTCTAATGCAGTGTCTGTAGGAATTCCTTTGCTTTGAAGTCTGCGTTGTGGATGTGGTAGTCCTCTGAATGCAGACCTGGAGCCAACCACTAATTATGGGTTTCCTTTCTTTCTTTCCTTTTTTTACTGGACATTTTCTTTATTTATATTTCAAATGTTATCCCCTTTCCTGGTTTTCTCCCTTCCGGAAGCCCCCTATCCCATTCCCCCTTCCCTGCTTCTATGAGAGCGTTCTTCCACCTACCCACCCACTCTTGCCTCCTCACCCTCAAATTCCACTACACTGGGGCATCTATCAAATAAGAACAAGGATCTCTCCTTCCATTGATGCCTGACAAGGCCATCCTCTACTACATATGTGGCTGGAGCCATGGATCTCTCCATGTGTACTCCTTGATTAATGGTTTAGTCCTGGGGAGCTCTAGGAGTCTGATTGGTTGATATTTTTGCCTTCCTATGGGGATGCAAACCCCTTTAGCTCCTTCAATCCTTTCTCTAACTCCTCCATTAGGGATCCTGTGTTCAGTCCAATGGTGGGCTGCAAGCATCCACCTCTGTATTTGGAAGTCTCTGGCAAAGCCTCTCTGGAGACAGCTATATCAGGCTTCTTTCAGCAAGCACTTCTTGGCATCCATAATAATGTCTGGGTTTGGTGATTGTATACAGGATGGATCCCCAGGTGGGGCAGTCTCTGGATGAACTTTCATTCAGTTTCTGCTCACACTTTATCTCCATATTTGCTCCTGTGAGTATTTTGTTCCCCTTTCTAAGAAGGACCAAAGCACCCACACTTTGGTCTTCTTTCTTCTTGAGCTTCATGTGGTCTGTGAATTGTATCTTCAGTATTCGAAACTTTTGGGGTAATATCTACTTATCAGTGAGTGCATACCATGTGTGTTGTTTTGTGATTAGGTTACCTCACTCAGAATGATATTTTCTAGTTCCGTCCATTTGCCTAAAATCTTCATGAATTCATCATTTTTAATAGCTGAGTAGTACTCCATTGTGTAAATGTACCACATTTTCTGTATCCATTCCTCTGTTGAAGGACATTTGAGCTGTTTCCAGCTTCTGGCTATTATAAATATGGCTGTTATGAACATAGTAGAGCATGTGCCCTTGATATATATTGGAGAATACTTTTGTGTATATGCCCAGGAGTGGTATAGCTGGGTCTTATGGTAATACTATGTCCAATTTTCTAAGGAACCATCAGACTGATTTCCAGAGAGATTGTAACTTCAGTGACCCCAAAATTTCCACAAGAGAACTCCTAAACCTGATAAACAACTTCAGCAAAGTGGCTGGATATAAAATTAATTCAAACAAATTAGCCTTCCTCTACTCAAGGGATAAATGCACTGACAAATTAGGGAAATGACACCCTTCACAATAGTCACAAATAATATTACACAACTTGGTGTGACTCTAGCCAAGCAAGTGAAAGATCTGTATGACAAGCACTTCAAGACTCTGAAGAAAGAAATCAAAGATCTCAGAAGTTCTTCCCTGCTTATTGATTAGCAGGATCAATATAGAAAAAATGGCTATCTTTGCAAAAGCAATCTACAGATTCAAAGCAATCACCATCAAAATTACAACTCAATCCTTCATACAGTTAGAAAGATCAATTTGCAAATTCATGTGGAATAAGAAAAAACTCAAGATAGTGAAAACTATTCTCAACAATAAAAGAACTTCTGGGGTACTCACCATCCCTGACATCAAGCTGTATTACAGACCAATAGTGATAAAAAACCGTATGATATTGGTACAGAGACAGGGAAGAAGATCAATGGAATAATACTGAAGATCTAGAAATGAACCCACACACCTATAGTCACTTGATATTTGACAAAGGAGCTAAAACCATCCAGTGGAAAAAGGACAGCATTTTTATCAAATGGTTTTGGTTCAACTGGGAGTCAGCATATAGAAGAATGAAAATTGACCCATTCTTATCTCCTTGTACAAAGCTCAAGTCTAAGTGGATCAAGGACCTCCACATAAAACCAGATATACTGAAATTTATAGAGGAGAAAGTGGAGAAGAGCCTCAAACACATGGGCATAGGGGAAATTTTTCTGAACAGAACACCAATGGCTTATGCTCTAAGATCAAGAATCAACAAATGGGACCTCATAAAATTGCAAAGTTTCTGTAAGGCAAAGGACACTGTCAATAGGATAAAATAGCAACCAACAGATTGAGAAAAGATCTTTACCAATCCTACATGAGATAGAGGGCTAATATCCAATAAATACAAAGAACTCAAGAAGTTAGTCTCCAGAGAATCAAATAACCCTATTAAAAAAAAAATGAGGTACAGAGCAAAACAAAGAATTTTCAACTGTGGAATATCAAATGGCTGAGAAGCACCTAAAGAAATGTTCAACATCTTTAGTCATCAGGGAAATGCAAATCAAGACAACCCTGAGATTCCATCTCACACCAGTCATTTGGCTAAAACTCAGGTGACAGCAGATGCTGGTGAGAATGTGGAGAAAGAGGAACAGTCCTCCGTTGTTGGTGGGATGGGTTTTCTTTTCTTTACCTTCTGTTTGGATACAGTTCAAAAACCTAAGTAGGATTTTCTCAACCCTCTTTACTTTCTTAGAGTTGTTCTTGAAGTGTTAATGAACTAAAAGCCTCATGTAGATTAAGAAGGTCTGGATAGGAAAGTTTACTTCACTGATAGCAGTTATGTGCTATTAGGTTGTGGGACTCTTCTGGTAAGAGCATCAACATTCCTCTTTGAGTGGTATATACAAGTTTGAGACTTGGGTACAATTGACTTACAGATGGAATCTTCTACCCTCAAAATCCCCCTTTTCTGTCCTACAAAACCTCAAGTCCCCTACACCACATGCACACAGTCTCTACTCCTTTGGAGAGACAGCAGACCTTCATTGTTTTGGTTAAAGAATAGCCTCTTTATTTCTGGAGAAGATGCCAGTGTGTTTATTTTCATTACACTTGTATAATTCCAGAGCTAACATCTTTGACCACTGTTTCTCACTTAAAGAACATAATCCCAGCCCAGTATCCTCTCAGTAGCTGTTGGAATTTTCATCTCTCCTGCCCTCTTGTTTCTCTAAAATATATACTGTCTTTGGGACTTCCTTTTGTAACTGTATTAAATTATTTTAAATCCAAATGGAAATCTTAGCAACAACAACAGCTGTAGCCCAGCAAAACCAACAGAAATATTCTTCTCCCTTCCAGCTTTTATAGGACACACAATATATTTTTCTTGACAAAATCTACCCAGTGTACAAAAAACTTGACTCTGGAAAAGAAAGAATCATGTAGGAAGACACAGAATTGTTGTGGTACTGAACTCTTTGTCTTTACAACACCAAGCATAAATATTACAAACAGAAAACCTATAACGAAATAAGAAAACACCTTCCAAATTTAATAATTTTACTACACAAGTCAGCTTCAGAAAATTTTTAATTTCTAATGGCATTTTAAAAATATGCATTATGCATAAATATGTCATTTCATTTGTTTATTATCCTCCTTGTCCTCACATGAGCCACTGTATTAAAATTCTGGTGATAAAATTTCATATTTAGTTTGACATTGCTAATGTGGATTTTTTATAGAAAACAGAAAACACCTTAAGATCAACCAATGTGTAAGTCAAATGTGTGTCAAAATGAGCATAGAAATTTCTCATATAATACTGCTAATATCAATGAGCACAAAACATATACTATCAAACCAAAAATGTTCACATTAAATTAAACATTATATCATTCAGTACAAATATTAATATAACCTATGAGTTTAAAATACGATGTTTATGGATATATTGTAGTTCAAGTATGCTATCGAGGGGAGTGCATATGTGAGGTTTATTATCTTGTGTACACAGGGCTGCAAGATAGAAATTTTACAATATATTGAGGTTAAGGTTTGCTCATGTACAATTAATAATAGAAGGAAGGACACCCCATATTTAGCATGAATTCAACTGGATTTTGTATTAGATCTAAACTTTTAATTGTAGATATATTGTAGTCTTCCATATTTTAGACATGAGCAATCAACAATGACTGTTAGTATAATTTTAATGAAGATTTGTTTTTGCTTAAATTTATATTTCTATAGCTATTGGATACATGTTTTCTCTGAGAAAATTATTTCATATAAACTTTATACTTATAAAACTCATAGATGATAGATGGATAGATAGGTAGATAGATAGATAGATAGATAGATAGACATAGAAAATTAGATAATATAAAATATTTAATATAATTATTAAAATATTTTATTTGTATAACACAGTTTAAGGTGAGGTTAGTATTATATTACCTTTTGTGCTATACGTTTATGCCTTTTATATGTGGATATTTCCTTGCTTCCTTTCATAGTAGAACATTGTACTATGAGGGTTACTTGTTACACTTTGAAAATATACCTGTTTCTTAGCCATTATACCTTAGAGTTGCGATATCCTCTGCTCTCTTTTTTTTACTTCTTTAAATCTTTCACCATCAATTTCCATCCTAAGTATCAATACATATTGATAAGCAAAAGCTAAACTGATGGGAAGTCCACCACAATCCCCTGTATTTAGTCTTTTTGCAAGGTATTTGTTCACATTGTGAAACCTGAGTTTGTAAACTGGAAAATCTTTGTCCCTCCATGTCCTATCTTTCTGTTCAATATGTCCACTCCCTGTCAGCTGGTTACTTGCTGTGTATTTTGACATAAGGTTACTTTATTTAGCTATAAGGTTAAAGATGTTTGTTAAGGCGCACAACATAAGTACTTGCTTACAGTAAATAATAATTCCTTGTTTAAAGATATATGTTAGGGCTGAGCAAAATCATAACAAGTATTTTCCAGTTCACAATTTCGGGGTTCATAATGTGATTAAATTATTGCAAAATAGCCCAACAAATGTCACTTTTTCCTACTTACTCCTTTTCTCTAAAATATCACTCAGTATTTCCAAAAATGCTACCATTATAAAAATGAGAAAATGAAATTTGTGTTTCATAGGTCAGCCTAATGCAGAGACCCATGTCACATTCAGTGATTTATGACAGGACCAGTCATATCCAAATTCCCAATAATTTTTGTTTTTAAGCTTTCATTAAAATGTTTTTTTTCTTTATTTTAATGTATTCACTTTACATCCTCTTCACTGTCTCCACCTCAGGTTAAACCCTTCAATAATCCTCCCATCCTTCTCTTTTGAGAGGGTGACACCCCCTGGGTATCTCCCATCCCTCACATATCAAGACTCTGTGAGACTAGGTGTACCCTCTCCCACTGAGACCAGACAAGGCACCCTAGCTAGAAGAACATAGCCCACATACAGGAAACAGGTTTTAAAGTAGCCTCCACCCCAGTTGTTCATGATCGACATGGAGACCAAGTTGCACATCTGCTGCATATGTGCAGGGAGCCTAGGTTCAGCCCATGTGTGCTCTTTCATTGGTGGTTCAGTCTCTGAGAACTATATCCAACAAAACTATCAATCAGCATAGATGGAAAACCAAAACGTTCCAGGACAAAATCAAATTCAAACAATATCTCGCTACCAACCTAGCCTTACAGAGAGTTCTAGAAGGAAAACCCCAACACAAGGAGGTTACATACACAAAAGGAAAAAAGAACTCATGATATTAATCATCCCATAACAAAGCTAACAGGAGATAATCACATGCACATAATGCCACCTACAAAAACAAATGTAAGAAGAACTAACAGTCATCTGTCTTTAATATCTCTCAATATTAATGGACTCAACTCACATATTAAAAAAATGAGCTAAAGACTGGATATGTAAACAGGATCCAGCATTTTGCTGCATACAAGAAACACACCTCAATAACAAAGAAAGACACTATCTCAGAGTAAAAGGCTGGTAAAAAGTCTTCCAAGCAAATGGTCCCAAGAAAAAAGCTGGAGTTGCGATCCTAATATCCAATAAAATAGATTTTCAACCAAATGTTATCAGGCAAGATGGAGAAGGACACTTCATATTCATCAAAGGAAAAATCTACCTTGAGAAAGCCTTAATTCTGAACATCTATACCTCAAATGCAAGAGTACCTATACTTGGTTATTGATTTGACTATACCTGGAAAAACTAAGTATCAAGTGTTTAGGTACACCTATGAGGTGTTTTTCTTAATTAAATCATTTGAAGTTAGAAGGTCCAAATTGAACTCAGATAATTTGAGATAGGAATATTCACCTTATATATGTACCATACCTTTTGTGCTGATTTATATAAAGAACATAGAAGAAAGAAGCTTTTGCTCTTTGCCTGATTGGTATAAATTCATTCCCATACTGGCATAAAATACTACTTCTATAGGATTCTGATGTAAACTAGTGACTAGCTAAGAGATCCTGCCTCCAGGATTGAACAACTACTGGATTCTTGGACCTCCACTGGTAGACAGCCAAAGTTAGACTAATTGGACAACAGCATGTATTTATATGTGTGCATGTGTATAAGTGAGTGTGTGTGTGTGTGTGTGTGTATGTGTGTGTGTGTGTGTTGTATCAATTATTATCCTCTAGAGATCATTAACTAATACAAATTTTGATACCTAAAGTGAATCTAAATCAATAAAAATTATATATGTAATTTTTAAGTACCTGAAATGGGCTTTCCCATTTAAAGACATGCACAGTGACTGAAGCCTCTCCATTTATTGAAGCTTTTTTTAGAAACTGGTAAAGCCCTGAAAACACATGGTAAGAACTATTTTAAAAACTTAACTAGACAAGTGAATTAGATTCTCCTAATTTACTAACAGTAAGCTGCAAAGATTTTGGTGACACTGTGTGTAAAACTTTTAATAAATTGGGCAAAAAAATAAGAAAACCAATTATGCTGGTTTGTTGCTCTCCGAGCCTCTTGTCAGATTGACAAATCAAAATAATGTGTGCAAAGAGCTTGCTACCCGTCATGTCCTGGAGGGCCCTTCCAGGACAGGCTAGTGACTAGGTTTGAAGTTCCCACCAGTGGGTGCTCCCTGCTGTAGAGAGAAACCGTCGGTAATGGAAAGAATCAGGAGACAGAAAGATGCATTGGAGCAAGACGAGATTCCGTTCAAGCTCCATTTAATCTTTAATGTTACATATTTTTAAACACTTTTGGGTGGGAAATGGCAGAGGGAGGGGAAATTCATAATGTAACCAGACATCACACACATAATTATATGTCATTGTTGTCCCGGGACTGTAGGCAGTTCAGAACAGGAAGTCTAATCCCTAGCTGGGGGCAGTGACAATGGGAAGGAAACAAAGGGATGCCTGCTGTAGAATCCGGAACACCTTGACTTGCTAATTAAGCCCAGCCTGACTATCTAATTAAGACAGTCTGGTCTCTGGCAGGAAGGAATGCCCGCTGTGGAAATCCGAGACACTATGGCTAGCAAAATAGGTAGCAGAATATGTCAAGGCCAAAGCCTTTGTCTCTGACAAATGTGCTCCATATTAACATTTACCAACTTCTAGCATCTCAGGATAAGGTGACAATGGCTATCAAATAAACTCAGTGATTAAACTGGCTGGTTCCAGATGCACATAAACAGTCTAAAGGTTTTTAATACTGTCTGTGAAAGAGAATCTTCACTCCAGGAGGCAAAGAACTCAGGTTAAAGAAAATCAAAGTGAAAGCCTAATTGTCAAATGGGATAAATTACGATGAAAATTTAAATACAAGATGTTTTGGCAGTTAAACTTGGGAAGTAAGTGGAAAAGAATAGTGTCTATAACTTGGAATGGATGTATGGAAGAGCCCTATTGGGGAAGAGAACTTTGAACCTTCAGATTCTCAAATAATTTTACATTGAGTCTTTTCATCCTCAGAAGATGCACTCCCACCTCTACTACAGAAATACTGGCTTTCCAGCCTTGAACTGAGAAAATTAGTCTTTTATTCACTGCTAAACTAGCTGTGACTTTCCCCAAAGAAGATGCCAGGAAAGACAATATTAATGTTGTCCCTCAGGGCTTATCTCTAGACATTTAAACAGAAGGAAGGTTAAGCAGACACCTAGAAGAAAAATAGAAGTGGTACACTACATAATTAAAGAGCTTAGTGCATTTGTTAATGTTCAACTGAAGCCTTCATGTAGTAATGTAATTTAAGGGTGTAGAATAATGGAGAAGGAAACATAAAACTGGGTCAGATTGAATTTAATATGCCCCTATTCAGCAGAAATTCTAGCTTTAATGTGCAAACTCACACAGATAAAAATTCTTTCAAAATTTTTGAATTTGTCAAAAGGTAGCCTACTGCAAATAATTTAGTGATTCCTGATATCCAGCTTTTTAGTGTTGATGAAAGAATTTTAAGGCTCAGAGATTTTGCAAGGCTAGCATAGGTATGTTGTGAAAGCCTAATCCTCTGCAAGGGAAAGGGCCAGAAGACTCTCCCTTCACTAATCCTTCAGGACAAAAAACAGTGAGAGGAGTACCAGCACACGTGAAGATCTCTGTCTTTGCCCCTTTACTTGTGCCAGAACTTATGATCAGAAATGATGATACTCAGTTGATGAATTAAATGCAATGAGTTTAACTGAGCCCTGAGGTAGAAGATTCCAGGTGGCAGCACTGGGTCAACAAAGACAAGGTGATTGTAATTATTATAATGGACAGTATAGACAAAGCAATGTCCATAATGACTTGATGCCTAATGGGCAGCACTCAAAGAATAAATTTGGTGGTGATATGACTCATATTTACCTTTAACACTGGCAAATAAGTCAAAGTGTTTCCAAGTATGAAATATGTAATAAATCTACTATATTAGTTTTTTGATCTGTATAAGCTTTGGATGGAACCTTGAACAGCAGCAGCTGTTCATCAGTTCATCAGGTGCAACTATTCTACCACTTGGAGCATATTAACTAGCACACACAATGGTACTTGTTGTGCCAGTGGCAGGTAAGAATGTTGTTTGGAGCCTTGCACGGGCACCTATATGTGACACATAGAAGAGTCCTTTTGAGATTTTGGCATAAGGATCTATCATTCTCCCTTTGAAAGACAAGGCTTTCCCTGATATTGGCCCAGAGTGGAAACTCAACATTTGACAATGAGTCACCAAGCTACCATGCAATCTGTATGGCGCTTTATGAGCTGAATGTTATCTAGCCCACCAAGTCATAAAATAAGATGTGCAGAGCAACAATCCATTATCAATGGAAATGGTATATACATGGTATATACATGATCTGGTCCAAACAAATTCTGAAGTCACTTGAAAAATTTGCCGCAAAACCTATAATTTCTACTGCAATTAAAATGCCATCTGATACCAAGCACTTTTTAGAAAACCTCATGGAGTGTTCTCTATGATCTGTTGATTGAGAAAAACAAGAATATAGCCTACACTACTGTTGGTTCTGCATGCAGAAGTAGACATTTGTAGTATCATAATGCTTTCATGAGACATTACTGAAATACTCAGAGATAGGTAAATCTTCACAGTAGACAGAACTTCTTGTATACACGTGATCTCAAGTTTTGTTTGGAAGGATAAATGGCCAGATGTGTGATTGTTCAGTGAACCATGGTCTCTAGCTATTGGAGTGGCTGGATTGTCAGGGACTTGGAAAAATTGTGATTAGAAAATAGGTGAGAAAGATATATAGGAAAGAAGAATGTGGATAGATCTCACCAAGTGAGCAAGGGATAAATATAGTTGAATCTCACATGAATTTTCATCAAACAGTGACTTCAGCAAAGGAAGAATTGAATAATCAAGTATATTGGATACCCATTCTGCGAATAGTCAGTATCTTGCACAACCATCTCCACCCTTGCCCAAAGAACTTTGAACAATGTGGCCATGGTGGAAAAGGTGGAGATTATGCATGAAATCAACAACAATCCACTCACCATCTGACCTGGCTCTAAGTGCTGCTAAGTGCCAGAACTTCCAACAGTAAAGACCAACACTGAGCTCCAAAAATAACACCATTTCTTGGGATGACCAGCCATTAAAAAATTCAAATACAGAACTATTAAAATGGCTTAAAAACTAAATCAAAAATATCTGTAAGCCAATGGAAGGTTCAACAATCTAGTAATTGTTCAGTCCATGAAAATTGATGCCTTGGATAGTCTTCAATATACACTGAAATCTTGAGGAAGTAGATTTTAATGCAAGTAGAGAAATGGACTTGCTAGTGAGAGCAAATGTAAAGAAGCAAAGAGAGTACTAGCTTTCTTCTTCCATGTTTTTTACATAGGCAGCCAGCAGAAGTTGTTGTTCAGATTAAAAATGGATCGTACCACCTCAATGGTCTGAATTAATTGTGGATCTACATACTTCTAATGATTTAGTTAAGTAAATAATCCCTCATAGTTTTCCCACCATTTGGATATTAATGAATTTCAGATGTAATCAAGTTGACAAGCAAGAATAGTCATCAAAAGAACATAGCAATGAAATAACTCTTAATGACACTACCGCATAATCATAGATCCATGCCTTGCTCACTCAACATCAGAGAAGCTTCTTCCTAAAGCAGGTGCTAAGAAATACAGATTGCCAAAGCTGAATGTGTGAAAAGAGTAAGAACCCGCAGAACATGCTGTCTTAGATGGGATGTTTCCATCGATCTCTCGCCTAAGAGCTCAGGAAACCCCATGAAGAAGGAGATGGCAAGAAGATAAAAGCCAGAGGGATTAGAGAACCAAGAAAACAAAGCCCTCTTAATCAACATGATCAATGCACATGTGAACTCATGGAGACTAAGGAAACATACACAGGGCCTACACAGGTATATAACAGATGAAGTCTTGTAGCTGAAATTAGAAATGCACACATGCCCCTAACCCTAATCAGAAGTTATCTACAATTGATAGTCATTTGCAAATAAAAAATTAGTTTTCTCTAAGGGAGAAACACTGGGGAAAAAAACTACTATTAACAGTAGGCCCCATGCCTAGCAGAATATGTCCAAGAGAAAACAAACTAAGTGGCCTTTTCGGATGTTCTTTATTCTCATAATGATACAGCAGGATATTTTTTCTTTTTTATTTTAAGCTTTATATTCTTATTTCTTTAATCTTTACTTTTCTTTTCATGTAGTTTTAACCATACATTTGCATATGCATTATGGCTTCTGGTTTTGTGGTTTTGTGGGATTTCTGAATATAAAAATGAGCCGGTCTCTACCTCTATATCTCATTCTTCTGCCATTGCTTGTATTCTTTTCTCAAGTTTGTTGTTTTGCCAAACTGTAATTTATTTTTGTTTAATCTTATTATATTATATTTATTTCATTCCTTTGATATTTGTTTGTATTCTAATGAGAAAGAGAAATGAGGAGGATTTGGATGGTAGGGGTATTGGAGAAGAGATGGTTGGAGTGGAAGGAAGGGACATTGTAGTTAGAATTTATTGCGTGAAAACCATTTATTTTCAATAAAATAATAAAAAGTATATTTATTTTCTATTACCTCAATTATATGGGTATTACTTTTTTACATTTGCCAGAAGAACCATAACAATGAAATTTGTGTCTATTATTCACACAACGTTTTCAAATACTAACTGAATCTTCATGTTACCAATGATCTTACTTAATTTTCTTTATGTTCTATACATGTCATTTTCTAATTTTTAAATTATTTTATTTTATTTTTGAATAAGGTCTCCCTGGCTGGCCTTGGCTGGCCCAGAACTCACAATAGAGCTAGCCACTCTCAAATATATAAAAACATGCTGTCCTCTATCCCTGGATCTGTGACTAAAGTTTCTATGCCACAATGCCTGGATTCTTATTGTTTAAAAGTAATATGACTCTTACGAATTATAGCTGGATAGGACAATTTGTTTCTTCTCTTCAATAGAAGCTTATATGGAGTCTTATGGGTATCATGAAAGCTAGTCCTCAGGGAGAGGGAAAAAGAACAGTTCCAGATCAAGAGTCTCTAGGCCCTGTGTCTTAAGTGTATCTTCAGCAGTCGAAGTTTAAGTTCTGCCTCTGGGGAATAATCAAGTATAACACTGAAAGGCTGATATTTGGGGAGTCTCTTTGAGAGACTTGAATATATAGTCGGTCCTCAATACATACATACACATTGCATTACATGGACTAAACAGGTTAAATTTAGATAAAGCTACAGATAAAGTTAACTATATAATTCATATGTGTGATAATATTTATCTTTATATATGTGTACACACACACACACACACACACACACACACACACACACACACAATTGGTGAAAAAAGAGTCCATGGATGTGAAGGAGAGCTGGGAAGAGTCTCCAAGACTCTTTGGAGGGAGAAAGGGAAATGAAGAAACATGGCATATAAACTACAGTCTTAAAATTAAACAAAGAATTATAAAAAAGGAAAAGTAATGTGAATAGTGGCTTCTCAGTTCTTATACATTCCCTCCAGTTGCTCAACTTGATATGTCCAACATCTTATTACATCATGACTTATTTTGTCCTTTCTCAAATGGAAAGCCAGTTAAATTATAGAATATATTCATATGAACATAAATGAATTATACATAAACATATAGAAATAAACACCAAAAATGAGTAATTCTTAAATAAGTTGAAGTATAAATTGTAGGTAAATAAAGGAACATGTTCTTAAATATAGTGAGATTGGAGTGAAATACAATAGGTATGTAATATAATATAGGCCACTTTAAAAAATTAATTAATATTTTTAGATCAGTACATCATATATATATGTGTATATATGTATACACACATATATAATGTTATATATAGTGCATTTTGATTCTATTCCACTATCCATTATCCTCTGTTAATTCCTTCTCTCCCACACCAATTAGATTGGGTCCTAAATCTGAATATAAAATAATGGATTCAATATTTATGGGTTTAGACAAGGGTAGAGTCAAGGGAAAGATGTCCTGGAGTGACATAGATTCTGTACTCAGAATGAAGTTGTCAAAAAATAAATAAAATTAAGTAAAAGAAATTTTCATGAAGGATAAGCTACATTTTGGGAACTTACTTATAAACTACTAAATTATATAGTCCTGGGTATAAATGGTAAATTTTCAGTTTGTGGTTTAGTTGTTGCATGGTGAATTTAACAAGTCCAGTGAGTAATGAGATGTAATTGACTATCTTTAGGCACTGAGGCCCTTGGGGCTTAAATATTCAAAACTCCCTCATTAATGAAGTCAATCACACAGGATTACAGCACAGCATAGATTTTTAGGTAAAAATGCTGCGTGATTTACTTTTTTATCTAATTCTCTTACTTGGAGGGCTCCCAGATATGCCATTGGCTACCTCTCTTTCTTCTTTCTAAATCATTGCTATATCACGTACCTTGTACACATACATGTGAACATCTATCTACACTTCGAATTGGAATATCATTCTTTTTTACATACTTAAGGATGACCCACAACACCACACATAATATTTACTTATACATTTTATTTCTATAAGTATTTATATTCAGTATTTATAAAGACATAAATCACAAAATTACAAATGTATGGTAAAATGAAAAACTCTCAGGTGTAATACTATAGATAGGGCAATGGACATAGATTCTGATTAGTTACATTATTTTTTACCTTCAGTAGTTACCACATAATCAATATTCACATAATCAATGCAAAATTATGCATTTATTCTTAATAATTTGGTTAAAGTATAAGCATCATATATTTAATCTCTCTGATTTTATATATTTGACATTATATCTTTATAGATGTACATACACATATAAATATATAAGTATAGATGCAGATATACGCCAGAGAAATCTTAATCAAAATAGGTAGTGGCATATTTATGAGAAAATTCTGCTTGTCCCTTAGTAAAATATTTCCATTTTTCCTCAAATTTATTTGCGATTCTTTTATTCTGTTATGTCTATAGTTCAATAATGTTTAAAAATTATTTTATATCTGTAGCAGTATATATTAAAAATCTGCATTTATGTTTGGGTGTGTTGCTTGTATGTACATCTGTATACCAAGTACATGCCTGTTGCCCACAGGGGCCAGATGGGAATTTCAGAATAAAGTTAAAAATGGCTGAGTTGACCCAGGTACTCTAGAAGAGAAAAGCAAGCACCCTTATCCAGTGAGAAATCTCTTAAGTTCAATAGTTCATTAAGTTACTATATATTTTTTTAGAGATTACAAGTATGATTACTGGATCTATATCACTCTCCCACACCTCCTGCCTACCTCCAACTCTTATTTTGTGCTCCATCCTTACCTAATTCATGATCTCTTCTTTATTATTATTACATGCCCATACATATGCATATACATATACATATATGCATGTATGTATGTATGTATGTATATATATACATACATACATACATACATACACACAATCTACTAAATCCAATTAGCTTGTTTATATGTACATGTGTTCAGGACTGCCCACTTGAGCTTAGATATTCTATGTGAAAGAAAATTAATTCTTACTCTGTCCATAATATATAGTAATGTAAACAAGTATCTAGAAAGAAACAGACCCCCAAAAAGTGGCAGTGTAGTTTTGTGATGATCTGTTAGTCCCTCAGAAAGTAATAGTGGAACACCTCTTTGGTTTCTGAATTCCACATGATTTCTTGAATCTAATGTAAATAAATAAACAAGTCACACAATATCCTGTTCCACATAAATAACAGAATTACCTGGGATTTATTAAGAATGTCAGGTGTTGGTTGAATGTCTAACCCTGATATAAATAAACTCCACAAATTAGCATCAACAATCCTGCAATTTCTGAGGTCTCACTAGTCCCCCCACAATTTTTAAGGCTTAAGTGTTTCTGCTTTTAAAAATAATTCTTGTATATTGTAAGACCAAATAAGATAGATAATGTTTTATTTTGTCTGTGCTTCCAAGCTTGTTTTTACATATCTTCTCTGTGTATCACCTTTTAAATGATTACTAAGTTACTTACATATTGTGCAAAGTGCTAAGAATGAACTTAAATATTATAGCTTTATTTATTC
>CM052706.1:94930191-94963243 GCA_028551405.1 Uromys caudimaculatus | reverse complement strand
AAAACCTTCATAAGGATCTGTCTGAATGCTTTCTCCTTGAGTACTAGCTTCCTTTGTTACAGGATATTTGATTATTGTACATAGAAAACGTAATTGTTAGCAAAATATAAAAGCTTAAATAGATATTGCATTTCTCAGATGCAGGTAGGTGTGTCCTGGAGAGATGCAGATTGAGTTTGCCTCTAAAACCCTCCAGAGATTAGAATGCTAAATAATGGAAACTTTCTGCCTATTTTAAGGCAAGTTGCTGTAGTGTTGTAGGCCCAGGTCTGCTCAGCTACTGGGTGAGACCACTTGGGGAGACAGAAAACAGGAAGTTTGATTGTGCTTAACCCATGTGGCATCCAGGTTGGGTACTGGGCTGTAGAGAAGTGCCAAGACACTGCTCTAGAGGTGGCAAATTGCAGTCTAAGATGTGAGAAAGCCTGAGTTGGTTTAGGGTGTCCCTGAGCCTGTGAGGAGGCCAGGGCCATTGAGTTCACAGATGTTCTAGTGGGAATAGTGGAAGAGCAGAGAATGGAGTTGGGGGGAGCACAAGTTTGATACAGAGTCTAGTGGGGGGAGCTCTGGCTTATCTCATGTGGACTGGCGTGATTGTCCTTGGCTTGAAGATGTCAGGGTTGGTGGCAGTTGTGGCTGGGAGGGCAGAGAGACCTTCCATGGGATATTAGACTGAGGCTCTGTAGGCAAAGGCCTTCTTCATGGCTCCTCAGGGTGGATCTTGATGAAAAAAGACAGTACATGGTTCTAAACAGTTTATTGTAATGGTGGAAAATAGATGTGTAAAACTATATCCACTTTCTAAGTGTGGACCTGAACTTAAATACGTTTTGCAGGGAGGAATGTCTGGGAAGGAAAACTTATTGGCTAAGTCCTCTGGGCTTCTAAGTACCTCATTAACAGGCAGATTCTGTTTTGAGCCTGCATGACCATAAGACATGTTTCTTTAATGTGAGAAACATGGCACATGTTCCAAGTCAGGAGGCTGGCAGGGAGATGGGAGTCACCTAAGCCTCAGGTGTATGCCCAATATGTATCCATTCCTCTACCTGATCTACCTTACCAAACTTGCTGGTATGGTTTTATATGTTACAAATTGCTAGGGAGATATCTTGTGCTCTTTGGTCTATGAGCAGAAGGAAAAATTATCTGGGTGGCCTCAAGCTACCCCACCATAAAGGTGAAATGTATAGGTCCTTAGTGACTTGGCTTGTAGCCCCCTACCATGATGGTGACATGGATCAACCTTGCAAGGGTGTAGGGGAGAAGCTAGAGACTTTTTACATAAACAGGTGGATCTTTGAGATCTCTCTCTCTCTCTCCTTGTAAGATCCTTTATGGTAGGAGATCCAGGTTAGAGATAGGGATTTTCTCTTTGGGCTTACAGGAACAATAGAGAAGGGGCTGGTCAGACATAGGTAAAACAGTATTCTATTAAAGATAGCTAAGCTGCCTTCTTGGGTTTGGAGGAACTACAAAGAAAGGTAGATCTGCTAAGCAGAAGACACAGATAGAAAGGGATTTCTAAAGAGCTAGAAGTTTATAGATATTTTGTATATAGTTAAGAAAATGAAGTTACCTTGCTGAGCTAACAGTTTTTTTAACCTCAGTTTATGCCTACCTGGTTTTTCTTTGCATAAATATTAGATAATTTAAATGGTTACAGTCCCTGGAATCAGAAGACATAATGCAAACTCCAAAAAGGGAAATCAATCAAAACTTCTTCCTAGCTATTAGAAATATGAGCCACAACAGCCAACATGGGCAGGCCAACCCTAAGGACACAGTGGTGTCCCAATAGCTTGGCAGTAACTAACACCTCTCTAATTGTCCTTAAGACCCATTAAAAAGAGAGAAAACTTCCCTAATAGTAGAAAGCTAGGAAATTAACAACAGCAAAAGAAGTTATAGATCTTGAAGGAGAACCTAAAACCATCACTTCTTCACACATTATAAACATTTGTACATACAGATATCTACTGATAAGTGTAGTCCTTACCCACAATCAAGGAAATATCCCTTTGCAATACAGAGAGACCATGACAGAAAACTACAACAAATAAAAATGCAGAATTGTGAAGTTCAGCTTCACTGGATGCATATACCAAACAACTCTTCTACCTAAGATTCAGAGATTGTTGCAGAATGGAGAACAGAATGATGATAAGAGCTAGAAAGTCTGTGAAATTCCTGAAACATTATGTATACTAGTAAATTCAGAGTTATGCCCATAAACTCTCATGAAAACAATAGCCAAAAATAAGCAGACTTGGAAAACAATAATAAACATTTTTTTAAATGGATAAGATAAATACCAGGAAACCTGATGTCTATAATGCTGAGAGTCTGAGAAATAATCTTCAAAAAACAAACAAAAATAAAACCTGTAACTTTACATATACAATAACAAATGGTAAGCCTTGAAACATGCATACAATTTGCATTACACACACACACACACACACACACACACACACACACACACACACACACATATATATATATATATATATATATATATATATATATATATATATATATACATGTAACAACAGTTTATGAAAAAGTAGTCTGCATGGATTATAATGCATTAGAGTTAGCAGAAATATATAACCATCCCATTAAGAGAACAAATAAATGCTCTTCCCCGGATTAGTTTAATCAAGAATAGGTCTGTTTATTAATTCTTTACTTCATGTTCATTGTGCCTTTGATCTTCTGCCTGTCTATTGTATGAATCAGAATCTCTGCCTACCTGAAGTCTGTCATTTTTGTCTGTTTGTCCCTGTGTTTCTGTGTCTTTTGTCCCTATGTGTGTATTTCTGTTTCTCTATGTGTGAGTTGTTTCTGTTAGGTCTCTGTGTGAATGCTGTTTATTTCTAACAAAACAATTTATTCTGTATTTATTGAACAGCATAGAAAGCATCATAGGGGTACTGAATTATTTTCAACTTATGTATTTGCTTCTTTCAGGAAATGACATACATGTGTTACTCTAGATCAGGGTCATGGAAGTAAGAATTGTAGTAAGAATTCCACTACATTCGAAATTCAAACTAAGTTTGTTCTCTTATAGATATCTTAAACAAACAGTATGAGTTCACAGTAGAGTAGAAATTTTAAGTTTTAAGTAACCTCAAGGTTTATATTTAATTCTAAGGATGAGACTCAACAAAAATTCTAGTCTCTTATGATTTAAGAGATATTCTCAGAATATTACATTGATATAGTAATCCACAAATTTGAAGTACAGAAATGAGGCTTATATGAGAGGATTTGGATGGAGCAAAGGATGGGGTAAATGATGCAATTATATAATAACCTTAATATTTAAAAGTAATTGTGGGCCTGCATGCTGGGAGCTTTCCTCAGGGATCTCTGGCCAGGCCAAATGCACAGGTTCAGGCAAAGGAGAGAGTGCAAGCAGGGACGGAGTCTCCTCCACCTCGATCTCTGCAGTTGCCAACTTGGTTGCTCCAAGATGCTGCACCCGCCGCCCTGTGCTGAGTTGGACCCAGACTGAGCCCACGAGAAGCCTACTAGTCGGCGAGGAGTGCAGGAAACTTCTGGTGGTGTTCTGGAGAGCAGACCTCTTCCCAAGCAGCACTGTTACAGCTCTTATGATAGAAACTCTCAGACGATGGAGTAGTTCTCACACCTTTATTCCTTCTGGATGGGAATCTCTCCTATACAGGTTGGGATGGTCTAATGTACTGTTTGTGATGGGTCAGGGGTCTGACAACAGGTACTTTCCATTGGCTTGGTCTGAGAGTTTAGGGGCACCTTATCTGCATGTGGGAGGACTTGGTGTTGCTCTTACATGACAAATCTTACATGACAGGCCTCTCTACAGGGTGCTGTGGAGGTTGTAGCTTGTTTGACAAGAGCCTTCCGGGAGCATTGGCGAATTGCTCTGCTGGGTTGCCCAGAGTTTTCAGCTCAACCAAGTGCCAGATTGCCTGCCACGGACCACGGCCCCACAAATAATCATATTTTAAAATACCCCCATACTGAACAAATTAAGACACAGAATTTCTTCACAAAGATAGAACTTCTTAAAAAATAACCCTGACAAATTTACAGATCACACAGGCTTCCAGTTTCCATCTGTGCCAGGAATTGATCCTATGACACAATGCTCCATATGCAAATACCTCTGGGAGAGAGCTGGGAGAGAGTTGGTCTCCCAGGGATGCAGAAATGCCTGTGAGCACAGGTAAGACCACCACTCATGCTCAGAGGGACCTGCACAGAGCCCTCAGGAAACAGGAACTGAGGAGCAGCCTAAAACAGGGTCCTTTCTGGTTTCCATCTGCACCAGGAACTGATGCTGTGCCACCGCTCTCCATACCCAAATTCCTCCCAGAGAGAAATTGTCTCCCAATAGTACTGACACACAGGCTTGCAGGTGGGACAAGCCAGTTAGAGACAGCAAGACTAGCTAACACCAGAGATAATCAGATGGGGAGAGGCAAGGTCAGTAACATGAGAAACAGAAACCAAGGCTACTTGGCATCATCAGAACCTGGTTGTGCCATCACAGGGAGCCCTGGAAACCCCAACACACTAGAAAAGCAAGACTCTGATTTAAAATCACATCTCATCATGATGATAGAGGACTTTAAGAAGAAAATAAGTAACTCCCTTAAAGAAACACAGAACACAGGTAAAGAGCTAGAAGCCCTTAAAGAAGAAATACAAAAATCCCTGAAATAATTGCAGGAAAACACAACCAAACAGGTGAAGAAATTGAACAAAACTATCCAGGATCTAAAAATGGAAATAGAAACAAAAAAGAAAACACAAAGGGAGACAACCCTGGACCTAGAAAACCTAAGACAGAGATTAGGAGTCATAGATGCAAGCATCGCCAACAATACAAAAGATAGTAAAGAGACTTTCAGATGCATAAGATAACATAGAAAACATTAACACAACAATTAAAGAAAATGCAAAATGCAAAATCCACATGCAGGAAGTCTAGGACACAATAAGAAAACCAAACCTAAGGAGAATAGGTATAGAAGAGAGTGAAGATTCTGAACTTAAAGAGATATTAAAATCTTCAACAAAATTATAAATAAAAAACTTCCCTAATCTAAAGAAAGAGATGCCCATGAACATACAAGAAACCTACAGAACTCCAAAAATATTGGACCAGAAAAGAATTCATCCCATCTCATAATAGTCAAAACACCAAATACATAAAACAAAGAAAGAATGTTAAAAGCAGTAAGGAAAAAAATGTCAAGGAAAGTATAAAGGCAGACCTATCAGAATTACACCAGACTTCTCACCAGAGACTAAGAAAGCTAGAAGATCCTGGGCAGATGTTATGCAGACACTAAGAGAACTCAAATGCCAGCCCAGGATACTACACCCAGCTAAACTCTCAATTAAAATAGATTGAGAAACTAAGATATTCCATGACAAAACCAAACTTATACAATATCTTTCCACAAATCCAGCCCTACAAAGAATAATAGATGGAAAACAACAACACAAGGAGGAAAACTACACCATAGAAAAAGCAAGAAAGTAATATTCTTTCAACAAACCCAAAAGAAAATAGCTACACAAACATAAAAAGAACTTCAAAAATAACATGAATCAAACATCAGTATTCATTAATATCTCTTAATATCAATGGACTCAATCCCCCAATAAAAAGACATAGTCTAATAGACTGGATACATAAAAAAAGACCCAGCATTTTGCTGCATGCACGAAATGTACCTCAGTGACAAAAACAGATTAAGAAAAGGGAGATATAATGACAGAAATTGAGGAAATTCAAAAATCATCAGATCCTACTACAAAAGCCTATATTCAACAAACCTTGAAAATCTAGATGAAATGGACAAATTTCTAGACAGATGCCTAATACCAGAGAATTAGGACCAGATAAACCATTTAAACAGTTCCATAACCCCTAAAGAAATAGAAACAGTCATTAAAAGTCTCCCAATCAGAAAAAGCACAAGATCAGATGGGTTTAGTGCAGAATTCTATCAGACCTTCAAAGAAGACCTAATATCAATACTCTTCAAACTATTCCACAAAATAGAAACAGAACACAACCCAATTAATTCTATGAAACCACAGTTATGCTGCGTATTCTCCCTTGGAGATGGAATGGTTTCTGTCTAATCAGGAACTTGTCACAATTTCCTTTCATAAAGAACTTCATAAGAGATTTTTTTCTACTTCTATCATGCTTAATGTTCCAAATAGATTTTAAGAACTAGTTGAGTGATTATTATTTTAGCTTCACTTGATATCATGTATATTTAAGAGACATTTAAGTATTATAAATTATTTTGATGACTTAAAAAAGTGTTAATACAGAGTTGTATATTTTAAAATAAATTTTATTAGTTTAATAAAAGAAAAAATTAGTTTAAAAAATTTACAGATCACATTGTATTTAAAATGAAATACTAGTTATTTGTAGAATCTGACCTGATAAATGGCATAATAAAAATATTAATCCATGAATTCAGAACACTGGGTAATTTTGAGATACAAAGATATTCATTAGTTATAGAGGAACTATGAGGGATGTAAATTGATTATAATGCCTTAGTTTTCATCTTAGATCATAGATATATATACAGACAAAATAAATAATGATGTCTATAACACTGGTAGATACATATTCAACGTATTGTATTATACTTCTCAAATAGAAGTAAATAAAGGATTTCTATGCATAGTATTTCTATTATTTTCTAGAGAATAATATTCTTAGAGGGGCTAGAATGATGGCTAAGTAGTTAAAATTGTGTACTACTCTTTCAGAGTAACAGATTTTGTCTCACAAGACCCATTTCACAAGGCTTATACCTGCCTGTATGTCTAGTTCTAGGATAACTAATGCTTTTTATTGGCCTATGTGGACACTACTCACAGAAACACATATAAAAAAAAACACATAAACATAACTAAAAATAGAACAAATTATTTAAAAACACAAGTCTCCTCTCCAACTATTTTTTAGGAAGCTGAGATGTGACTAATTCTTTGTGTCCCATACAGCTTTTAGAACAGGACTTTGCACATAGTTTGATAAATGCAGGTCAGGTGGTTAATTGGAAAATTTTCTTATAAAAATGGACAAGTAAGTTTCATTTGTGGGAAGGAAGTAATTACCATGATCTTAAATGCCACAAAGGAAACCATGGTTTCCTGCCTGTGCTCTTAGTTACTCACATTAAATACAGACATTGTAGGATGCAATACAGCTTTCTAGCAACAGATCTACTCTAATGAACTGAACTCTAAACAGTCTTGCAGAAGGCCTTTTATTGATTTTTATACAAAAGAACTTTTAGAAAGTCAAGTCCTACATACCAAAATGACTTATCAGTGAGTTGACTTAAGGAATCATTACCTAAGCCTTTGTCAGACATTGCAAGAATTCCAGTTTTGCCAGGAATGTCTTGTGACTGAGGTCAGGGTAAAGCTTTGAAATGCCCAAGTTAGAGCAACCCCACAAAACTCAGATAATTATCAATGATACTCTGTTATGCTCACAGACAGGATCTTAGCATAACTGCCTCCTGAGAGGCTTCATCTGGCAGCAGATGGAAAAGATGCTGTGACTCACAGCCAAAGATCAGATGGTACTTGGGGAGTCTTGTAGAGGACTGAGGGATAAAATTGAGTGAACTGGAGAGGTCAATGTCACCATAAGAAGACCTATCGAGTCAACTAACCTGGACCATTGGGGACTCATGGGGACTGAACAACCAACCAAAGAGCACACAGGGGCTGGACCTAGGTCTCTGACTTTGTTGCTTTCCATTGGATCTGCTTCATCTAACTGGACTACCTAGGTGAGCCTCAGTGGGACAGAATGCCCTTAAGATTACTGAATTTCCCAGGGTGGGGTGGTACACAGAGCAGCGTTCCTTTCTCTGAGAAAAAGGTGAGGGGAAAATGGGGGGAAATATTTGTGTTGGTCAGGAAGCAGACTAGGGGAGGCAATTAGGATGTAAAATACATAAATAAATTAATTTTTAAAAGTTTTTTTTTAAATCACAGATAACATTCACTGAGTATTTACAAAAGATTACTTCAAGCCCTAAGTGGCCACCACTCTGAAGTAAATGCCAGATAAAATCATTCTTATACATTTTTGCTACAACTTTTTCCTAACTACATAATCCAAATTCTCTGTAACTGACAATGTATTGTTATGTAAGTAAATGCGGGCAATTAGGAAGCTGTTAATAGAAGGGCTTGCTGGGAATCACAAGGAATCCAGTGATTTCCAGACCCATCACTCCCCAAGCCGCCATCTCTGAATTCTACTCCCCTTCCAACCAGTGTTTTCTGCTGGGGCAGATCACCAACTTGTCTGCTCTTCTGAAGTCATCACAGTCTGAGGCCTCCTAGGAGCTCTTCTGAATGCAGTGCAACTGGGCAACTGAATCAACAGTCTGAAATCCTCCCTAGACTTCTGCTGCACACAGAGCAACAGACCCCACAGTCTGAAGTCCTCCCAGGAGAACAGCTACACATACGTCAACAACTTGACTGCCCTCTGAAGACACAACAGTCTGAAGGCCTCCCAGAAGAGCCACTGCAGTCCAGGCAACAGCTCACAGGCATACATGCTCTTCTGAAGACCCCACAGTCTGAAGGCCTCACAGGAAGTCTGTTACAGCCAGGGCCACAGGCTTACCAGGAGACCAGAAGCAACCCAGGGATAGAAGAGGCAAGCATCAGACAGAGACACGCAGACCAGCAAATACCAGGGATAACCAGACAGAGAAGTGCAAGGGCAAGAACATAGTCAACAGAAGCCAATATACTTTGGCATCATCAGAACCTGAATTCTCCCATGACAGCAAGCTGTGGACATACCAACATACTTGAAAATCAGGAAGTTGACCTAAAATCCTGTCTCATGAAGATAATAGAGTCCTTTAAGTAGGATATAAATAACTCACTGAAAAAGTACTGGAAAACACAGGTAAACAGGTAGAAGCCCTTAAAGAGGAAACAAATAAATCCCTTAAAGAAATACAGGAAAACACAATCAAACAGGTAAAAGAACTGAATAAAGTGGTACAAGATATAAAAGTGGATGTAGAAACAATAAGAATACACAAATGGAGACAACCCTTGAAATGAAAAGCTAGAAAAGAGGTCAGAAATTACAAATGTAAGCATCATCAACAGAATACAAGAGACAGAGAAGAGAGTTTCAGGTGTAGAAGGTATCTTAGAAGATATTATCACAACTGTCAAAGAAAATTCAAGACATAAAAATCCTAGCCCAAAACATCCAGGAAATCCAGGACACAATGAAAAGACCAAATCTAAGAATAATAGGCATAGAGAAGAGTAAGATTCCCAGCTTCAAGGACCTGAAAATATCTTCAACAAAATCATAGAGGAAAATGTTTCCAACCTAAGGAAAGAGATAGCCATAAATGTACAAAGAGCCTACAGAACACCAAATAGATTGGACCAGAAGAGAAAATCCTCTCCTCACATCATAATCAAAACACTAATGCATGAACAATGAAAGAATATTAAAAGCTGCAAGGGAAAAAGACAACTAACATCTAAAGGAACCTGTCAGAATTACATCAATCTTCTCAACAACAACACTAAAACCCAGAAGAGCATGTACAGAGGTCAGGCAGATCCTAAGCAAACACAATTGCTAACACAGGCTACTATAACCAGCAAACCTCTCAATCAATATAGATGGAGAATCCAAAATATTACAGGACAAAACCAAATTCAAACAATATCTATCTATGACTCCAGCCCTACAAAGGATTCTAGAAGGAAAACAGCAACACAAGGAGGGTACCTGCACCAAATCAAAAACAAGATATTAATCATATCAAAACAAAGCCAAAAGGAGATAATCACATGCACATAATGCCAACAACAACAACAAACATAGCAGGAACTACCAATCATTTGTCTTTAATATATCTCAATATCAACATACTAAATTCACCTATGAAAAGACATAAGCTAAAATACTAAATAGGCAAACAAGACCCAACGTTATGCTGCATCCAGGAAATAACCTCAATTACAAATGCATAGACTACCTCAGAGTAAATGGCTGGAAAAAAAGACTTCCAAGCAAATGGTCCCAAGAAACAAGGTAGAGTTGTCATTCTAATATTCAGTAAAATAGACATTCAACCAAAAGTTATCAAGGAAGATGAAGAAGGACACTTTATATACATCAAAGGAATAATCCACGAACAGAAAGTCTCAATTCTGAATATATATGCCCCAAAAGCAAGGACACCCACATTCATAAAAGAAACTTTACTGAAGATCAAAACACACATTGTACCCACATAACAATAGTGGGAGACTTCAATACCCTACTCTCACTAATGCCACAGAATTGAAACAGAAACTAAACAAAGACACAGTGAAACTAATAGAGGTTGTGAACCAAATGGATTTAACAGATATCTACAAAAGATTTCACCCAGAAACAAAGAATATACCTTCTTCTCTGCATCTCATGGGACTTTCTTCAAACTTTACCTTATATTTGGTCACAAAACAAGGTTCAACTGATACAAGATGATTGAAATTATCCAATGAATCCTATCAGATCACCAATGACTTAGGCTGGTCTTCAGTAACAACAAAAACAACAGAAAACCTACATACCCATGGAAACTGAACAGTTCTCTCCTCAGTGATAACTTGGTCATGGAAGAACTAAAGAACAAAATTAAAGACTTCCTAGAATTCAATGAAAATGATGACACAACATACACAAACTTATGGGACACAATGAAAGCAGTGTTAAGAGGAAAATTCATAGCACTAAGTGTTCTGGTAAAGAAATTGGAGAGATCCTACACTAGCAAGTTAACAGCACATCCGAGAGCTCTACAACACAAAGAAACAAACATACCCAAGAGGAGTACATGGCAGGAAATAGTCAAACTCAGGGGGAAAATCAACCAAATAGAAACAAAGAAAATGATACAAAGAATCAACAAAACCAAAAGGTGTTTTTTGAGAAAATCAACAAGATAGGTAAACCCCTAGCCAAACTATCTGAAGGGCTCAGAGACAGTATCCAAATGAACAAAATCGAAATGAAAAAGGAGATGTAAAGTCGGGCAGTGGTGGTGCACGCCTTTAATCCCAGCACTTGGGAGGCAGAGGCAGGTGGATTTCTGAGTTCGAGGCCAGCATGGTCTACAGAATGAGTTCCAGGACAGCCAGGGCTACATAGAGAAACCCTGACTTGAAAAACCAAAAAAAAAAAAAAAAAAAAAAAAAAGTTAGGAAAAAGATGTAACAACGGAAATTGAGGAAATTCAAGAAATCATCAGATCCTACTACAAAAGCCTATAGTCAACAAAACTGAAAAAAACTAGATGAAATAAATAGTTTTCTAGACAAATACCACATACAAAAGAGCAGGTAGCCTTCCTTTAAACAAATGATAAATGGACTGAAAAAGAAATTGGGGAAACAATACCCTTAATAATATTCTCAAATAATATAAATATATATTAGGGTAACTAACCACACAAGAGGAAGATCTATTCTAAAAGAACTTCAAGTCTTTCATAAAGAAATCCAAGAAGACTTCAGAAAGTGATGAGATCTCCAATACCCATGGATTGGTAGAATTGACATAGTAGAAATGGCCATCCTAACAAAAGCAATCTACAGATTCAAATCAATCCCCATCAAAATTCAAACACAATTCTTTAAAGACATGGAAAGAACAATTTTCAAATTCATCTGGAAAAATAAAAACCAGAATAGTGAAAACAATTCTTAACAATAAAAGAACTTCAGCAGGAATCACCATTCTTGACCTCAAGCTATACTACAGAGCAATAGTGACAAAAATGCGCGGTATTGGTACAGAGACAGACATGTTGATCAATGGAATAAAATTGAAGACTCAAAAATAAAACCACACACTTATGGGCACTTAATAATTGACAAAGGCCTGTCATCCAGAGGCTGGGACTGTAGAACATCTATCTCTCCAAGAAGCTGCAAGGATGCTGTCTGTGTGCATCGCCATAGCTGTGGCCCGTGCCCTCCTAGACGGGCAGGACTGTTCTCCAAAAATGCTTTGGGGTCATCCTTTGTTGGTACAAGAAATCTCCATGTCTCTAACACTCGACTTCAGAAGACTGGCACTGCTGAGATGTCCTCCATTCTTGAGGAATGGATTCTTGGAGCTGATACTTCTGTTGACCTTGAAGAGACTGGGCGTGTCTTATGCATTGGCGATGGTATTGCTTGAGTACATGGGCTGAGGAATGTTCAAGCAGAAGAGATGGTAGGATTTTCTTTAGGCTTAAAGGGTATGTCCCTGAACTTGGAACCCAACAATGTTGAAGTTGTGTTTGGGAATGACAAACTAATTAAAGAAGGAGATATTGTGAAGAGAACAGGAGCCATCATGGATTTTCCAGTTGGCCAGGAACTGTTGGGCTGTGTAGTTGATGCCCATAGTAATGCTATTGATGGAAAGGGTCCATTTGGTTCCAAGACCCGCAGACGAGTGGGCCTGAAAGCTCCTGGAATTATCCCCCAAATCTCTGTGCAGGGACCAATGCAGACTGGCATCAAGGCTGTGGATAGCCTGGTGCCAATTGGCCGTGGTCAGAGTGAATTGATTATTGAGGGCAGACTGGGAAAACATTGATTGCCATTGACACAATCATCAACCAGAAACATTTCAATGATGGGACTGACGAAAAGAAGAAGCTGTATTGCATCTACTTGTCTATTGTTCAGAAGCGGTCCACTGTCACTCAGCTGGTGAAGAGACTGAGCAATGCAGATGCCATGAAACACACCATTGTGGTATTAGCCACTGCTTTTGTTTTGTTTTGTTTTGTTTTGTCTTGTTTTGGTTTGTTTTGGTTTTGTTTGTTTGGTTGGTTTGGTTTGGTTTTTGGTTTTTTTTGTTTGCTTTTGCTGATCTAAATTTTTTTTATTTAATACTTTATTTACATTTCAAAAGTTTTCCCCCTTCCAGGTCTCCCTTTTGGAACCCCCCTATCCCATTTCCCCTCCCACTGACTCTGTGAGGGTATTCCCCCACCTACCCACTCCAGTCTTCCCTCCCTGGCATTCCCCTATACTGGGGCATCTAACACTCTCAGACCCAAGGGCCTCTCCTCCCACTGATGGCCAACAAGGCCCTCCTCTGCTACATATGTGGCCAGCACCATGACCCTCTCTATATGCATTCTTTGGTTGGTGGTCCAGTCTCTGGGAGCACCAGGTGGCCTAACCAGTTGACTCTGTTGCTCCCTCCCCATGGGGCTGCAAACTCCCTCAGTTCCATCAGTCCCTTCTCCAACTCCTCCATCTGGGACCACACGCTCAGTCCAACAGTTGCTGTGAATTGAATCATGGGTGTTCCGAAATTTGGGCTAATATCCACTTATCAGTGAGTACATACTGTGTTTGTTGTGTTTGTTATTTTGTGACTGAGTTACCTCACTCAAGATGATATTTTCAAGTTCCATCCATTTGCTTGTGAATTCCATGAAGTCATTGTTTTTAATAGCTGAGTAAATGTACCACATTTTCTGTATCCATTTCTCTGCTGAGAAACATCTGGGTTGTCTCCAGCTTCTGGCTATTACAAATATGGCTGCTATGAACATAGTGGAGCATGTGTCTTTATTAGACACTGGAGCATCTTCTGGGTATATGCCCAGGAGTGGTATAGCTCGGTCCTCAGGTAGTACTATGTCCAATTTTCTGAAGGTCTGCCAAACTGATTTCCAGAGTGGTTGTACCAGCTTGCAATCCCACCAGCAAAGGAAGAGTGCTCCTCTTTCTCCACATCCTCGCCAGCATCTGCTGTCACCTGAGTTTTTGATCTTAGCCATTCTGACTTGTGTGAGGTGGAATCTCAGGGTTGTTTGGATTTGTATTTCCCTGATGACTAAGGATGTTGAGCATTTCTTTAGGTGCTTCTCAGCCTTTCGAATTTCCTCAGTTCAGAATTCCCTGTTTAGCTCTGTTCCCCATTTTTTGATAGGGTTATTTGGTTCTGTGGAGTCTAATTTCTTGAGTTCTTTGTATATATTGGATATTAGCCCTTTATCGGACCTAGGATTGGTAAAAACCTTTTCCCAATCTGTTGTTTGCTATTTTGTCCTATTGACAGTGTCCTTTGCCTTACAGAAACTGCAATTTCATGAGGTCCCATTTGCCAATTCTTGATCTTATATGAGTGTGTGTATGTCTGTGTGTGTGTGTAAATATATATTTATAAACTCTATATTCTATATAGTTTAGTATCTATAGCCTAAATCATTCTGGAAGCTAAATTATAAAACTTAGGTAAAAGGAAATGTAGTTATAGGCCTGACATATCATATATTAAGTTAGCAAGATTTAAGCAAATCGCTGGTCAGAATACTACATAAAAAACACAAAAACAACAACAATAAAACCTAAAATAGTATTATGTGTATGTGAGGGGAATATAAGGTATTGTTGATATTACTAGAAATATAATCATGACTCATTTTGCTTCTTTTCCTGATTACATTTATTTTATGGATAAATTACACACTTATTCTCAATAGTTTTATTAAAGTTTACTTTATATGCAATAAGAACCATATATTTAATCTGTACAATTTCATGTATTTGGCATTATATATTAATATGTGTACATACAAATATACATATGTGTGTATAGATGTGGTTATACACCAGAAAAATCTTTATTAAAGCAAGTAATGTTTCTTGTCTCTTAGTAAAATAATTTCCTTTTTCTCTTGAATTTATAATACTTGTTTAAAGATTCTTTCATTATGTTATATCAATAGTGAATTAACTTTTAAAAGTTATGTCATATGTTTGTGTGTCTTCACTGCATGTATGTTTGTATACCAAGTGCGTGCCTGATGTCTCCAGGGGCCAGATAAGAATGTCAGGATTGGAGTGACAAATGGCTATATTCTGTCACATGAGTGATAGGATTTGAACACAGGTAGTCTGGAAGAGAAAAAGATGTATCCTGTTTTATTGGTTATTTTATTTGATTTACATTTCAAATGTTATCCCCTTCCCAGTTTTCCCTTCACACAACTCTATCCCATCCCTCATTCCCCCTTCTTCTAAAAGGGTTCTCCCCCACCCACCCACTCCTGCCTCACTACCCTCATAGTCCCCTAAGATGTGGCATCAAGCCTTTATAACCAAGGGCCTCCCCTCCCCCTGATGCCAGATAAGGCCATCCTCAACTACATATGTAGAAGAGGATGTATCCTTAACCAGTGAAAAATCTCTTAAACTCAACAATTCATTAAATTTTTATAATTTATTTATAGAATTGCTCCTATGAACACTAGATCTAAGTCATTATTAACCCTCCTTCCTACCTCCAACTCTTCTTTGGACTTCCATTTTTCCAAATTTCATGATATCTTCTTTATTGTTGTTATATATCTGTACATATGAGTATTATTTAGATGCATACATATATAATATATTGTCATATGTCTGTACATACATACAGACATAAATATGTATGTATACTAATGTATATACAATTTACTGAGTCCATTTAGCATTGTTTATATACATTTGTTCAAGGCTGACCACTTAACATTGAACAGTCTATGTTGGAGAAAATTAATTCACTCTATTCATTTAATCTTTGGTCATTTGGGATTAGTTCCTTGATAATATCATAGAACACCCTTTTATCATATTTATGACCTCCCTCCATCTCTACTACATTCATCCTTTCTCTTCTACTCAACTCTGTGTGCAACCTTTTTAAAATCCAAGTACAGTTTAGCTGCCCATGTGTGGTCAACCCATCAGAGGCTCCCCTTCTTCCAGTAGCTTCCAATTATTAGGAGTTATTTTTACAGGAATGCTGCATTGGTCTACATACATTCTGCATATTGGAATTTTTATGTCAGCTATGTCTGCACAGGTTTTGTTTAGGCTGTTGCATCTACTTTGTATTCATATCTACAACCACCATTCACTATACCAAAAAAATAAAACAAATGAATGAAACCTACTGTTTCTTGGAGTCATTCACAGACTATAACTCTTATAATCCTAGTATTGTGGAAATTTAAGTTTATCCATTTCCTGATTATATTTCATCTGCTTGTGTTTCACAGGTATAGGAAGCACAGCTAGTAAATACTTTTAGCACAACAAACTGAGATCAGTCTTTTGTAAACATGTTTCTGTGACACATATGACATATGAAAAGCTGAAACTTGAATGAAAAGAAACCTTTCCTCCTATAGGTCGTTATGTCGAGGCATTTTTGGTAATGAGACATAACAGAAATGAATACATTCACTTCCACTTCTATATTTTTCTTTCTTTTATTTTCTTTGTATTCTATATATGACAGAAAACACAGAATACTTGTTGAGTATGGCTTTCTTTGCTTTATAGGGTAATGTCCAATTACAGAAATCTCCTTCAAATGGCATAATTTAATTTTAAGGCAGAATAGACTAACATAATAAGTGAAATGTATAATGACATTAATTGTGTAACATTCCAAGTCAGAGAAGCTGAATACAAGGCTGAGGTTGTAAAACAATGCATACCAAATGCTAATGTAAAAAGTGACCAGAATGATCAGAAAATACATTAAGACTTATGATTATTGTGCACACTAGTAGAAAGATGTCAAATGGTCAAACAGTAATTATAGACCAATGTTGTGAGGATATTTTTTTAACAAGGCAAACAAACAGTTACCAAAAAGATCTGGGTAATTCAATGGGTATATCTATAAAATACTCCCTCACACAGGGCTCAGTCAACATTGCAGTAGAGTAGAAAAAACCTTTGTAAGCGTCAGTGAACTAGGAAGTTTGCTGGGGGAATGTGTCTCTTAATAATGTTAGAAACTACACCAATAAAGTATCACCAACATGACTCACAAACATGAGCTAAACAGGGATGACACCAATAGACATCTCAAAGTAGATAAAGGAAAGACAGCAAAGCATCAAACCTACACAAAGAACTACAGGCAATTAAGAAATACCATGAGTTGAAATAATTTTTCTAAGGATAACCACAATTGGTCATTCAATACTAAATTGCTGTACCTGAATCACATGTAAACATAAATATTATACAGTCAGAACAGATTATATTTAAGAACATATATGTATATGCATATATATATATAAATTTATATATCTAACAACAGTTTCTGAAAAATGAGGCAATGAATTTTAAAAATATCAGCAGAGTACAAGAGAAAATTTGGAAGGTGAAAATTTAAGGGAGAAATAATATAATGATATTTTGATCTCAAAGTTAAAAGAAATAATAAAAATATCTTGGTAACTCTACTTAGTGGGAATAGTAATATGTTTTCATCTTTATAACCAAAGATTAATATATCTTTCAAATTTTATCAGAAAAGTTTGTTTTTCCAGTAGATGGCAATTAAGATAGAAACACACAACTGGCCTAAATTCAAAAAATAAGAGACTGAGAAATTCTCAGTCCTAAATGGAACAGGTGGACAATATTCCTTTCCATATGACTCTCAGAGAAACATCATGAAAAAGACAAAATGAAATTGTAAGAACCAGATGGAATAGTTATGCACTCCCAAAGTGTATTTGCCAGATATGACAACACCATTGCACACATGAACTCACAGTGACTCTTACTTGATCCATAAAATCTACAGTAGATCAAGCCAGACAAAATTCTAGCATAGATGGGAAAAGATCAGTGAATAACCAACTTTAGTTATGGTATCAATGAGAGATGGTAGTTGTTAAGGGAAAGAAGTCCTTCATCTTTAGAGTTGAGGTCCGTAATAAGCTTTCAACATTCCAGTGGATGGTTCTACACATATTTACACTAACACACTAAGTGGATTCTGTGTGTTTAAAACACACAAACAGGGACAAGAATTAACTCATGGAACTGAAAAGAGTATACATTTAGAGAGAAATGGAAACATTTGAGGGAAAGATATAGGAGTAAATTTGTGAAAACACATTATTTCCATGTATTAAATTCTCATCCAATTAAAAATGATGATCTGACCATGCATTTGTGTCTTTACTCATTTCTGTGGGATTAAACTAACCTGAGGTCAGTATAAGATTATGGAAAGCAATGCAGATGTGGAAATCAAATTCCACAGCCAGAATAATGATTAGTAGATTATTTACAGTATGCTAAACAAGTATGTTGGCAGGAACAGACTTCCCTCAAAGGAAAGGGTATAGATTTTTATATAATGTGTTAGTCTCTAAATTCCACACTATTTCTTGAACCTAATGTAAAATATTGCTTATAATGAAAAATAAAGAAACAAGTTCCAAAATCTCCTGTTCCACTGAAGCAATAGAATTACCTGGAGATTTACTAGGAATGTCATCTGTTGGACTGTAATCTATAACCTTCATGAAAATCAGCTCTAGAAATGAGCATAGTCAATCGTGCAATTTCTGTTGTCTATCAAGTCATCTGACACATTTTAAAGTTTGAAATTTTTTTCTTTAGAATACTCTTCTTTATTGTAAATTCAAATAAGTTAGAAAACTGTTTTATATTGATTTTCAAGAACTCCTTGCTTGTTCTATATATTCTCTGTATTTACACTTTCAGCCCAAATTTCAGTAAGTAGTAACTTATTTATATATTCTGTCACGTGGTGACATTCAGAATGATTTACTACTTTTTACATTTGGCATATAAATGAAAATTATAATCATGAATTTCCATGTTTTCTTAGGAAGTACTTCTCTTAAGCTCTTAGGTACATTACAATTAAAAGGTAAAGTATATAACTTTAAGAGGAATAGTATAGGGTATAAAATTATATATTTTTACAGAACACATATGAAAATAGGAGTGGTCATTACTTCTCAGAAGACACAGTCACAGGAAAATTATGACTACATCACATTTTCTAGGAGAAATATTCTTACAGAACTTGGTTTTCCTCTATCTGGAAGACACACAGTTGCTCATAAAATCAGAAATCATTTAGAGTATTTTTATTCTTGGAAGCTTTAAAATAAATTCAGTCTCCAGACTTTTTTTTTTATGGAAGTGTGCTTTTGGGGGTGTATAAGCCCATAAAATGCAAGGTTCCTATGTAGAGGGTAAAGGAAAATGGCATGAGTCTAGTCTCTCCATCTACTAGTAAAATGAGTTTTGGTTACATCACAATATTTAACATTTTATCTATCTATCTATCTATCTATCTATCTATCTATCTATCTATCTATCTATCTAATGTGTGTGCATGTTTATGCATGTAGATATCCACATGCCATGGCTTGCATAGAGGACTCAGAGGACACATTATAGGAGTGAATTTCTATTTCTAGCATGTGGAGCCTGGGGGGGGTGGTGAAAAAATGTCAGCAGATGTAGTCATAAACATCATTAACAAGTGGGCCATCTCACTGGCCTGAAACCTGGCCATATTTTCAGGACAACAATTCAACCTACTAAAGGTATTCATTCTAAATGATATATCATGAAGTCATTCAATGGGACCTAAAAAGAACACTTAGTTAGATATATCTTCTGATATCTTCTGCCTTAACCAGAAACTTCTCTTGCATTTTGATATTATTCACAATTCCTGGAAGGAAAAAGTTGTAGGAAGGATTGATGGAAGCCCAAACTTCTTCAAATATTCTTCACCATGAAATATCAACTTATAATGATGGACAACTCTATTCTTCTATGTTATTAATGTTAGGGTCTTTATTCTCTTAGGTCTGAAGATACCATAACTGGTCACTGATAACCCTCTCAAAATCAATACAAACAACTAATATATAAATACATCGATTCTATGGATAATGGCATTAAGTTTGCTGAGAAATGTTTACCTCACAGGTACATGCACTGTGATTAAAGAAACAGTTTCACTGTGAATGAGTGTTTATTTCTTTGTTATAGAGCCATAGAAAATGTCATAATTGTGAAGTTTGATACAGTTAAAACATAGTGCCATAGTGCTTTTGTTGTAAAATTAGAGGAATGCAGTATGAAAAGAGTGAGAATTCTCATTCAATACAATTGTATTGATTTACTTACTCTAGAGATTGATGTCCAAATAAATGAAATATTAAAGAAAAGAAGCCATTCTCCTGAAGAATTTCCTCATGGCATTCTTCATGTCCCTGTTCCTCAGACTGTAGATAAAGGGGTTCAGCATCTGAGGTACAACAGAATACATCACTGAAACCACTGCAGTCTTCCTGGATGAACCCACAATAATAGATATAATATATACCCCAAAACCTGTCCCATAGAACAAAGACACAACTGACAGGTGAGAACCACAGGTGGTAAAGGCTTTGTGCTTTCCTTCTGATGATGACATTTTCAAAATAGAGGACATGATATGAATATAAGAAAAAACTATTCCAGAGAGAGGAATTCCAGCAAATATGCATGACGAAATATAAATCAGGATGTTATCAATGAGATTATCAGAACAGGACAACTCAAGCATCTTGGGAAGTTCACAGAAGAAGTTTGGTATTTCCAAGTGTGTGCAGAATGACAGTCTTAGTACCATCAGGCTGTGCATTAAAGAATCCACAACACTAATTAGCAGCGACAATAGAATCAGCAGGACACAGAAACAGGGTTCCATGATGACAGTGTACCTCAGGGGGTGACAAATAGCCATATAGCGGTCATAAGCCATTACTGCAAGGAGACAGTTTTCCATGCCACCAAAAATTAAGACAAAGTTCATTTGAGTGAGGCAGCCTTTGTATGTGATGCTTTGACTATTTTCTTGTATGTTTACAAGCATCTTTGGGATTGTGCTTGTGCTTAAACAGATGTCATTTAAGGACAAATTTGAGAGAAATAAGTACATAGGTGTATGAAGATGGGAGTCAGAGATGGAAATAAGGATTATAAGCAGATTTCCCAGGATGGTGACCAGGTATATAGAAAAGAACAAGCTGAACAAGACAGGCTGTAGTTTTGGGTCTTCTGTCAGTCCCAGAAGAAGGAATCCTGGGAAAGCTGTTTGGTTTCTCCTCTCCATGTTGTTCATAAATCTGATGGAGACAATGATACATGGAAAAATTAATGAAAATGTTGGATCAGACACAACTGCCTCAATTAAGAATTTGTTGGAATACTATTCCTAAAGTCTGAAGCTACTTAATTAAAGCACTTGCTACAGAAGCATGAGTCCCATAATTCTGACCACCATAAATAAGCATAAAGACCTGGTTGCTTTAGCAGCCAACATGTAATCCAACTTTGGAAGTCTTGAATTTGTGTTCTTTAAAATCAACTTTATGAACAAGGTCCTGGTCATGAAGGAACACCATCACAGCAGACTTATCACAAGGGATCATCAGACTCTCTCCTAGCAGCATGCATGTCCCTGGGAGATTTCAAATCTAAGCACCTCGTTAGACTGACACTACTTTTAACACTTTGACCCCATGAGTGTACATCCTAAGAGACTGTAGGAGAGTAGCTTTTGTGTTACTCACTTTATGGTTCCTAGATCCCACCTTCCAATATTCAAATGTCTTGCTTCAACTTCTTTCCATTTTACAGGCCTTGAGTACATGCTACATGATGTATATTAATTTCCAACTAACATTTTTACCTGTTCTGTGTATATGATCCATCTGATTGAAATAATTGCTCAGTATGAAGTATATCCATCATATATAACTCTGAAAATATACATATTATAAACATAATAATGTAAAAACTCAAGTGTTTCTTCTTTTGTTTTTGTTTTTGCCATTTATTTATTTATTCTCAATAATCCTTATTACAGGACCCCTCCTCACAATTCCCCCTCATATAACCCCTCTCCCAACTCTTTTCCCTTTCTTCTCTGAGAAGAGGGAGTCCCCTCCCCCATCTACCTACCTACCCTGGCACAACAAGTAACTGCAGGACTAGTCACATCCTCTCCACTTAGGTACACTCACCTTTCCAGTTGTTGGAGGACACTCCTAAAGACCAAGTGGCACATCTGCTAAACATGTGGTGGGGGCCTAAGTCCAGCCCATGAGTGTTCTTTGGTTGGTGCTTCAGTCTCTGACAGACCCCAAGGATCCAGGTTAAATGACTTGTTAGTCTTCTTGTGAAATCCCTAATCCTCTGAGTCCTTGATCTTTCCCTCAACTCTTCCACAAAATAGCCTGAGCTACCTCTAATGTTTGGCACTGGGTCTCTGCATCTGTTTCAGCCAGGTGTTGCTTGAAGCCTCTCAGAGGACAATTATGCTTGAGTCCTGTCTGCAAGCATAATGGGGTATCATTAATACTATCAGGGATTGGTTCATATCCATGGAATGGGTCTAAAGTTGTGCCAGTCATTGATTGACCATTGCCTCAGTATCTTCTACATTTTGTCCCTGAAAACCTGTAGACAAGACACATTTTGGGTTGAATGTTTTACGGGTAAGTTGCTGTTCTTATTCTTCAACTGAGGTCCTGCCTGGCTACAGAAGGTAGCCACTTCAAGGTCCATATCCCTCACTGATAGACTCTCAGCTATAGTCATCACCAGATTCACTGGGGGCTCCTCACATTCCAGGTCTCTGGCATGACATAATGATGCACTTGTGCCCACAACCAATTTATACTCACTCTCTTTCACCTGCTCTCTCTAAATATGAACCATCCCCAATTCTCTTCCCCATCCTGTCTTCAACCCAGTTCCCTCCCTATATCTACCTACAATATGTTTTATTTCCTTTTCTGAGAAAAATTAAACCATCCTGTCTTGAGCAATCCTTGTTATTTGGTTTCTTTGGGTATATGTATTTTAATCTGGTTATCCTGTACTTTGTGGCTAATATCCACATTTTTTAACCATGAATCTTGTCAAGTTTATTCATAGATCTCTTTTAACACAAATTTATTTTTTTTAAATTAAATTATTATTATTTTAATCATTCCATTTAATCCACTTATAAGTGAGTATATAGAATGCATTTCATTTGGAGTCTGGTTGGCCTCACTCAGGATGATATATTCTAGTTCAGTTCATTTGCCTGAAAAATTCATGATGCTTTTGTTTTAATAGCTGAATATTATTCCATTGTGTAAATGAACCATGTTTTCTTTACCCCTTTTGCTGTTGAAGGACGTATGGGTTGTTTCTAATTACTGGCTATTACAAATAAAGCTGGTATGAACATAGTTAAGCAATCGTCCTTGTGAGACAATAGAGTATATTCTGGATATATGTCCAGGAGCAGTATAACTGTGTCTTATGGTAGAATTATTCCTGCTTTTATGAGAAACCACCAAATTATTTCCCAGAGTGGTTGTACTAGTTTACTCGCCCATCTGAAATAGAGGAGTCTTTACGTTTCTCCACATCCTCACAAGCATGTGCTGTCTCAAGAATTTCTTTTTCTTTTTTTATCTTAGACATTATAATGGGAGTCATATGGAATCTGAGAGTCATTTTGACCTGTATATCTCTGATGAATAAAGACATTGAACATTTCTTTAAGTGCTTCCAGGTCATTTGAGATTCCTCTGCTGTGAATTCTCTATTAACATTGAACCCATTTTTAACTGAGTTATTTAGTTGGAATATAACTTCTTGATTTCTTTATATATTTTGAATATTATCTCTATGCTAGGTGAAGGGTTGGGGAAGATCTTTTCTCATTCTATAGGCTGCCATATTGATGGTGTCCTTGGTCTTACAAAAGTTTTTCTGTTTCTTCAGGTCCCATTTATTAATTATCTTAGTGCCTGAGCTACATTTCTTCTGTTTAGGAAGTTGTTTCCTGTACCAATGTATTCAAGGTCATCCCCCAATTTTTTTCTATCAGATTTGGTATATCTGTTTTAATGTTGAGGTCTTTGACCCACTTGGACTTATCAGCATTCTTCTATATCCAGTCAGACCAGCACTATCTGTTGAATATGCTTTTTTTCCCCATTGTATGGTTTTGGCTCTGTTTCCAAAAATCAAATATCCATAGGTGTGTGGGTTTATTTCTGGATCTTTGATTCAATTCCATTGACAAACCTGTCTGTTTCTATACCAAACCTGTTTTTAATTTGATTGTTCTGTTGCTCTGTTGAACAGCATGAAGTTGGGGATGGTTATATCTCTAGAAATCTTTTGTTATATAGGATTATTTTAGCTATACAGTAGTATTGTTTTGTTTGTTTGTATGTATGTATGTTTTCCATATGAAATTCAGAATTGTTCGTTTAAGGAATTTTGATGGGAATTCCATTCAACTTGTTGATTACTTTTGGTTAAACAGCCATTTTTACTATGTAAATTTTAATGATTCAGGAGTGTAGGAGATCTGTCTTCTAAAATCTTTTTCAATTTCTTTCTTCAGAGACTTAAAGTTTTTTCTTTACAAGTCTTTCACTTTCTTGATTAGACTTACACCAAGATATTTTATATTATTTGTGGCTATTGGGATGGATGTTGTTTCCCTAATTTCTTTCTAGGGTCATTTATCATTTGTATAAACAAGGACTATTTAGTTAATTTTGTTTCCAGCCTCTTGGCTAAATAAAGGTGTTTTTCAGCTGTTGGGAGTTTCTGGCAAAGTTTTTCGTGTTGCCTAAGTATACTATCATGTCATGGGTGAGTAACAACACTTTGACTTCTACTTTTCCAATTTTTATTCCCCTGATCTCTTTTAGTTGTCTTATTGCCCTATCCAGAACTTCAAATACTATATGGTAGACATAGGGAGAGAGTGGAACACCTTTCTTTGTCCCTGATTTTACTGGAATGGCTTTAAGTTTCTCTCCACTTAATTTGATCTTGACTATTAACTTGGTATATATTGGTTTTATTGTGTTTTGGTACACTACTCTGTCACTGAACTCTCCAAACTTTACCATGAAAGGATATTGTATTTTGTCAAAGACATCTAATGCAATGAGTATGTGTTTTCTTTTCTCTTTCAGTTTGTTCATATGGTAGATTATATTGATGGATTGCTGTATATTGATCCACTTCTGCTTTCCTGGGATAAAGTGTACTTGGTCATGGTGGATTATGCTTTTGATGTGATCTAAGATTTGATTTGCAACTCTTTTATTCAGCATTTTTCTATCAAGATTCATAAGGGAAATTGGTCTAAAATTCTCTTTTTTTGTTGAATCTTTTCATTGTTTAGGTATCAGGATGACTGTGGCCTCATTGACTGAGCCACAATGAAATGTTTCTTCTGTTTCTACATTGTGTGATAGTGTGAGGAGTATTGGTATTAGACCTTCTTGGAAGTCCAGTAGGATTCTGGACTAAAACCATCTGAAACTAATCTTTTGTGGTTAGGAGAATGTATTGACTGTTTCTATTTTCTTAGGGATTATGCAACTATATAGATGATTTACCTGCTCTTGACTTAACATTGGTAAGTCTAATCTATCTAGAAAATTGTTTATTTCATTTAAAATTTCCAGTTTGTAGAGTACAGGCTTCTGAAGTAAGACCTATGATTTTTTGGATTTCCTGAGTCTCTTGTGATATAACCCTTTTCCGTTTTTTGATTTTGTTAATTAGGAAACTCTGTTTTTTAGTTAGTTTGTCTAAGAGTTGTCTATCATGTTGATTTTTTTCAAAGAACTAGCTTATGATTTTGTTGATTCTTTGTATTGTACTCTTTGTTTCTAATTCATTGATTTCAGCCATGAGGTTGAAGATTTTCTGACATCTACTTTTACTTTTTTTCTATTGGTTATTTTATTTATTTGCATTTCAAACGTTGGCCTCCTTCGTAGTTTCCCCTCCACAAACACTCCATTCCATCCCCGACCCCTTCGACTCTATGAGATAGCTCCTCCTCCCACTCACGCACTCCCACCTCACTGCTCTAACATTCTCCTAGGCTGCAGCATCAAGCCTTCACAGGACCAAGGGCCTCCTTGCCCATTGATGCCAGATAAGGCAATCCTCAACTACATATGTAGCTAGAGCCATGGATTACTACATTTATACTCTTTGGTTGGTGGTTTAGTCTCTTGGAGTTTTTTTGGGGGGGAAGAGGGACTGTTAGTTGATATCGTTGTTCTTCCCATGGGGTAGCATTTACCTTCCTCTCCTTCAGTCCTTCACCTGGCTCTTCCATTGGAGTACCTGGGCTCAGTCTGATGGTTGCCTGTTTCTGCATCTATATTAGTCAGGTGCTGACAGAGACTCTCAGAGGATAGCTATACCAGGCTCATGTCAACAAGCACTTCTTGGCATCAGCAATAGTGTTGGGTTTGGTTCTGCAACAAGGGATGGATCTCTAGGAGGGTGGTCTATGGATGTCCTTTCCTTTTGTCTCTGCTTTATTTTTTGTCCCTAAATTTCCTTTAGACAGGAACAATTCTGGGTTAAAAATTTTGAGATAAGTGGGTAGCCCCATCACTCAGCCTGTGGCCATGCCTATCTACTGGAGGTGGTCTCTACAGGTTCTATCTCTCCTTTGTTGGGTATTTCAGCTAATGTTATTCCTGTTGGGTCCTGCAAGCCTCTCCCTTCCCTGAAGTCTGAGACTTTCTAGTGGCTACCACCAGTTTCCCATCTTCAACTGCTACATATTTTTATTCAATTTCCAAACTCTCTTAACTCTCCTGTCCCTTCCTATACCCAATCCTGTCCCTCATTTTCCTCATATCCCTACTTTTCCCATATCCCTCCTTTTCCCCTGCCTGTCTACTATCCCTCTCAGGGTCATCCATTCCTTTACCTCCTGTGATTATTTTCTTCCCCCTTCTAAGTAGGACTGAAGCATTCACACCTTAGACTTCCTTCTTCTAAAGCTTCATATGATCAATGGGTTGTATTGTGGGTATTCTGACCTTTGTGGCTAATATCCACTTATCAGTGTGTACATCCTACAGATTGGGAAAAGATCCTTAACAACCATACATCTGATAGAGGGACACTATCCAAAATATACAAAGAACTAAAGAAATTAGATGCCAGAGAACCAAATAAGCCTATTTAAAAATGGAGTGCAGAGCTAAACAATAAATTCTCAACTGAGAAATCTCAAATGGCCGAGCAGTACCTAAAGAAACATTGAACATCCTTAGTCATCAGGGAACTGCAAATCAAAGCAACCCTGAGATCCCACTTCATACCAATCAGAGGGGCTAAGATCAAAATCTCATGTGACAGTAGATGCTTATGAACATGTGTTGAAAGAGGAACATTCTTCCCTTGCTGGCAGGATTGTGAGCTTTAAAAACTGCTTTGGAAAACAAGCTGGAGGTTTCTCAGAAAATTGGAAATAGTTCTACCTAAAGACCTAGCTATTCCACTACTGGGCATATACCTAAAAGATGCCCCAACATATAACAAGGATACATGCTACACTATCTTTTTAACAGCCTTATTTATAATAACTAGAAACTGGAAACAACCCAGATGTCCCTCAAGGAAGAATGAATACAGAATATGTGGTACATTTACATAATGGAGTACTACTCAGCTATTGAAAACAATAAATTCATGAAATTTACAGGCAAGTGGATGGAACTCGAAAATAACATTCTGAGTGAGGTAGCCATCTATTTTTCTTTGGGGTATTTTCTCCATTTTTGTTCTAGGGCTTTCAAGTGTGCATTTCAGTTGCTACTATGAGATTTCTCCAATTTCATTATGATTGTAATGAATTCTATGAACTGTCCTCTTAGCACTGCTTTCATAGTGACCCCTCAATTTGGGTATGTTGTGTCTTCATTTTCATTGAATTCTAGAAAGTGTTTAATTTTTTTCTTTATTTCTTCTCTAAACCAATGTTCACTGAGAACAGTGTTTGATATTCTTGAGTGTGTAGGTTTTCCGTTGTTTCTGGTGTTGATGATTTGCAGCTCAGCTTTAATCCATGGTATCTGTTGAGTGAGAATTCTTTTGTGACCGAGTATATTACTAATCTTGGAGAAGGCTCCATAAGTTGCTGAGAAGAAGGTATATTCTTTCTTGTTTGGGTGAAATGTTCTATAGATGTCTACTATGTCCATTTGATTCATAAATTCTGTTAGTTTCATCATTTCTCAGTTTAGTTTCTGTTTAGATGACCTATCCATTTGTGAGAGTAGAGTGTTGAAGTTTCCCAGTATTAATGTGTCACATTTAATATGTGATTTAAGCATTAATTAGGTTTATTTTACAAATGTGGGTGCCCTTTTTGAAAGGTTATCTTGATGGATTTTTCCTTTGATGAATATGAAATGTCCTTCTGCACCTCCTTTGATTACTTTTGTTTGAAAGCCTATCTTATTAGAAATTAGAATAACTATTCCAGCTTGTTTCTTGGGTTTATTAGCTTGGAAAACCTTTTTGAAGCCCTTTACTCAGAATTAATGCCTTTGGGGACTGATGTGGAATTGTCTATTTCTTGTGTTTTCTTGGGAGTTTTTGTTTGAGTTTTCTTTCTAATATCAATTATAGGACTGAATTTAGTGGAAAGGTGTTGCTTCAATTTGTTTCTGTCATGGAATATCTTGGTTTTTCTTTCTATGTTGATTGAATTTTTGCTGATTATAGTAATTTGGGTTTATATTGGTGGTCTCTTAGAGTATGCATGAGTTCAGCATAGGACCTTCTAGCAGTTAGTCTCTGTTGAGAAGCCAAGAATAATTCTGATAGGTCTGCCTTTATATTTTACTTTGCATTTTTCCCTTGCACCTTTTAATATTCTTTGTTTGTTCCATACATTTAATGTTTTGGTTATTAGGTGGCAGGAGGATATTCTTTTCTACTCGAATCTATTTACTGTCCTATAAACTTCTTGTATGTTCATAAACATCTCTTTCTTTATATTAGGGATTTTTTCAATGTTTTTGTTGAAGATATTCTATGGGTCTTTGAGCTTGGAGTCACCACTACTTTTTCTTCTTCTTCTTCTTCTTCTTCTTCTTCTTCTTCTTCTTCTTCTTCTTCTTCTTCTTCTTCTTCTTTTTTTTCTCCTCCTCCTCCTCCTCCTCCTCCTGCTCCTCCTCCTGCTCCTCCTCCTCCTCCTCCTGCTCCTCCTCCTCCTCCTCCTCCTCCTCCTCCTCCTCCTCCTCCTCCTCCTTCTTCTTCCTTCTTTGTTTTCTTCTTCAGAGATGCAGGCTGAGCTGTGGACCAGGTAATGGAGTGCATAGGGGACAGAGAAGAACTCCCTCTGCTTTGTTTGCACAGATGCATCACAAGCAGGCAGTGAATTGGGGTCATATATATTTCTATTTAAGTTTTGTGTGTGTGTGTTTCCAAAATTTTTACTATTGTTTTTATATTTTCCACAGAAGATTAAAATACAAAACACTTGAATATTGTTTAATAAAATAATATATACATGTTATATTTTCCTGGGATACTTATTAATATTCTCTAATTTTATCACAATGTATTTAATGTTCATTATCCATCAAAATGGTAGTAAACATTAAAATTAATTTTAATTATTTGAGATTTTAATGAAATTATAAAATTAATCAAAAATAGTACATTTAGTTACAATTTAATCTTAGTTGAAAAGTTTTTTTTTTTTCAATTTTCCATGGTAGCTTCCATTTTACAAATACATTTAAGAATTTTAATATTCCATATGTCCATTTTAATCCATGATACCAGTACATTCTCTCAAAAATTTCATATAGTCCATTCTATGACCACTTCTTTTGGTTACCCTCTAACACATGAGTTCTTATTGCTGAATATACCATGTACTTGAGTCACAGCACATGGAGAAATCAAACTGGTACTAATGCAAAAAACATTACTACTACTGGTTGGCTTTCATAGTACTGGATGGTGCTATGTATGCTCTCAGAGGAGAAAAAAATAATAGTTTTCTATGTGTGAATCCTATAAGCAACAATAACAACAGGTCCTGCATGACATGCCCACTGATGGAATAGTAGAATAAAACTCATAGTATGATTACACCTAATTTTACTCTAGAAAACTACTAAGAATATCAGGTGACCTTACAAAGCATAGGTAAAGATTAACTTAGAGGATTGGTAATACTCTACACTCCAACAGGCCAAGTCTCTAAATTCTTTACCCAGCATGAGGGCTGACCAAAGTAATGGATGTCCTGACCTAATCTTTTCTAACCTATATCTACACTAGCCTCTCCATCCTCTAGTGCTTATGCAGTTAATGTAGAGTTGCATTTAAAAGATGGTAGGAACAACTGGATTCACAAATGAGAATATCAGGACCCTTTCTGCAGGATGTAGATAAACAAACTCACCTGTGATGATCTTTTGCAACAACACACCATTGAATGTCCCAACATAGTATTTGCTTGGCTCAGAGGCCAGTAACACATGAAGATTATAAATTAACATTAAAATCATTATTGTAATACAAAAAAGTAGAAGAAAGAAGAACATACAGTAATCTTCAAATATAAAATGTTTTAAATTATCATTAACATACAGTATTTCATTTAACCAAATTTAATTCTTCAAGTAATAGATATTTGGTTAATTTATCATTGTATAAATAGAGCTACTAAAGACAGACAGTTATAATCTATGTCACAGTCTTAAAAGTGAAATAAAGTAAAAAAAATGCATCGAGATTATTTTGAAAGGCTTAAAAAGCGATTTATAAAACCTATATAAATCTTTTTTGTTTCTAATTGTTGACATTGAAAATATATGATCACCCACCTCTTCTCTGTGACCTAGTCCATAACCCCACTAATAACCCCTACTTGACCACAGGAAATGCTTTCTAGAGGACCAGTTAGGCTTCACATGGACCTGCCCTCTTTCTCTTACATCAGACTCAATTCTCAGTGTCATCTTTAGTACTGCAGCAAAATGCCACTTGCAGTTTCCCACACCACTAGACATGCCTTCTGTGGCTCATATACACCATTCTCTGCTCCCTTGTTCTTATAGCTTCCTCTCTGTCTATACATCCTGTAGATTCCTCAAGCCATCTCCTGCTGGCATCCCACTCTTACAACACCCAACATTAGCAAGAATTCCACTATGAACAAACCAGATGAGCAGGCCAGTAAAACAAGTAACACATTCTCTGCTGACACATTCTCTGAAAATACAGAATTGAAACAAAAACCTAGGAAGAAAACTGCTAACCAGCCAAGACAAATCCATAAAGTACCACCTAAACCTTTAATAACTCCAAACACTGATGCTTACACACTGGCATAAGAACACAATCTGTTACATTCAGGGCAATATTTAACCAACAGAAATAAGCTCTACTGTCAGATTAGGTTCTGAGTACTTCAACACAGAAAAAGCGCAAAATAAAGACCTTTAAAACAATAATTTAAAAATGAATTAAAATTAATCCAGAAAAAAAAACCACAAAAACAAATTCTCCTGTCCATCTGGGCCTCTCTCCTGTCTTCCTGTCTCCACCCATACCTAATCTTGGCTCCCATTTCACTTCCTTTTCTGGTAAGTCTCCAAAGGAAGTCCCTCCTTCCCTCTGCCTCCTATGATTATTGAGCTCCCCCTTCTAAGTTGGATTTATGCATCCCCATTAAACCTCTGTAAGTCAACAGACATTATCGTTAGGACAAAATGGGAGTCTTCAGATTAAGAAAAGGGAGATATAACAACAGAAACTGAGGAAATTCAAAAAATCATCAGATTCTACTACAAAACCCTATATTCAACAAAACTGGAAAATCTGGATGAAACAGAAATTTTTCTAGACAGATACCAAATACCAAAGTTAAACCAGGATCAGATGAACCATCTAAACAGTCCCATAACCCCTAAATAAATAGAAGCAGTCACTAAAAGTCTCCCAACTAAGAAAACAAGCCAAGGACCAGATGGGTTTAGGGCAGAGTTCTATCAGACCTTCAAACATGACCTAATACCAATACCCTTCAAACTATTCCACAAAATAGAAACAGAAGGAAGACTACCAAATTCATTCTATGAAGCCACAGCTATGCTGTATTCTCCCTCGGAGATGGAACAGTTTCTGTCTGATCAGTAACTTGTCACAATTTCCTTTCACAGAGGACTTCATAAGAGATTTTTTTTCAACTTCTATCATGGTTAATGTTCCAAATATATTTTAAAAACTGGTTGAGTGCATACTACTTTTAGCTTCAGAAGATATCATGTATATTTAAGAGGCATTTAACTATTATAAATTATTTTTGATGACTTAAAAAAATGTCAATACCGAGTTGTATATTTTAAAATAAATTCTATTAGTTTAGTAAAAAATAATTAATGAAAAAATATCCTCACTAATTCTACATGCAATAGAAGGCTAATATAAACATAAATAAAGAAATCAAGATATTAGCTCTGCCTGGGCCAGCAGGAGACCTTAGCCAACAAGTGCCATAGAAAGGTAACCTCCCAGGAGCCTGGAAGGGCCGTGAGTGGGGTTGAGGGGAGCAGCACCTCTCATCCAGACCCACACGGATCTGCCGGGATCTGGGGCCTGAGAACCTGGGGACAGAAAAACTGTGAACTTTCTGGTTTACACCTGTGCCTGGGGACCTCTGCCTGGGCCAGCAGGAGACCTTAGCCAACAAGCGCTATAGAAAGGTAACCTCTCAGGAGCTTGGAAGGGCCGTGAGTGGGACTGAGGGAAGCAGCACCTCTCACTCAGAACCGCCCGGATCTACCGGGATCTGGGGCCTGAGAACCTGGGGACAGAAAAACTCCGAAATTTCTGGATTTCACCCGCGGGTGGAAACCTCTGCCTGGGCCGCCAGGAGCCAGTAGCCAACGAGCACCAGAGAGGGGTGGCCTACCAGGAGCCTGGAAGGGACGTGAGTGGGGTTAAGGGGAACAACACCTCTCACCCAGACCCACCCGGATCTGCCGGGATCCAGGGCCTGAGAACCCGGGGACAGAAAAACTGTAAACTTTCTGGTTTACACCTGTGCCTGGGGACCTCAGCCTGGGCCACAAGGCTCCACAAGAACAGGGAATCCCAGAAGTGCTGACACACCATTGAGCACAGGCAAAACCACCACTTCTGGATCAAGAGAGACCTTTACAGAGCCTTCAGGGCATAGGAACCAAGGGACAGCTGGGGACAAGATCCTTCTGATTCCATTCTGCACCCCAGAGCTGACCCTGAG
>CM052706.1:94899895-94929691 GCA_028551405.1 Uromys caudimaculatus | reverse complement strand
TTTCCTCTAAAATTCTGTTGTAGATATTTGCTGGTCCTTTAAGTTGGGAATCTTCACTCTCTTCTATACCTATTATTCTTAGGTTCTGTCTTCTCATGGTGTCCTAGATTTCATGGATGTTTTGGGTTAGAAGCTTTTTGCATTTTGCATTTTCTTTTACTGTTGTGTCGATGTTATCTATGGTATCTTTTGCTCCTGAGATTCTCTCTTCTATTTCTTGTATTCTGTTGGTGATGCTTACATCAATGGTTCCTGATCTCTTTCCTAGGTTTTCTAACTCCAGGGTTGTCTCCCTTTGTGATTTCTTTATTGTTTCTATTTCTATTTTTAGCTACTGGATAGTTTTATGCATTTCCTTTGTCTGTTTGATTGTGTTTTCTTGAAATTCTGCCTGTTTGATTGTGTTTTCCTGTAATTCTTTAATGGATTTTTGTTCTTCCTCTTGAAAGGCTTCTAGCTGTTTATCTCTGTTCTCTTGTATTTCTTTAAGGGGTGTTATTCATTTCTTTCTTCACATCTTCTATCATCATCATAAGAAATGATTTTAAATCTGAGTCTTGCTTTTCTGGTGTGTTGGGGTATCCAGGGCTTGCTGTGGTGGGAGAGCTGGGTTCTGATGGTGCCGAGTACTCTTGGTTTCTGTTCTTTATGTTCTTACCCTTTTGCCATCTCGTTAACTCTGAAGTTAGCTGATCTTACTCTGTCTGTTTGTGGCTTGCCCCTCCTGCAGGCCTCTGTGTCAATACTCCTTGAAGACCAGCTCTCTCTGAGAGGTGTTTGGGTTTGGAGAGCTGTGGCACAGGGTCCGCTCTGGGGTGCAGAAAGAAATCAGAAGGATCTTGTCCCCAGCTGTCCCTTGGTTCCTATGCCCTGATGGCTTTGCAAGGATCCCTCTTGATCCAGTGAGTTTGAACAGAAGTTGTGGTTTTGCCTGTGCTCAAAGCTGTGTCAGCACTCCTGGGATACCTGCTCTCTCCTGGAGCCTTGTGGCCCAGGGTGAGGTCCCCAGGCACAGACCCCTGGTGGCCCAGGCAGAGGTCTCCACCCACAGATGAAACTGGAAGGTTCAGAGTTTTCCTGGCTCTGGGTTCTCAGTCCCTGCATCTCGCCAGATTTGGGCGGGTCTGGCTGAGAGATGTTGCTCCCCTTAACTCCACTCATGGCTTTTCCAAGCTCCTGGGAGGGTAGCTTTCTCTGGTGCTTGTTGGCTATGGAGTCCTGGTGGCCCAGGCAGAGGTCTCAACCCACAGATGGAAACCAGAAGGTTCAGAGATTTTTGGCCCCCGGGTTCTCAGGCCCTGGATCCCAGTGGATCCGGGTGGGTCTGGGTGAGAGGTATTGCTCCCCTTAACACTACTCATGGCTTTTCCAAGCTCCTGGGAGGGTAGCTTTCTCCGGCGCTCGTTGGCTATGGACTCCTGGTGACCCAGGCAGAGATCTCCACCCATCCTGAGGAAATTATTCTGATCCCCCTAACAATCATGGTAGAAGGAAAGGACTGACTTCTGCAAGATTCAATTCTTGATCCATTTGCACATTATAGTTGTGTATGTACCAATCACATATATGAATGCATTCCTATATCTATGGAAAAATATATAAAAGTATATAATAAAATCATTGAAAATAGTTATTGATCTTGGCCATTCTGGCTCATATAAAATGAAATCTCACAGTAGTTTTGATTTTCTTTTTCCTGAAAACTAAGATTGTATATTTTTTTTCCATTTCTCAGCCAATTTTGTTTCATCTCTTAAGAATTCTCTGCACTTCATTGTTTAATTACTTTTATTTTTTACAGTCCAGTTGTTACCCCCTCTAGTCTGCCCTCTCAGAGTTCATCATCCTATTCCTCACCCAGTCTTCAAGAGGATGTCCCCACACCATGCAGCACTAGGCTTCCCTTCTCCATGGGGCCTCAAGACTCTTGAAGGTTAGGCACATCTCCTCTCATTTAGGCCAGACCAGACAGTCTTCTGCTGTACATGCTTCAAGAGCCCCTGACCAGCTACTAAATGCTGTCTGGTTGGTGGCTCAGTATCTGAGACATCTCGGAGGTCTGTGGTAGTTGAGACTGTTGGTCTTCCTATAGGGTTGCCCTCCTCAGATTCTCCTAGTCTTTCCCTAATTCTACCACATGGGTACCTGAATATAGTCCTATAGTTGAGTGAAAATGTCTGCCTCTGTTTCAGTCATCTGCTTGTTGGGCATCTCAGAGGACAGCCATACTAGACTCATGTCTGTAAGTACACCATAGCATCAGTAATAGTGTCAGGCCTTGAAGCTTCCCCTTGACATGGATCCTAAGTTGGGCCTGTCACTGGATCTCCTTTCCTTAGGTCTCTTCTCCATTTTTGTCCCTACAGTTCTTTTAAACATGGAAAATTCTGGGTCAGAGTTTTTGACTGTAGGATATCAACCCCATCCCTCCACTTGATGCCCTGTCTTTCTACTGGAGGTGGAATCTACAATTTCCCTCTCCCAACTGTAGAGCATTTCATCTAAAGTTCCTTCCTTTGAGTTCTGAGAGGCTCTCACCAATGAGGTCTCTGGTACATTCTAAAGGATTCCCCCACCTCCCATCCCTCAAGGTTGCTGTCACCTAAGTTTTTGACCTTAGCCATTCTGATTGTTGTGAGGCGAAATCTCAGGGTAGTTTTGATTTGCATTTCTCTGATGAATAAAGATGTTGAAAGTTTCATAGGTATGTGGAATTTTGTCTGGTGTTCTCTTCTATTTCATTAATCAGCTTATCTATTTTCATTAATACTGTGCTATTTTTATTACAATATCTCTGTAGTAAAATTTGAAATCATGGATAGTGATAGCTCTTGCAGTTCTTTTATTATTGAAGATACTTTGTGCTATGCTTGGTTTTGTGTGTGGGGCTTTCAATATAATTTTGACGTTTTTCAGTTTGTGTAAATAATTCTTTTGGAATTTTGATGTGGATTCTATTGCTTTTTGGTAGGATGGTGATTCCAAAATGTAATCTTACAAAACCATCATCATGGGAGATCGTGCAACTTTTCTAGTGGCCTCCTTATCTTCTTCCTTCAATGTCTTAATTTTGTGTGAATATCTTTTTCTTGCTGTGTTAGAGTTATCCCAAGATATCATGGGGGACTTTTGGTAAAGTTCTTAGTTCTCTCATTTCTTAGTCTGTTTGCTATTTGTGTTTAAGAACATCGCTGAATTTTGTTTTTTTAATTTTTTTGTTTTTACTTTTTTATTGGTTATTTAATTTATTTACATTTCAAATGTTATCCCCTTTCCCAGTTACCCCTCTGGAAACACTCTATCTCATTCTCTTTCCCCCTGCTTCTATAAGGGTGCTCCCCCACCTACTCACTCCTGCCTCCCTGCCCTGGCATTCCCCTGTACTGGGTTATCAAGCCTCCACAGGAACAAGGGGCACCACTCCCATTGATGCCAGATAAGGCAATTCTCTGCTACATATGCAGCTGGAGTCATGCGTCCCTACATGTGTACTCTTTGATTCATGGTTTAGTCCCTGGGCAGGTAGTACTAGAGATAAACAGATGACAGGAGGCAAGCACAAGATCATACTCAAAATAAACCAAGGTTACCTGTCATCATCAGAACCCAATTCTCCCCCCATAGCAAGTCCTAGATACACCATTACACCAGAAAAGCAAGATTCAGTCTAAAATCAGTTCTCATGAAGATGAAACAGGACTTTAAAAAGGACATAAATAACTCCCTTAAAGAAATACAGGAGAACACAGGTAAATAACTAGAAGCCCTTAAAGAGGAAATAAAAAAATCCCTGAAAGAATTTCAAAAACCAAAAAAATACAACAAAACAGGTGAAGGAATTGAATAAAACCACCCAGAATCTTAAAATGGAAACAGAAGCAATAAAGATATCACAGAAAGAGACAACCCTGGAGTTCGAAAACCTAGGAAAGAGATCAGGAGTCATAGATGCAAGTGTCAACAACAGAATACAAGAGATAGAAGAGAGAATCGTAGCTGCAGAAGAACAATAGAAAACATTGACACAACAGTAAAAAAAAAAAAATGCAAAATGCAACAAGCTCCTAACACAAAACATCCAGAAAATCCAGGACACAATGAGAAGTAGAAACCTATGGATAATAGGTAAAGAAGAGAGAGAAGATTCTCAAATTAAAGGTCTAGTAAATATCTTCAACAAAATTATAGAAGAAAATTTTCCTAACCTAAAGAAAGAGATGCCCATGAACATATAAGAAGACTACAGAACTCAAAATAGACTGGACCAAAAAAGAAATTCCTCCCATCACATAATAATCAAAACACCAAATGCACTAAACAGAGAAAGAATATTAAAAGCAGTATGGGAAAAACGTCAAGTAACATATAAAGGCAGACCTATCAGAATTATACCAGACTTCTCACCAGACACAAGGAAAACTAGAAGATCCTGGGTAGATGTCATACAGACTCTAAGAGAACACAAATGCCAGCCTAGGCATTTTGCCTCATCAAAACTCTCAATTACCATAGATAAAGAAAGCAACATATTCTGTGGCAAAACCAAATTTACACAATATCTTTCCACAAATCCAGTCCTACAAATGATAAAAGATGGAAAACACCAACACGAGGAGGGAAGATGCACCCTAGAAAAAGCAAGAAAGTAACTTGAAAGAACATAGCCACACAAACATAAAAATAACATCTAAAATAACAGGAAGCAACAATCACTGTTCCTTAATATCTCTTAACATCATTGGATTCAATTCCACAATAAAAAGACATAGACTAACAGACAGGATACATAAACAAGACCCAGTATTTTGCTGCATACAGAAAACACACCTGAGAGCTAAAGACAAACACTACCTCAGAGTAAAGGGCTGGAAAACAAGTTTCCAGGCAAATGGTCCCAAGAAACAGGCTGGAGTAGCCATTCTAGTATCGGATTAAATAGACTTCCAACCTAAGTCATCAAAAAAGATAAGGAAGGACAGTGCATACTCATCAAAGGAAAGATCTACCAAGAAGTACTCTCAATTCTGAATATCTATGCTCAAATGCAAGGACACCCACATTCATAAAAGAAACTTCACTAATGCTCAAAGCACACATTGCACCTTACACAATAATGGTAGGAGACTTCAACACCCCATTATCATCAATGGACAGATCTTGGAAACACAAACTAAACAGAGACACAGTGAAACTAACAGATGTTATGAACCAAATGGATGTAATATATATCTACAGAACATACCATCCTAAATCAAAAGAATATACCTTCTTCTCAGCACGTCATGGTACCTTCTCCAAAATTGACCATATAATCGGTCACAAAACAAACCTAAACAGAAATAAAAAGATTGAAATAATCCCATGCCTCCTATCAGATCACTACAGATTAAGGCTGGTCTTCAATGGCAACAACAGAAAGCCCACATAAACATGAAAGCTTAACAATGCTCTATTCAATGATAACTTGGTCAAGGAACAAATTAAAAAAAAAGTAAAGACTTCCTAGCATTTAATGAAAATGAAAGTACAACATACCCAAACTTATGGGACACAATGAAAGCAGTGTTAAGAAGAAAACTCATAGCTCTGAATGCCTCCAAAAAGAAACTGGAGAGAGCATACACTAGCAGCTTAACAACACACCTGAAAGCTCTAGAACAAATAGAAGATAATACACCCAAGATGAGTAGATGGCAGGAAATAATCAAACTCGGGGCTGAAATCAACCAAGTAGAAACAAAAAGAACTATACAAAGAATCAACAAAACCAGGAGCTGGTTCTTTGAGAAAATCAACAGGATAGACAAAACCTTAGCCAGACTAACCAGAGGGCATGAGACAGTATGCAAATTAACAAAATCAGAAATGAAAACATATAATAACAGATTATGAGGAAATTAAAAATAAATCATCAGATCCTACAACAAAAGCCTATACTCAACGAAAAGGGAAAAGCTGGATGAAATGGACAATTTTCTAGACAGATACCAAACACCAAAGTTAAATCAGGATCAGATAAACCATCTAAAGAATCCCATAACCCTGAAAGAAATAGAAGCAGTCATTAAAAGTCTTCCAACAAAACAAAGCCCAGGAACAGATGTTTTTAGTGCAGAATTCTATCACACCTTCAGAGAAGACCTAATACCAATACTCATCAAACTATACCACAAAATAGAAAAAGGAACACTACTGAATTTATTCTATGAGGCCACAATTACACTGATACCAAAACTTCACAAAGACCCAACAAAGAAAGAAAACTTCAGACCAGTTTCCCTTATGAATATCAATGCGAAAATACTCAACAAAATTCTTGCAAACTAAATCCAAGAACACCTCAAAATGATCATTCACCACATCAAGTAGGCTTCATCCCAGGAATGCAGGGATGGCTCAATACCCAGAAATCCATCAATGTAATCCACTACATAAACAAACTCAAAGGAAAAAACCATATGGTCATTTCATTAGATGCTGAAAAAGCATTTGACAAAATTCAGCATCCTTTCATGAGAAAAGCCTTGGAAATATCAGGAATTCAAGGCATATACCTAAACATAGTAAAAGCAATATACAGCAAACCAGTAGCCAACATCAAACTAAATGAAGAGAAACTTGAAGCAATCTGACTAAAATCAGGGACTAGACAAAGCTGCTCCCTCTCTCTCCCTATCTATTCAATATAGTTCTTGAAGTTCTAGCTAGAACAATTAGACAACAAAAGAATGTCAAAGGGATACAAATTGAAAATGAAGAAATCAAAATATAACTATTTACAGATGATATGATAATATACTTAAGAGACCCGAAAAACTCCACCAAAGGACTGTTGCAGCTGATAAACAATGTCAGCAAAGTGGCCAGATATAAAATTGACTCAAACAAATCAGTAGCCTTCCTATACTAGAAGGATAAACAGGCTGAGAAAGAAATTAGGGAAATGACACCCTTCACAATAGTTATAAACAATATAAAGTATCCTGGTGTGACTCTAACCAAACAAGTGAAAGATCTGTATGACAAGAACTTCAAGTCTCTGAAGAAAGAAATTGAAGACCTCAGAAGATGGAAAGATCTCCCATGCTCATGGACTGGAAGGATTAATATAGTAAAAATAGCCATCCTGCCAAGAGCAATCTACAGATTCAAGGCAATCCCCATCAAAATTTCAACTCAATTCTTCATAGACTTAGAAAATGCAATTCTCAAATTGATTTGGAATAACATAAAATCCAGAATAGCAAAAACTATTCTCAACAGTAAATGAACTTCTGGGGGAGCCTGACCTTAAGATGTACTACAGAGCAATAGTAATAATATCTGTATGGTATTGGTACAGTGACAGGCAGGTAGATCAGTGGAATAAAATTGAAGACCCAGAAATGAACCCACATACTTATAGTCACTTGATCTTTCACAAAGGAGCTAAAACCATCCAATGGAACAAAGACAGCATTTTCAACAAATGGTGCTGGTTCAACTGGCAGTCAACATGTAGAAGAAGGCAAATTGATCCATTCCTATCTTCCTGTATAAAGCTCAAGTTCAAATGGATCAAGGACCTCCATATAAAACCAAATACACTGACTCTAATAGAAGAGAACATGGGGAAAATTCTCAAACACATGGGCACAGGGTAAAAGGTCCTGAACAGAACACCAATGGCTTATGCTCTAAGATCAAGAATCGACAAATGGGACCTCATAAAATTGCAAAGTTTCTGTAAGGCAAAGGACACAGTTATAGGACAAAACAGCAACCAACAGATTCAGAAAAGGTCTTTACCAATCCTAGGTCTGATAGAGGGCTAATAGCCAATATATACAAAGAACTCAAGAAGTTAGACTACAAAGAACCAAATAACCCTATCAAAATATGGGGAAAAGTGTTAAACAGAGAATTCTCAACTGAGGAAACACATATGGCTGAGAAGCACCTAAAGAAATGTTCAACATCCTCACTCATCAGGGAAATGCAAATCAAAACAACCCTGAGATTCCACCTCACACCAGTCAGAATGGCTAAGTTCAAAAACTCAGGTGACAGCAGATGCTGGCAAGGATGTGGAGAAAGAGGAACACTCCTCCATTGTTGGTGGGAATGCAAGCTGGTACAACCACTCTGGAAATCAGTTTGTCAGACCCTCAGAAAAATGGACATAATACTACCTGAGGACCCAGCTATACCACTCTTGTGCATATACCCAGATGATGCTCCAACATGTAATAAGGACACATGTTCAACTATGTTCACAATAGCCATATTTATATTATCCAGAAGCTTGAAACAACCTAGATGTCCCTCAACAGAGGAACGGATACATAAAATGTGGTACATTTACACAATGGAATATTTCTCAGCTATTAAAAACAATGACTTCATGATATTTGCAGGCAAATGGATGAAACTGGAAAATATTATCCTGAGTGAGGTAACTCAGTCACAAAAGTACGAACATGGTATGTACTCACTAATAAGTGGAAATTAGCCCAAAACTTCAGAATACCCAAGATTCAATTCACAGCAACCATTGGACTGAGCGTGGGGTCCCAGATGGAGGAGTTGGAGAAGGGCCTGAAGGAGCTGAGAGAGTTTGCAGCCCCATGGAGGGAGCAACAGTGTCAACTGGTCGACCCCCTGGTGCCACTGGAGACTGGACCACCAACCAAAGAATACACATGGAGGTACCCATGGTGCTGGCTACATATGTCGCAGAGGAGGGCCTTGTTGGCTATCAGTGGGAGGAGAGGCCCTTGGACCTGAGGGTGCTAGATTCCACAGTATAGGGGAATGCCAGGGAGGGAAGACAGGAGTAGGTGGGTGGGTGGGGGAATACCCTCATAGAGGCGGGGTATGGGATAGGGGGTTTCCAAAGGGGAGTCCTGGAAAGGGGAAAACATTTGAAATTTAAATAAAGTATATATATTTTAAAAAAAGACCTAGGACATCCTGAGTTTTGCATGCAAATGGATGGAACTAGTAAAATATCATCCTGTGTAAGATAACTCATATCAAAAAGGACATGCATGGTATGTACTCACTAATAAGTGGATATTAGCCAAAAATAAATGAATAAATAAATAAATAAACAAACAAACAAATAAGTACAGAATACCCAAGATACAGTACAAAGAACTCAAAAAGGTCAACAAGCTGAAGGGCCCAAGTGAGGATGCCTCAGTCCTACTTGGGAGGAAGTAGAAAGCAATCACAAGTGGGGAGGCTGGGAGGGACCTGGGAGCGAATGTGGACAGCGGGCTGGGATAGGAGAGTGGAATCTGATCTGGTATTGGGTGAGGGAAAAGAAGTGAAGCCCTGAGGACCAGAAGAAAGAAGGGAAATAGGCAATCTCAGGAGGTAGGACATTGGGGTGACCCTCCAGAATGCATCAAAGACCTGGGAGGTGAGAGACTCTCAGGACTCAAAGGGAGGAACCTTAAATGAAATGCCCGACATTGGGGAGAGGTAATTTATAGAGCCCACCTCCAGCAGAAAAACAGGTCATCAAATGAAGAAGGAGGTTGCCATCCCACAGTCAAAACTCTGACCCATAATTGTTCCTGTCTGAAATAACTGAAGAGATGGAAATGGAAATGAGCCTGAGGAAAAGAAGGTCCAGTGACAGACACAAAGTGGGATCCAGCTCAAGGAGAGGTCTCTATTATGTAGGCCTGACACTATTATGGAGGCTATGAAGTGCTCACAAAAAGGGACATATCATAACTGCACTCTAGAAGACCCAACAAGCAGCTGAAAGAGTCAGATGCAGATGACCTCTGCGCTTGAAGTAGGGAAAGGCTGGAAGAAGCTGAGGAGGAAGGCAACCCAGTAGGAGGATCAGCAGTCTCAATTAAGCTGGACCCCTGAGATCTCTCAGACACTGGATTACCAACCAGGCAGCATACACCAGCTGTTGTGAGGCCCCCAACACAAGCACAGCAGAGGACTGCTGGGTCTGAGTTTAGTCACATACGATGAACCTAACCCTCAAGAGGCCCCAGGAAGTTTAGAGGTCTGGTGTGTGGAGGTGGTGGAGTAGGGACATCCTTGTGGAGACAGGGGGTGGGGAGGAGGCATGGTATGTGGAACAGTTGGATGGTGGACCAGGAGGGAAATAAAATCTGGAGTATAGAAAGTAAAAAAGAAGAAAAGTAAAAAAAAAAAAAAAAGAGCATTTACCACTTGGCATAAGATTGGGACTTTGATTTTTATTGGTCCTGTCCATAATGTACTGAATGTGACATGGTTCTCCAGTTGGGGAGATCTCTGAATCATAAATTTCATTTTTATAATGGTAACTTCTGTGGAAATCAAGGGGGATATTTCATGGAAAAAGAATAAGTAAAAGAAAATTGCCAAGTGTTGGGTTAAGAATATGCACTTAGGCCGAGCAGTGGTGGCACACGCCTTTAATCCCAGCACTTGGGAGGCAGAGGCAGGCAGATTTCTGAGTTCAAGGCCAGCCTGGTCTACAGAGTGAGTTCCAGGACAGCCAGGGCTACACAGAGAAACCCTGTCTTGGAAAAAAAAAAAAAAAAAAAAAAGAATATGCACTTAGAATGAACTTCATATCAGTTGAGCTTTTGGTTATCAATATGTATTGATATTTAGGATGGAATTGATGGTGAAGGGTTTAAAGACAGAAAAAAAGACATCAGAGAATACCAGTAGTCTAAGATATAGTGGCTAAGAAATGGAGAGATGTTTTCAATGTCTAACAAAGAACCTTAATAGTATAATAAAAATGATAAAGCAAATATCTACATAGAAAAAGCATAATATTATAGCACAGGAGGTAATGTCATGCTAGCATTAGCTTAAATTATTTTATACAATTATATTTCATACAATATTTTAATATTCATTATATTAAAAGTTTTATATAGCTATATCTAATTCTACATAATGAGCCTTATAAGTACAAAATTTAAATGATAGAATGCTATCAGAAAAACAGTTTATTCCACCTAGAGAGATGGCTCAACAGTTAAGAGCCAGTAGAGTTAAGTTCTTCCAGAGTTCCTGAGTTCAATTCCCAGCAACCACATGGTGGCTCTCAACCATCTGTAATGGGATCCAATGCCCTATTCTGGTGTTTCTGAAGACAGCTTCAGTGTACTCATATAAATAAATCTTTTTCTAAAAAAAATGAGCAACTATTTATTCAATGGATACATAAGTATAAACTTAAAAAAGATAAATTCTCATTAAAATTATAATAACAGCCACTTGTTGATAGTCCATGTCTAAAATCTGGAAGACTGCAATAAATCTACAACTAAAGACTTAATTCTAATACAAATTCTAGTTGAATTCATACTTAAATATTGAGTGCACAGCTTTGTATCATTAAATGCATGTGAATAAAACTTGAACCACAATATATTGCAAAATTTTCATCTTGACCTTACTGTCCTTAGAGTACACTTGATAGTGAGGTTTATATGTGTATTCCTCTTGAGAGTTTTATATAATATATGTTTTATATAATTTATATACATAAACATCTCATTTTTAAAATCTAATTTATGTTCATATCTGTAATTAATGATATCAGTATTTTAATTTAATGTAAATATTTTTTGTTTCATACTATATATTCTGTGTGCAACACTATTAACACTATTATATGAGAGAGTTCTATGTTCATTTTAACATGAATTTAAACATTACTTCATCTTAGAATGTGGTCTGCTTTCTACAGAACATTCACATTAATAATGTCAAACTAAACATAGAATGCTCTCAACAAAATTTAATGCAGTAGCTCATGTGAGGGCCAGGAGGACAAGGGAAAGATCATATATACACATAATGCACATTTTAACTGCTATTAGAAATTAAAACCTGTCTGAAGCTACGTTGCAAAGTTAAATTATTAAGTGTGGAAGGTGTTTTCCTGTTCATAATATGTATGAATGGTATTTTAAAAGACAAGGTGGTCAGCAGCACAGCAACAAATTTTTTGTTTCCTCATAAACCATTCTTTCTTCTTCAGAGTTAAGTTCTTTGAACAGTGGCTAGACATTGTCAACAAAATGTTTTCTATATGTGTCTCTCTGGCTCTTGGTTACCTCACTCATGATAATATTCTCAAGTTACATCAATTTGCCTGTAAAATTCATGATGTCTTTGGTTTTTATTAATTTCTATTATTCACTTCCAATCACAGATCCCCTCCCTCCTCTCTTCCCAGTCCCACCCTTACAGATCCCTCTCCCCTCTACTCCTTCCCTTTCTCTTCAGAAAAGGGGAGTTTCTCTTGGGTACCACTCTACCCTGGGGTATCTTGTCCAAACAGGACGAGCCACATCCTCTCCCAATGAGAACCAACCAAGCAGTTCAGGTAGGTGTAAAGGGGTCCAGTGTCAAGCAACAGAGAACTAGACACTCCTTACCCCACTTGTTAGGCCACTCAAATAAAGTCCAAGCTGCACATTTGCTACAAATGTAGAGGAAGTCTACATCCAGCTTCTGCATGCTCCCTCATTGTTGGCTCAGGCTCTGTGAGCCACCATGGACAGACTCAGGTTAATGGATTCTATGTATTTTTATTTATTTATTTATTTATTTATTTATTTATTTATTTATTTAAACTTCCAGATTTTATTCCCCTCCCAGTCCACCCTCTGAATGTTCCACATTCCATATCTCCTCCTCGCCCCCTATCTCCACAAGGATGTCCCCACTCCCCACCCCCACCCCAGCAGACCTCTAAACTTCCTGAGGCCTCCAGTGTCTTGAGGGTTAGGTGCATCCTCTTTGCCTAAACCCAGACCCAGCAGTCCTCTGCTGTGTATGTTTTGGGGGCCTCATATCAGCTGGTGTATGCTGCCTATATTGGCAGGATTAATATAGTAAAAGTGGCCATCTTGCCAAAAGCAATCTACAGATTCAGTGCAATCCCCATAAAAATTTCAACTCAATTTTTCATAGGCTTAAAATATGCTTATCTCATAATTACATCTTACACATATACTCACATCAATACTTACATATGCGTGTGGAATGAGCAAAAGACCAAGCGCTAATGCAGAAAGAATTCACTCATTCTGGATGAAAATTGAGCTCCAATCTTTATTGAAATGAGAAAGAAAAACCTTCTACCCTTTATTACTAAATATATTAGACCCAAGTATGTAAGAAGAAAGTTTTTCAGCTGATTCCTCCCCATTGGGACCTGGAGCCTCTTGCTTTCCTGCCATTTGGGACTTTCTGGTGACTACCCCCAGAGAACCTGTAGTGAACATATCCAGCGGTTAGGCAAGGCCCTCGGTTGAGGGATGGGGCCACACACTCATCTCCAAATTTTTAACCCAGAATTTCTCCTGTCTAAAGGAAATGCAGGGACATAGTGTGGAACAGAGACTGAAGGAAAGGTCATCCAGAGACTGTCCTACTTGGGGATCCATCTTATATACTGGCTCCAAACCGAGACACTATTATTCTCTCCACAGGGATCTCCCCACCCTCCCACCCCCACCCCAGCAGACCTCTAAACTTCCTGGGGGCTCCAGTCTCTTGAGGGTTAGGTGCACCCTAACTAAACCCAGACCCAGCAGTCCTCTGCTGTATATGTGTTGGGGGCCTCATATTAGCTGCCTGGTTGGTGGTCCAGTGTCTGAGAGATCTCAGGGTTCCGGGTTAATTTAGACTGCTGGTCCTCCTACAGGGTCGCCCTCCTCCTCAGCTTCTTCCAGCCTTTCCCTAATTCAACCTTAGGGGTCGGCAGCTTCTGTTCATTGGTTGGGTGCAAATATCTACATCTGACTCTTTCAGCTGCTTGTTGAGTCTTTCAGAGGGCAGTCATGATAGGTCCCTTTTTAAGAGCACTCCATAGCCTCCATAAAAGTGTCATGTCTTGTGGCCTCTCATTAAGCTGGATACCACTTTGTGTCTGTCACTGGAACTTCTTTTCCTCAGGCTCATCTCCATTTTCATCTCTGCAGTTCTTTCAGACAGGAACAATTATGGGTCAGAGTTTTGAATGAGAGATGGCAACCCTCTCTGTACTGGCTGGTTTTGTGTCAACTTGACACAAGCTGGAGTTATCACAGAGAAAGGAGTTTCAATTGAGAAAATGCCTCCAGCAGTACAGCATTTTCTCAGTTGTGATCAAGCAGGGAGTGTCCCTTGCAAATGGTACCATCTGTGGGCTGGTAGTCTTGGGTTCTGTAAGAAAGCAGGCTGAGCAAGCCAGGAGAGAAGCAAGCAAGCCAGTAAGTGACATCCCTCCATGGTCTCTGCATCAGCTCCTGCTTCGTGACCTGCTTGAATCCCAGTCCTGACTTCTTTTTGTGATGAACTGCAGCATGGAAGTGTAAGCTGAATAAATCTTTTCCTCCCAAACTTGCATCTTGGTTATGATGTTTGTGCGGGAATAGAAACCCTGACTAAGACACCCTCTCTCACTCGATGACCTGTCTTTCTGCTGGAGGTAGCCTCTACAAGATCCCTCTCTCCAATGTAAGGCATTTAATCTAAGGTCCCTCTCTTTGAGTCCTGAGAGTATCTCACCTCCCAGGTCTCTGGTATATTCTGGATGGTCCCCCCCAACGTCCTACCTCCCAAGGTTGCATGTTTCCCTTCTTTCTGCTGGCCCTCAGGGATTTCAGTCCTTTTCCCCACCCAATACCTGATCATGTTCTACTCTCTGCCCCTAAGTCCCCTTTCCATCCTATTTCCCTTCCTCCCCCCTTGTGGTTGGTTTCTTCTCCCTCCCAAGTGGGACTGAGGCATCCACACTTGGGCCCTTCAGCTTGTTGAACTTTCTGAGTTCTGTTGGCTGTATCTTGGGTATTTGTCACTTTTTTTTGACTAATATCCACTTATTAGTGAGTACATTTTCTTGTGGTATCCTTTACCCCTCCTACTTGCTCTTTTCTATCCCTGACTCTTCCACAAGATTCTCCATGCTCCACCTGATGTTTGATTATGGATCTCTGCATCTGCCTCCATTCGCTGCTGGATGAAGCTTCTCAGGATACAGTTAGGCTGGGTTTTTGTCTGTAAGCATAGGAGAATATCATTAATAGTGACAAGAGTTGGCTTTCTCACATGGAATCTGTCTCAAGTTGGAGCAGTCATTGGTTGGCTGTTTTCTTGGTCTTTCCTCTATCCCTGCACATTTTGTAGACAAGACAAAGTTTGGATTGAAAGTTGTGTGGGTGGATTGATGTTCCCTTCCCTCTGTTGGAAGACCTTTCTGGCTATAGAAGGTGGCCACTTTAGTCTCTATATACCTGTCTGGTAGGAATCTCATCTATGTTGACCCCATAAACTTTTATTATTCTCTTCTATCCTCAGCCCCCACCTAGTCACCAGAGAAGACCTTCCACTTATTTCCATTCTCATTTTCTGCCCTCTACCTTCCCCTCCACATTCCTGATCTCCATCCCTGTTCCCCTCTTTGCTGCTTTTTTCTACTGTTCCCTCTCTTCATCCACCTCCAATGTTTATTTAATTTCTTCTTCTAAATGATATTCCCACATTCTCCCTTGGAAACTCCTGATTACTCTGTTTTTTTGGGTGCTTGGATTACCATGGTTGTCCTGAACTTTATGGCTATTGTCCACTTATAAGTGAATGTGTATCTTTCTAGCTCTGAGTGAGTAAGAGTTACCTCACTCTGGATGATACTCTCAAAGACCATAAAGTAGAATTTAGCTATGGTAATGTTGCCTTCAAACTAACTCAAAGATAAATAGTAGTTTAACCAGGAGTGTTAAGAAATAAGTAAAGCTTAAGGTCACTAGAATAAACTTATATAATTTTTTTCCACCAGGACTGGCTAGCCATTAGGATCCCATAATAATAAGAAATAACCCTGACTAGCAACCAGCCATTAGTCAGAACTTTAAGAAGTAGCTTAAAGGAGGAAGCACTGGGTGACAATCTGCCTGTAATACTGCACACCTCTTAAGAAAAAAAACGTTATTTTTTTTTGGAAAAAAATTATTTTTCTAAGTTGGGAAAACAACTTGGGGATAACAACTATTTTTAAAAAGAATGCTGGTTTACATTAGGTCCTTACATGTTAGGAAAATATTCTGTTTAAGGTAGGTTACTCTTTGGTATTTACCAAAATTGGATGCCTGTTATTATTAAAGATTTCTCTTTGTTTAGCCTGAGGATGTGGAGTGAGTTTCCTCCTGTTAGTTGGGGGTATATTTCCCTGTTTCATAACTGTCTCAGAAAAGATGTAGCCAAAAAACACATTTAAATGCTGTATACTTGGCAAATTTTTAAGTCTAAAACACACACATACACACACAGGAAGAGGGGGGGGAGAAGAGAGAGAGGGGGGAAAGCCCATTTAAACCAGAAATTTTTGCAAGCTTGTTATTAGGTATCAAAAGAAAAATGAGATCAATTTACAGTATTTATTTGGGCAAATAACCATTGAAATATGTAAAAAGTAATAGATCAATAAAATGAGAGATGACTCCACTATCTAAAAAGGCAAACACATTATTGTCTCTATCAGTAGACATGCTCATCTCCAAAACCAGGCAGCCCACTGTTTTCATTGATGTCTTCTTTCTTGTCAGTGGCTGGCACTAATGGTCACATAGTCTCCAAGAACCCTGCTTTTCTCACTGCTGCTAACCTGGACTTCAGTCATTCATTTTGTTTACTGAAATAAACTTCAAGCTGCTGGTTTAAAAAAAATTAAAAATTAAAAAAAATAAAAAGGCAAACATAATAATTCAAATTTCTTTAGAACACCACATAAATAAAAGTGATAATTTAGAATTATCAATACAGTTACAAATTTGCATATTAGCCATAAGTCATTAATCTGTGATACAGGTTTCTCTGTCATTGTTACTGAAATTCTTTAGGGTTCTTTTATTATTATCTAGAGATTAGATTTAGTTGTCCAACGTACTGTAACAATGAAAGGAAGACATCTTGGTACAAACACATACAAACCAATTCTACTATTTCAAAAAAGTCAATTGATAGGCCGATGGAATACTCATTCATGAATGGTTTCACATAAAATGCATTGATGACCTAGTGAAATAAAATCAATGTAGATTGATAAGCTATATAAATCAATATAGATTTTTCACATCAGAGAAAGGAAGATCTATTGCACATAATTACAGGGTCAATCATAGAGGAAAATGGAAATTTCATTAATAATATTCACTGAGTACTAATTCAGAGGGTAAACACCAGCAGAGTTAAACATGTTAAAACTAAGCACTTGCACATATGCATTAGCTACATACTGTAAATTAGTTTTTAAAAATGGCATGCTTCTATAGATTAACACTATGTATAAACCCCAATGCATTAGATTACATGCCTTCTTGATGCTTTTCTTCCTCTCAGAAGTCATGCCACCCTAGTTGCCCTGGTCCTTAGACAGCAACTATTTTAAACCTTGGCTAGTGTCTGACATTGCCTTCCAAACTTTTTGGTGTGTCAACTAAGTCACACCAGATGATTCTTTGTGGGAATTCGCAACATACTCTTGAAAACCTATAAAGTAAAAAATTTCTTCTGGTTTTTTTGGTTTGGCTTGGCTTGGTTTGGTTTTTTTGTTCTGTTCTGTTTTGTTTTTCAGGAAAATGACTGGCTTGTTTCTTCCTTTAAGACACCTCTCATAAACTTCCCACTTCAGCTCTCTCTCCTAATGTAGCTCCTTTCTGGGTTTTTGAAAGAAGACTTGCTGTATTTCTTCAAGGCTCTCATCAAGCTACCTCTCCCATAATCTTTTATCTCTCTTAATTTCATTTCCATGTGAAAACTAATCATGACTCAACTCACTATACTCACAAGACTTTTTCTTAGTAAAGATCAATCTGAAAGGTATCTGACATAATTCTACTTCCAGACCACTCCTTTTGTGTCCTAGTCTCTGTTTCTGTCTGTGTCTCTGTCTTTGTCGCTCTTTTATCTTTTACTGATTCATTTTGTACTCTGACAATTTTATACATGTATACAATAAATTCTTAAAGTTCTCTTCCCCTACTGTCTTTTATCTTCCTTCCATTCAAATCAATTTTCTTACTTCTCACATGACCTTTTCAAGATTATAACATTCAATTTTACTTGGTGCTATATTTACTTTAAAGTAAATGTAACTTTTATTTGCCAGAGTTCATTGTACCCAAGGCTTACTCTTGAATAAGCTCACCCTTTTTAGTTCTTTTTGAACTCTCCATGGCTGGTTCAACTAGGTAGTTCTGTCTCAAACTCCTCTCCAAGCTGACTGATTCAATCTGACTTCTCTCATCTTCTCAGTGGATTGCTCTTATTGGCCTCAAATTAATTCTAACAGTTTGTTCAAATCTTCTGGGTTCTTTTTGTTCTCTGCCTTCATCTGCCTCTGCTTACGTGCACTGAACTACATTAACTCATTAAGGAACTCAACTCAATTTCACTACACTGCACTGACTGCACTGACTGCACTGACTTCTAATTGACTAAGTTCCACTGTTTGAACTCAGCTGACTGAATGAAATTAACCAAATGCCCTCCAGTTTGACATTCCTGCAAGCATCTCAGCTTCCTTGTATAAACTAACAATAATTGCATTATTTGTGATAAAAGGTTTATACCTAGGGTATATCTATAGTCAAGCCAGATCATAATCCAGGGTGTGTCTGGATTCTAGCCAGATCATATAGACTTAGAAGGTCTTTGGATGTGATATCAGAGCAGCCATGTTGCTGTATTAAAACTTCTCTACACTTTAATGCTGTGAGTTCATTGGAATAGAAATATCCATTACAGTCTGATGGCATCATCAGTGATATCAACTAATGCAAATATACCCCTCCTTCTTAAATTATCAGTAACAAAATCTCAGAAGTAAATGTTACAGACTCATGAAGCCATCTTACATTGATGCCTAATTGAGAATGAGCCATTATTATGCTGACTCAGTTAATTCATCTTCAGTAGCCATTATTTCATAGTTACAATGGCTGTGTCTTTCCCAAAAGATACTATTTCTTGGCTCTTCTATCATCACCCCACGCATGCATTTCATGAAAATTTACTATTATAATTAGATTTAAAACTACCATTTATTAATTTTATTCACAAACCACATAATCACCTCAGAATTATAAATTTATAAATTTCAGTAGATGATTGTACGTGGCCTTAAATATGTGAACTGTGTCTTACCTCAAAGAAAATGATACATGTGACATTTAGATGTGATTTTACCCCCACAATAGTATCAGAGTAGAAAAAATATGTGAATAATAATCTGTAAATAAAAGAATGCCTTTGGGTTTTCTGTACTGTTTCATTCATAAAAGCTTTGTAAATACCAAATTGAGAGAAACTAAACTCCTGTTTCCAAAATAAATGTAAATTCTGATCCCTTCACAATATATTGAGAAAAATATTTAATAACTGTACTCACAGTAACAGAAAATTAATGATTCACCCTTATCACTATCAGAATAGTTCTTTCTTTAATGTCACCAAATAAAATATGAAACTATACTGAACTAAATACACAAGGTAACCATTTAAATAGACAGTTTGATTCATTTAGATACTTAAAAATGAGAATCGCAGTTTTCATTAAAGGTATAATAATGTAAATAGGAGGACACTGATATATAATATGATATAATTATGTTTTCATTTTTAAAATATAAAAACAATATCAGGCATTGTTGATTCTTTCTGACACTATATAAACAACTCCAGAATTTAATTCACAGGGAACTTACTATGAAATCAAATGAAAATCATTCTCAAAATTTTACTAGAATTTTGATGAAAGATAATATGTCTATCCCACATATACTTCTGAGACTTTGCCCAAAAATTTTTTTAATAAAATTTTAACCTCAGTTTAATCATCTTCTTCTGAGGAACCTAACAAATAATTTTTCTTTAGGAAAGTGTATATTAAATTTCAGAGTTAAGCATACAGAAATGACTGGTTTCAAATCAAGTTTAAATGTACATCATTATTATTCCTGTTACTTGTTATATAAAACAGAAATGATAGAGATGAAATATCTTGAATCACAAAGTGTTATGTAAGTTTTCCTACTCTAAAAACTGTGATATATATGGTGATTTATAATAAAATATGTGTTATCCTACTAATGATTTTTCTGAAGACATTCTTCATGTCTTTGTTCCTCAGGCTGTAGATGAAGTGGTTCAGCATCTGAGTGACAACAGTGTACATCACTGAAGCCACTCCAGTCTTCCTTGGAGAGTCAGTAAATGCAGAGCTCATGTGTACCCCAAAACCTGTGCCATAAAACAGAGAAACAACTGACAAATGAGACTTTATACATTCCTCCCAATGGTGACATTCTTAAAACTGAGGATACAATGTAAATACATAAGACAAAATTATCCCTACAATATGAGCACCAAAAAATAAGACAGACACTGTGTATGACATCAGAGAGTTGATAAAATTATCAGAACAGGCAAGTTTGATGGTATGAGCCAGCTCACAGAAGAAGTGAGGGACTCCATTTTTTGCACAGAAAGTCAGTAGTGACACCATCAAAATGTGAAACAAAGCATGTGCAATGCTAAGGAACAGAGAGAAAAGCAGCAACATCACACCGAAATATTGATTCATGGTAACTTTATACTTCAGAAGGTGGCAGATGTCAACATAGAAATCATAGGCCATCACTGCAAGCAGACAACTTCCTATGCTACCAAAATTCACAATGAGGTAGACCTGAGAGAGGCATCCTAAGTATGTGATGGTCTGATCATGGGCTTGGATGTTCATCAACATCTTTGGGATTGTGGCTGTGATTATACAGATGTCATTAAAAGACAGGTTGGAGAGAAAGAAATACGTTGGTGTGTGTAGTTGGGAGTCAAAGATAACAGCCAGGATGATGAGCAAGTTTCCTAAGGTGGTGATCAGAAATATAGACAGGAAGAGAGTTATGATGAAAGGCTGCAGAGCTGGATCATCACTAAGCCCCAGAAGGATGAATTCTGATATAGTTGTTTGGTTGACAGCTCCCATGTTGTTGAGAACTCTGAAAGTAAAGGGAATTACAAGGGGAAGGCATTTAGACCATTAACTCCATAACCTTGTTCTTTGAATTCCAGACTTTGTATTTATAAATAAATACATTTCTTCTGTTAATCCACCTATTCTCTAACACTTGCTTACAGAATTCCTAGCAACTAATCCTTAAATGAAACCCCTCCTCCATGTATGAACAATAATGAAATCATGACTTACAAGATTTAGTAGCAAAGATCATTTTCTAAAAGAAGCATTGATTTGTTCAGCAGGAAATTGGTGCTGTTCTTCCATAGAGCATGGATCAGGCCAAATGGAGGCTGATCAGCTGTACTGCAGATGTGCATAAGCATGTGTCAGGTTGAGAACAGTTATTGGTGAAAAGTATTCTTTGTAGAGATAATCTTTTTTACACTGTGTAAATATTATTCAAATGCTGATTTACATGCCAGCAAAGATATGATTATAAGCTGAATCTTGGTATTGTCATTATTATGAAGCAATTACTGCCTTAATATATTGTAAAGAGCATTCTTCATCGCCTTCTAATTGATAAATATACAGCTGAATGGCCATTAGCTGGGTTGGAGAGTGAAGGTGGGACTTTTGTGCTGAAAGAGGGGGTCTCAGGTTGGAACAAGAGGACAGAGAGACAGATAGGCCAGCTGGATACTGATGAATAAGCAGTTGCCAGGGCAAGACTAAGGTGGGAAGGTAGTGGTTCACACGGTGGAAAGTAGACTCCTCACTAATTACCAAGGCGATAGTCCACTGATCAAATTTAGCTATTATTCCATACATTTGCAAATGGATTTTAGCTGTCTGGTTAGAATAAAGAGAACTCATGATTAACATTTCACCTGAATGTTGATCATAGATGTGTTCTTGTGAAAGTCATAAAACACCACAGGTCAACTGACTTTACATTAAGCAGGACCATTTGTAGGAAAGGGCTTGGTTATGGTGTTATGGCCGGCATAATAAACCTAAAGGAATCACAAACAGTCTTCTATAGTTTTTGTGCCTCTTGGGGTCAGTAGTCAAGGTTTTTAGTTATACTAGTTATGGCAATGCCACTGTGGTTCCAGGTGTACAAACACTTAATGCTCATGGCTACTGAAAAAAAGAATTCAGCTTTGATGGTGTCCTAACAAATCCCTCAAAGAGGCCATGTTCTCATTCTATTCTTACCATTGCTTCTAGTTATATAAATTATTGACCTTGCATTCAAAATATGAATGCCTTTTCTATAATAAATCACTATGTCACTTTTAAGATACAAAGAAATGAAACTATATAATAATTGGGTTTAGAAGAATTGATTCCAATTATTTTTTTAACTTTTTATTGGTTCTTTGTGACTTTTGCATCATCCACCCCAATCCAACTCTCTCCTTTCCCTCATACCTGCCATCCTCCCTTGCAATTCCCACCACAATGGAGAAAATAAGTCTCATCATGGAAGCTGTAGTGTGTCACAAGGTGTTCCACAATATTACCTTATATCCACACTTCTTTTCTTGAAAATCTTTGATTGCAATGACTCCTTGGTCTGGAACAAGTCCTCTGGCTTCTGTTACTCTATCAACACCTGATTCTTACTGGGACTCCTTTCTGATATCCTGTTGTTGCCATGTGTCGTGGGAATTCTGTAGTTTTGGATCTATAGGACCAGCCCCTTCTACTAGTATGATTCTAGCTATGACTTCTGGCAATGGAGGATATGAAGCCTGAACTGGCCATCTCCTGTAACCAGGAGAGTCTTCCAGTATATGTTTTGGTACACCAACCTAGCCACAAAACCTTCGACCTACAATCTGTCCTGCCTACTGGATATGCTTGGATAATGATACCACAGAAATTGTGGGAGTGGCTAGCCAATGAGTGGTCCTTATTGAGACCAATCCCACTAGAGGGCGCACACCCTTGACACTGCCTGGAAGTGCAGGATCCAGAGCCTGGATTGCCCAGAGACCTAGGAAAAAAACCAAGCATGATTTGGGGTAAAAAGTCAATGAAATGATTCCTAATTGTATTTTGCTATACTCATAGATTGGTGCCTATCCCAATTGTCAAATGAGAGGCTCTGTACATCAACTTATGGAAACAGATGTAGAATCCCAGATCCAAACATTAGACAAAATTTGGGGATTCCTGGAACAGAGGAGGAAAGATAGTAGGAGCTGGAGAAATCAAAGGCACTACAAGAAAACCCACTGAATCAACTAACCTCGGCTAATAGGGTCTCATAGAGAATAAACAAAGAACCAGAGTATGGATTATATCTAGGCCCTCTACATATATTTAACAAAGAGCTTCTTGCTCTTTGTGGGACTCCTAGCAGTGGGAGCAGAGGCTATTTCTGACTCTTTTCCCTGCTTTTGGGACCCTTTTCCTCCTCCTGGGTTGTCTCCTCCATCTTTTATATGAAAGGAATTTCCTAGTCTTACTGCAACTTGTTTGATATCTATGGAAGGCCTGCCTTTTGTTGAAGAGAAACCCAGAAAGAGTGGATGGAGATGGGTAGGAAGGGTTTGGTGAAGAGGATCAAGGAGAAACTGTAGTTAGGATGTAATATATGAAAGAAGAATAAATAACAAATAAATACATAGGTGCATAAATACAGAGATACGTAATTAAATACATACATGCATACTCACATAAATATATAAATAAATACAGAAATACATAAATAAAATAGTATAGAGAACTATCTTTCCACAAAACCAAAGTAAGGTGGACTCTATTTCTAAGATCTTTCTTGAATTAGAGTGGCCTTCACCATCCTTTCATGGTCTGCAATCAAGAATTTTGCATAAAATATAGTTATCAATAACTAAATCAGGATTAAGAATATTTACAGAAAATATTTAATGTTAATATCAATAAATTCAAAATCATAAAAGCAAACATAATAATTGCTTAAGTAGTAAAATTATATGCCAAATCCAAAAATAACAATAGGTGAGCAAGTGTTAGTTGTACCTTTCAAATCTCAAAAATTATATATATATATATATACACACACATATATATATACATACATATATATACATATACATATATATACATATATATATATATATATATATATATATATATATATATATATATAAAAAATATGTGTGTGTGTATGCATATACAAAAGGTCACTGCATCCAACCTAAAAAACTCTCAAACAAATACATTGCTGTTTTTTAATGATAGCCAGAAATTGGAATGTCTCTCAACAGAATAGTTAAAAGAAATGTGGTATACTTACACAATGCAATATTAGACAGCTGTTACAAATGAAATTATAAAAATTTCAAGAGAATGGATTGAACTAAAAAAATCATCATGAATGAGGCTCCCCATATGAGTCACAAGGGGTCGCGACCTCTCCTTCAGGTGAGGTACAGCCCCAATGCGTTGGAATAATAAAATCCTCCTGCTGATTGCATCGATTCCTGACTCCGTGGTGTTCACTCGGGCGTCTCCGGAAAGCTAAAGGCTCGCCAGAGACTTTACAGTGCAATTAGAACTTGGAAAAATACTCCCTTGGAAAAATACATACTCTACTTGAGCATCCTTAGCAAGGCCCTCAAACTTAGGAACTACATTTCCCATAAACCATTTCGATTGCAAAGTCTCATTTAGAAGCAGTCAATTGGTTTCGCGAGAGTTCCCAGTTCCCCAAGCAAGCTGGCTTATTAAGGCTATCAAACTCCATTTCCCAAGATGCACGCCGTGGAGGTTTCACGTTATAAATGGCTAATGACGTTTCGCGAGATTTCGAAGGCAGAAGTGAAGTAGAAGCCATTACTCTCAGGAAACTATTGTCTTAAGAAACATATACAAAAGAATGGTTGGTGTTTCCCCTGTGTTTGGTGAGGACCCTTCTGTTCCCCAAAGCGTTCTGAAGCGTTCGGGGCCTTTATGTGAACTTCTAGTTCTTCCGCCTTAGCTGTGGAGACTTCCGCTTCCTGGATTCCACCCTCAGTCTGGTAAGCCCGTGGTTCATCGCTTAACCCCTTAAGCTCCAGGAAGCAGAGGGCTGTGGCCGGGATGAGGACACCAGAAACCTTAGGAAGCGTGCCTTTCGGCCCCTAGAGCTGATGGCCGACGAGAACTTGTATTAGAACACTTCACAGTTGACAAAGGGAGGTTCTGCCGACCTGGTTTTAAAATATGTAGAACAGGATGTTCACGGGTGACGGAATGCCGGAGATTGCTCTTAGCATGGGTTGATATATGCACACTTTTTTCTTGTTATTTTTAAACTTGCACAATACCTTTTCTATTATGTTAAATCATCAGTTACTTAATGCGTTTGTTAGCTGACAGTCCTCATGTGAATAAATTACTTGTAAAGGTAATTGTAATTCAGTTTAACATACTGCTAATTTAATTCGAAAGTTAGTCTAATTAATGCTGTATTCGCTAATGTTCTGCCTTGAACTTTTACCATAATATTTTTCCATATTTTTTTATAAAGACCATAACTTTCATACTTAAACATAAAATTAAAACGATAGCAATAACTATATTCTTTGCAGAGGCCAAATTTTCGTTTGCAGTCTATGAGGTGACAGTGGTATCTGTAAGCTATAAACATTACTTTAGAAGTCAGTGATAATGGTTATACAATAATGAATATACTAGATGTCAGTGAAATTGTACACTTAAATTTAAATAAAATGGCAATTTTTATATTATGAAAAAAATTAAAAGAGATGACCATTTAGTGAATTTATAAGCTAGATTATGGTGGAGATCATTAAGCCCTAAAGACTTGAGTGCTCTTGTTATAGCGCATATTTTTCTCTCCCCTATAAATTAACTATATGGATTTTACTGTTCCCCAAATACGTGTTGCACTATTATATATTTTAATAAAATCATTTCTACTGATACAAGTATGCCATTGATGTAATTTAAAGATTTCTAAATATCTTGAACGCAAAAGGCAGTCATCGCTTTCAATAGTGTCACCTTATATTTTAAAATGAGATTATAAAACCCACATACTGAGTTTCTCTTCCCAGGGTGTGTTGGATCTGTATGTCTTTAGAATATTGACATTTTTATCCCATTGAATTTTATAATCTGTTTCTGTTTCTGAGAACTTTGATTTTGAGTGTTCAGTTATATTTTCTTTAAACTGCTATACTTTATGAATTTGAGAACAAAATTCTTGCTAAAATATATATTTCTACTAATTTAGTACAATATTTGGATGTTATTCATTGGCAGTTTTATCACCTGAATAAAATAAGTATATATGTATGCTTCCTTTGAATTATACACACTTGTTATATCCTGGTTTGGATGGAGACTTGAAATATCGGTAATGAATTTGTCTAGCACAATCATAGGTGGTCCTGCTTTCCTTCTGACTCTAAGTAAAATGGACTTCCCATATGCTGGAAGTTTTTCTTTCTGTTTTTATGTCAAGGAATTTGTCTTTTTCTGGAGATGTTTTGTTTTGGTTTTTAGTTTGTTGTTTTTAATTGTTGCTCATTTGTTTGTTTTTTTCCTCTTTTTTCCTTTCTGGCTGCATTGCTGTAGTCTTCTACCAAGTGTTTTTTTTTTTTTTTTTCTGGGGTGGGTGTGTGTGTGTGTGTGTGTGTGTGTGTGTGTGTGTGTGTGTGTGTGTGTGTGTTTTCCTTTTCTATGTCAGGCTCATGCCAGCCATCTTCCCAAACCGTGTCAGATGCTTTTTGTCCTCTAAATTCTGGAATATTTTTGGTAAGAATATCACTGGACATGTTGGTGGACCCCTATAATTTCAAGACTTAGGAAGCAGAGGCAGGAGGATCAGGAGTTCAAGACCAGTGTATACTGCATGCATGCCTAGTTGTAGGCCAACCTGGGCTGCATGAGACCCATCTGATAAGAACTAGAAAGAGGTCCAATAAGATGGCTCAGTGGATAAAATCATTTACAGAACACGTCTGACTTACAACTTGAATACACATGTCAAATCCCATCACTCCTTTAAGGAAAATGGAAGGCTCACACAAAAGAATATGGACTAGAAGCAAGTGTGTATGGGGGCATGCAACTGGTCTAGAAAGCACAACACCACAGAAATAACAAGAGAGACCCTGAATCAACATGGTGGAGGTTCAAACCTGATTCTCAGTGGTTGTTCTCTGACCTTCTTGAATGTGCCCAGACACACATGCACACTTTTTTGTTTTAAAAGAACAATCTCACTTTGTAGTCTTCCAATCTTCCTGCTTCAGAGGCTGGAGTGCCCTGCTGGTATTAAAGGGTTTTGCCATCTTGCTCAGCTCCAGAATATTTTATTTAAAGCTGTACTTGAGTTCCTGGAGGATTATGTTGCATCCCTCTTTTGTATTTTGTTATGGTAAACATTTCTTTAGGAAGTTATTATTTCCTCATAATGCTTAAGTTTTATAATCCATGTTTGTTCACAATGACTTATGTCTTAATGTGTCCTACCTATCCATTATATTTATATAATCCTTTTTTTATTTATTTTTATTAAAATAGATTCTCACTATGTAGTCCAGACTGGCTTCTCAAACTTGTAATCTTTATGTTCCAACTTCCCTCTGTGCTGAGATTATAGAGGTGTGTGTACCATGCCTGGTTTAGATACTATTTATTTATTTTGTAACAAAAACAATAGAATTTTGCTTGTCTTAGATAACCCATTTTCTAATATGTATTTTCCATTTTATAGGTTTCTGACTTTTTATCTGCTTTGTGTGGGAGGGACAGGGTTGTGTGAAAGCCCAAGCTACCCTGAATTTCCCAGATAGCTGAGGATGACTTTCAACTCTCCAGATATTTCTTCTAACTGTACAGTGCTAGTATTATAGACCTGCTCTGGCTGCATTATCATTTTCTTTATTTAATTTTGTAACAGTGTTTCTTTTCCCCTGACTTAGGCTAGATGCCTGTCATATTCCCTCAAATGGAAATACTGTGTTTTGGGTTTCTTTAAAATTGTTTTGTGACAATGTCTTATTATGCAACCTTGGATGGCCTAGAACTTACTGTATAGACTTGGCTGGCCTCAAACTTAGAGAAATCCCTCTCTGTCCCTCCCCAGTGTTGCAGTTAAATTAGTGCCTCACAGTGCTCAATAAAGTATAGTTTGCCATATGATTATCATATATTATGTCTCCTTTAATATATGAATTAATGTAGAGGTTTCTTCTGAATTTCATTCCTCAACATTTTGTTGGAAATAAATCTAACCCTTTTCTTCTAGCCCCCGGGACATGGCCTAGATAGGAGAGGTATATTGAAATATTTATATTGATTTACTGAGAATGCAGCTCATGTTGTTTCCAGCTAACAATGAAGAGAAATGGATCTAAACAGCAGTGGAACTGCTCTGTATATGTTTGTATCCTGAACAACACTAGTTGAAATAAGCCCAACAGAGGCAAGCTCAATTAAAATGCCGCTTTGTTTGTAATAGTTGCAATTACATATGAATGCCCTGCCTGTCACTGTGTTGTGAAGTCATATGTGGAAATAAAGTTGATCATTGGAAGAATTGCAGCACAGAAAAGGAGTTCCCAATGGACACTTTGGATGCACAGAACCAAATTTGATTCATAACCTTTCATGTTTTATGTGGGTGGTGAGATCTGAAATCATGTCCTTATCTGTGCATGGCAGGCAGTTCACCCACTGCAGGAAAGTTCTCTGTCATTGAATTACATCTTTCAGTCATACCATTTCTTCTTATTTTTCATATTAATAGGCTAGCTATAAAATTTTGTTCTGCTCTTAACCATCTATTTTGTATTCTTTACCTAGTTTGAATGATTCATCAGCTTGGCAAGTCAAGTGTTTTCCCTCATGTGTAAGAAATATGTACATAACAAAAGGAGCTGCAAATCAAACGATTCCAGAAGGTAATTTCCCAAAATGTAACAAAAAACTTAGACTTGTTTATAAATATTAGTCAAGCATATTACTATCTAGAAATTCATTCGATGGGAAAAAGAGTTATAGAATTTTAGCTGTAAGAAATTATTGGAGGTGTAATTTTTCTATTTGTGGCCCAACTCAAAGTCCTGGGTGTGGGCCTGTGTGGTGGCTGTGTTGTTCAGCCCACCAGCTCTCCATCAGAGCCCAGAGAAGGTAACCATACCCCAACTCCCACCCCACCACCCTGCCAGTGCTTCAACTTGTGAGAGACAGGGCAGCTCTCCCTAAGTCACCAGGGTCAGCTCTACTCTGTTGTGTTCCCCAGGTGACTTGCAGGGGGCCTGCTCTCCAGAGACTGTGCTCTCTCCTTTCTCTCTCTCTCTCTCCCTCTCTCTCTCTCATATACATATATATGTGTGTGTGTGTGTGTGTGTGTGTGTGTGTGTGTGTGTGTGTGTGTGTAAATGTACATATGTATATGTATTTATATGTACTGATATGTACATATACATCTAACCCTTACAGTAGATGTATAATATATTAATTGATTGGTACACAAAACTCAGTATTATATCTACCATATTTATTCTTAGTTACCAGTTTATAACATTTTTTATTTGCTTCTTTATTTTGTGTGTTTTAAGATGTTTCATTGTAATTCTCAATCCTCAAGCCTTCTTTGTATGAGGGGTTACTGGAATGTATTACAAAGCTTAGCTTCCTCGCTAAGTTTTTTGTTTGTTTGTTTGTTTGTTTTTTTATTTTTTGATACTTTATTTACATTTCCAATGTTTCCCCCTTTCTAGGTCTCCTCTTTGGAAACCCCCTATCCCCTCCCCTTCCCCGCCTCTATGAGGGTATTCCACCTCCCACCCACCCACTCCCATATTCCCACCTTG
>CM052706.1:94870207-94899395 GCA_028551405.1 Uromys caudimaculatus | reverse complement strand
CTTACAGAAGCTTTGCAGTTTCATGAGGTCCCATTTGTCAATTCTTGATCTTAGAGCATAAGCCCCTGGTGTTCTGTTCAGGAACCCCCCCCCCCCCCCCACGTATCCAGGTGATCGAGACTTTCCCCACTTTCTCTTGTATTAGGTTCAGGGTAACTGGTTGATTCCATCGATCATTCTGTTATTGTTTCTGCTATTGTTGTTCTGTTCAGAAAGTTTTTTCTCATGCTAGTGAGCTCAAACTATGCCCTATGTTCTCTTCCACCAGATTCAGTCTATCTGGCCTTGTGTTGACATCATTGATCCATTTGGAGTTGAGGTTTATGTAGGGTGAAAAGTATCTGTGTTTGCGTTCTTCTACAGGCAGCCATTGAGTTTGACCAGCATCATTAATTGAAGGTGCTATATTTTTTCCCTGCTTTTTTTTTTTTCAAATATCAGTTGCCCATTGGTATGTGGACTTATGACTGGGTGATAAATATGATTCCATTTATCAGCGTGCCTGTTTTAATGTCAAAGCATGCTGTTTACTCAGGATATTTTATATTCAGAATCCAGTATATATATATATGAACATATTTACATATATGTGTATATATTCAGAATCATATGTATGCATGTGTGTATGTATATATATATATATATGCTATTATAAAATGTATTGTTTTCTTGAGTTCTTTCACAGTCTATTTGTATTCGTGTATAGAAAGGCTACTGATTTTTGTGTAGTGATTCTGTATCCTGCTACTTTACTAAAAGTGTATATCAGCTGTAGGAATTTCCTAGTGGAGTTTTTAGGATCACTTGCATATATAATCATAATATCTGTGATTAAAAATCCATAAACTCTTGTCTTTTTTGTTTATATTCCTTTGTTCTCCATCAATTGTATTATCGCTCTAGCTAAAACGTCAAGTACTGTATTGAATAGGTGTGGGTAGTGGCCAGTTTACCTTGTTCCTGATGTTAGGGGAAATGCTTTGCATTTCTCTTCATTTAGGTTGATAACCTGTCTGATTATTAGTCAAGAGGAAATGTCAAGAAAAACAATTCAGTGTTCTCACTAAAAGAGAGACAGCCTTTGAAGACCCCCTTGTGGCAGTTGTCAGCTTGGAAAAACAGTGTTTCTTCAAGTACTCCCACATTCAGCTAAGGTTACCTGTGCTCCACAAATGGCTACCATCAGTCTATCTCCCAAGTTTGGTAAGTTCTTATGTTCCTGCCCTCAGTAAATGTGCTTGTATGTTTCCTACCACTTGTAAAATAGAGGCGGTACATATATGTAAGCTGTTGAACCAGAATGAGTGGGCTGAACAGTGGTAGTCTGTGCTATTGACTAAGGGTGTGTGTGGGTTTGAGACAAAGAAGAGCATGTGTATGGTTGGCGTATATAGTGAAGAAGGTAAAGGTGAAGGCCAAATAACCTTATGGGATCTGTTGTTTTCATAAATTTGAGAAAGGCAGAAACAGGGACTGTGTAGAGGTTAAATATCCCTAATCTGAAACCAAAATCTGAAACTCTGTGAGGTAGCCGTGATGCTACTTGAGGAAATTTTAAACTTTACCTCATAAGACAGGTTAGTCAAAGTAACTGTGTTGTGAAAGTACCTAAAATGGTCTTTAGCTATGCGTGTTAACTGTGAAGCACACCTGAATCTTGTGTTTATCAATATCATCCCTAAGATATGTATATTTATGTACAGATCCCACAACTTAATGAATCTAAGCAAGTCATGTGTAGATATATCACTGCTCATGCTTGTATATTACCAACACCTTCTTCTCTCTTCTTGTTTGTGAATATGGAGAAGACTGTGTGAGTGTTGGCATTTATTTGAGTATGCTTACCAAGTGGGTAGATGAATCTTAAGGACTTTATTTTCTTGCCTTAGCTATGTCCTCTCTGGGCTCTGCAGATAACCAGGAATCAGAATTTCCTCTTCCATCAAAATATGATTCTTGTCAGCAGAATTTGGGTTTGTTTGCTTGCCATGCTCCAGAACCTGATACACCAGCTCGTGTTTCTTCTCAGGTACATAAGGTCACAAGGCCCAAGGGTGGGACAAGTACATTTTAGGACACCACAACCACCACTATGTGTTGGAATTCTTGTAGATATTTATCCAGGTCAATGAATGCCTGGTCAAAGACCAGCACACCAAGATGGCAGGAATCATTATTAGGGAAGTTAGAGGTTATTTGTGTAACAAGTGCTTCTTTCATGTTTGCATAGTGCTCAGAATCAACTTGTAGAGACAGAAAGGAAGTAAGGCTACAAGCTCTCAGCTACCCTAGATATGGGAAGAAATTTTCTTCTTGTCAGAGTTGTATTTGAAACAATGAGACATGTTAAAGTCAACTCAGAAGAGACACTGTCTAGGAATATCCTTCTAACACATATACAGAAGGCCTCAGCAGACGATATCTGGAAAAACCACATCCTATCCCTGGGCCCATATTCTGCCTCCATTGTCTTCCTATGAGCTGGTTTCTCATTGACCTCAAATGTTTATGGTATTCCAGGAGTTCGTGACATTTCAAGATATTGCTGTGGACTTTACTGAGAAAGAGTGGCCCCTGCTAGATTCTTCCCAGAGAAAACTGTACAAAGATGTAATGCTGGAGAATTATAGCAATCTAAGTTCACTGGGTAAGGCTGACATTGTTCCCTCATCTATTCCAGAGTAAGATGTTTTATGTAGTAGTACTTGCTGTGACCCAAACCTAGATGGGGTTGTAATAAAGTTGAGAACAAGCAGAGCTAGTACCTACCCTCATAGGTTCTCTGGTACTAGGTCCTGCCCATTACATTCAGCTCAGAGGTTTTTAAGTGTGTGACTGAGCTTAACCATAACTGTCTAAAATAAAAGGTCCCTATTCTTGTCTACAGGGAATGCTCAGTAAATATAGGAAGTTACTGTAAAAGTAGTATATGACCAAATTTCAAATTCTTAGCAATAACATGCAAAGCTGGATGTTGTTGTAGATAGCATGTGATATCCAAGAGATGTAGGATGGAAATAGGAGAAGTGCTAGAAATTGTTGGGCAACAGTTTAGCTCCAAGTTCAGTGAGAGACTCTTTCTCAGGGAATGAAGTAGAGTTATAGATCAGGATGCCCAGTGACTACACACACACACACACACACACAGAGAGAGAGAGAGAGAGAGAGAGAGAGAGAGAGAGGGGTATTATTTTATGAAAATTAATTTTAAAATTATACTTTAAAAAGTTTTTATTCTTGTCTTCATAGATGTAGTTAAATAGTAGAGTGCTTTTCTAGATAATACAAGGCCTTGGTTTTCATTCCTAGCACTTACAACAAAAATTTCACATTCTTTTGGATGGCAAGATGTATGAGTGTTTGTGGTTTTGTTTTTTATGGAAGACATTTACTGTGTTCCTTAGAAAAGTGGCACCCTCATTTTGCTGCTCCTAAGTCAGCCTTATCCACCTACAGAAAACCCTGAAGACCAAATTGTTAGCCCCAGTCTAATGGAAGGCTTGTCCTCTGCATGGTCCTCTTTCAACATGTGTCTTTCCCCATGAGTAGGATATCAGATTGGCAAACCCCGCCTCATCTCACACTTAGAGCAATTTGAGGATGTTAGAATGGAGGAGAGAGGCATTCAGCAGTGTCCTTCTCCAGGTGAGTGAGCGCCGGCACAAAGGTGTAATTTTGGCTGTCAGTTCTTTCTCAGTGATTTCAGTGGGGGTGTATATTGCTGCTTTCCTGCTTCTGTTACAGAATCACCTTGATGTGTATTTAGCCCACATTTGTATCAATTCAGGAACTTGGTGCTATCATCCTGATATAGGCTGTATCATAACATAACAGGTTGCATTTGTATAGTAGGTAGACAGTAACTTAAGGGAGAAAGAGTTTATTTAGTCACAGTTTCAAGCTAGTCAATCATGGCAGGAAAGACCTGGTAACAGGAAGGTGAAGTGCCTGATAATTTTGTGTGTGTCTTTCTGATGTAGAGAGAGATATACAAATGCTGTACTCAGCTCACTTGTCCTTTCTATACAGTATGTGCCCCGATCTCCACCTAGTTCATTGGGTGCTGCACACACATTTAGGATGGGTCTCCCAGGTCCGGCATAACCTTTGTAGGGGTGGAATGACATGGTTTCTGCCCCTGGAACAGGGTCCACAGGACATAGGCCTCCACAGGTATCAATGGCTGTAGGGGGTGTTAGGCTTGTTTGTATAACAATGTACGTGTTTTCACATTCCTTCAAGGAGTGTCCTCTCTGTTAGCATTAATGACTCCATGATGATCAGAGACAACAGGAGTCTGGGAGCCGAAGGTGTGGCTAATGTGTTAGGAAAATGGAAAATGCTGGGACCTGCTGTACAGCCCTTAAGGCTATGGGAAAAAACTCTAAATACATGAGTTTAAAAATATATAATTTCTAAACTATGCCAAAAATAAAAATGCAATATGAATAATATGAGGGGCTTCTCGAATCTAAACGAACAAAAGTAGCTACACTATGAGCCAACTTGTCAGAAAGATACAAAGACAGACACCCCTTCTATCAGAACCCCTCTTCAAGTTGAGGCAGGTCCTTGGCACCTCATGATAGGTCCTACCCCTTTAAAAGTTCTGCCACATCAGATTCACTATACCAAGGACCAACTCTTTAACAGGTAGATTCTTGAATAAATACATTCAAAACATTAATATGGAAGTATATCTGATAATGAGAACTAGGAAATGAAGTGTTCTTTGTCTTACTATCCATCTGTTGTTTCATAAACCTTTTAATCAGTAGATTTTATCTGTTCCTTTAGCTTTAAATTTGTCATTTACCATCATTTTATTCATTTGTATGTTCTTCCTTTTTGCCTTGCCTTTTCTTGTGTATCGTGAGAATTTACAGAGAAGTTTACTTTTCATTCCCATCATCTTACTTTCTTTTGAATGTGTCAAATTTTCCAGTTTTTTTCTTTCAGGTTGGGAAACTACATCTAAAATCAAATGGTCCATTCTTATGGAAGATATTTTTGGGGAGGAAGCATCTGATGGTGTAAGATTGGTAAGATTTCCTTAGGCTAAATTGTCTTCTGCATTGGAGAAACTCAATGTAGCCACTAGTCAGCCCACTCAAGAACCAGTCAAGTGACATACCCTAGAGGAAATAGGAGTTCCACAAGTGCTAAGTTACAGTTGTTCCTTGGTATCTGCATTCTAATGATCTGGCCTCAGTGAGCTCCCTGTGGATACCAAAATCTAAAAATGCTTAGTTTTTTTGTATAAAATGCCACTTTGTATTGTCTGCATAGAACCTGTACATATCTTTCTATATACACTACATTTATCATTATGTAGCCCATAATACATAATATAATGTGGTATATAAAATGTGTAAATAGCTTTGTTATTGTATTGTCTAGATAATAGTGACAAAAGATTGCATGTGCTTGGCATAGATACAGCTATTTCTGTCTTCAAATTGTGACTGAGATTGCTGTAATCTTGATATGGAATGCATTGATATGGAAATGAGACCCACCATATCATGAATTTGGGCAAGGTCCCAGCCCTAGACATTTCCTTTACAGTTTAGATAAGTAAATATTTCTATAATGCATGATGGGGCTTAATTTAGTTTTAGACAGTGAACAAAGCTACATGAGAAAAAGGATTGTAGCATAGTGCACATGGATCCTTACAGCACGCAGCCAGTATTCTGCCTTTACTTTATTTTAACTAGGCAAAAGCTTGTATAACCCAGGCTAGCCTGGTACTCCAAATCGTTTGCTTTAGCCTTCTGAATTGGCATTACAAGTGAGTGACTACAACCACTTCAAGCCTCCTTTTCTCTTTGATGAAGCTCAAATGAAGCAGGAACAATGATATCATAGTTTGGGCTGCTATTACTCTATAAAACAGTAATTTGGGAAGGAAAGGTTTTATTTGGCTTGCGCTTCCACATTCATAGTCCGTCACTGAAGGAAGTCAGGACAGGAACTTAAATGGTAGGAACCTGGAGGCAGGTACTGATGGGAGAGGTCATGGAGAGATTCTGCTTATTGGCTTCCTCAGGCTGCTTTCTCATAGTTCCAGCAGCCCAGTGATGGCCCCATCTATAATGGGCTGTATCCAGCCCAGGGATGGCCCCATCTATAATGGGCTGTACCCAGCCCAGGAATGGCCCCATCTATAATAGGCTGTGCCCAGCCCAGGGATGGCCCCATCTACAATGGGCGGACCCTCCCTCCATCAATCACTAATTAAGAAAATGTCCTACAGGCTTGCCTAGGACATTTTCCATCCATAGCCCATCTTATGGAAGCAGTTTGTTAACTGAGTTTCCCACCTCCAAGATGAATTTAGTTGGTATCACTTGTCAGTTGTCATAAAACTATTCAACACAGTTATGGTAATGTTTCTATTGGTGCTAATTTATTCAGAGGTAAGATTTAAAGAGGTGGGGGCTATATACTAATGTTAAAGACCATCGTTGTATATTTATTAGGCCTTTCTTTCAACTATCATCACCAAAACATGAAATGAGGGATGTTATAAATGTCACAGTTAGCTCTCATCTCGTAACCTACAGGAAACATCTCATCTTTTGGAGAAATCTTCTGAATTCACCCATTTGTTTGAAGTCTTTAATATTGGCCCTCACCTTACTCAGCCAATAGGAAGGCACACAAACAAGAAACCCTATCACCACCACAGCTGTGGAACTTCGTTCGAGAACAGGATTCACTTGACTCAGCACATGGGCATGTATGAAGGGAGAAAAATGCACAAATGCCACCAGTGCCAGAAAGCCTTCACCACCAGTGCTTCTCTCACAAGGCACCGTAGAATTCACACTGGGGAGAAGCCATATGAGTGCAGCAGCTGTGACAAAGCCTTCAATGACCCCTCAGCTCTACGGAGCCACACAAGAACTCACCTGAAGGAAAAGCCCTTTGACTGTAGTCACTGTGCGAATGCCTTCCGGACCACCTCTGCTCTAAGGATACACATGCGAGTTCACACTGGTGAAAGACCCTACAAGTGTGATGAATGTGGCAGAGCCTATGGCAGGAGTTGCCATCTCATTGCCCACAAGCGAACACACACTGGAGAGAGGCCCTATGAGTGTCAGCACTGTGGAAAGGCCTTCCGGCACCCCTCCCACCTGAAGGAACACGTCCGAAACCATACTGGGGAAAAGCCTTACGTGTGTACACTATGCGGCAGAGCCTTCCGATGGAAGTCTAACTTCAATTTGCATAAGAAGAACCACATGGTGGAAAAAACTTATGAGTGTAAAGAATGTGAGAAGTCCTTCAGTGACCCCCTATCAAGAAGGAAACACATGAGGATTCATATTGTAAAGAAACCAGTCGAGTGTCATCAGTGTGGGAAAACTTTTCGAAACCAGTCCATCCTGAAAACACACATGAACTCTCACACTGGGGAGAAACCCTATGGCTGTGATCTCTGTGGCAAAGCCTTCAGTGCTAGTTCCAACCTCACTGCACACAGGAAGATTCATACTCAAGAGAGGCGCTATGAATGTACTTCCTGTGGTAAGGTCTTTAGTGATTACCTGTCACAAAGGAGGCATATGAGCATCCACCTTGTCAAGAAGCGGGTGGATTGCAGGCAGTGTGGCAAAGCCTTCAGGAACCAATCCACACTGAAGACGCACATAAGAAGCCACACAGGTGAGAAGCCATACGAGTGTGACCACTGTGGAAAAGCTTTCAGCATAGGATCCAACCTTAATGTACATCGGAGGATCCATACTGGGGAAAAGCCTTATGAATGCCTTGTTTGTGCAAAAGCCTTTAGCGACCATTCATCCCTTAGGAGTCATGTGAAAACCCACCGAGGGATGAGCTCTTTACACCATCTGTGTGGAAAAGATTTCAGTGAATACTCAGATGCAGAGGAAACCTGGCAAGAATAAGTAGTCAAAATCTTTCATGACCTCTCCACGCAGAGAACGCGAAAGATCTCATGGAACTTAAGAGAAATCCAGTTTGTAGAATAATTGAGAAGACCTAAGTTGATATTCAGCAATTGGGATCTCTATGAGAACCAAGGGACTGGGAAAAAATTGTATTGAGTAGCAAGAAACTTTCAACGTACTCTCATGCTCTCAAACACACAAGAACTTAGGCAGAGAGTCTTCAGCCTGGCATTTAGTGTTAAAGTCAGGAACACTTTGTGGGCACACCAGAGTGAATCCTATCAATACAGTGATTAGGGAAATCTTTACTCATCTCACATTTGTTCCTCCTGGGAGAAATCAGAGTAAAGAAAAAAATCTCAGAAGTAAGAAACGTGGAAAAGTGCATTAAAAAGTGGAGAGCAAAGTGGCCATCTCTTTACTGTTATTGGCTCACAAGCCAAGATGCTTCTTTTTAAAAAGAAAAATCTGGCAGAGGCAGTACATGTCACTCAAATTCTGATATACATGCTGTTTATAGAAATCTTCTTTTAAGGCTTTGGTCAGTAGCATTGGCTTTCAACCTAGAGCAGTTTTGCTCTCTAGGGCATTTGTCAGTGTCTGGCAAGATTTTGGTTTTGAAAATGGAGGGAGAGGTGCTACTGACATAGAAAGATGACATCACAGATGTTATCAAATAGCCTATGATATGCAGAAGTCTTCCATATCAAAGAATTATACACACTATTATAAAAGTTCTGAGTTTGAGAAGAATCTCATTCATTCCTTGGTTATTGTGATTCCTGTGAACACTCACATGAGAAGAAATTATTTTACAGCTTTTTAAAAGAAAAACGGCAATGCAATTCTCTCCGAAAATGTATGAAAACATACACTGCTGATGATAACTCTACGAAAATGACTTTAGCCACAGTCTCTTTGTGTATGAATGTGGGGTTGTATTTACACTTCTTTTTTGATGACAACTGACTCCAGCTCTTTAGTTTTCTTGATCTTTTTATTTTTAGGGTTATGGTTCTCTGAATAACTCTTGGTCCCTATCATAAATAATTGAATATTGTATTTTTTTTTTTTACTATAGCTTTGTAAATTATATCTTTATTTCACTTTAGTAACCTTAACCTGAGCAGTGGCATATTTAGAATTGTGTGATGTTATGTACTGGGTAATGCGGGTATTTTTGAGTACCTACGTCATAGGCATTGTGGTCACAGCATGAAGCTTCCTAACAGATCCTTCAATTGGTTTTAGTTTTCTGTCCAAAAGAATAACAAAGACCTGTAAGATTTCCCACTTCCATTTAGACTCCTTCTATAGCAGCAGAATCACAGTTTTATCTGATTATCAAATAGTGCCACTATTAGAAATCTTTTTCAGTCATGCAACTCGTATTCTCTACATGCCATAACCCTGGCCATTGACTTAGAAACAGAGATATGTGTGTGGCATTCTGAGACAAAGCTCTAGGAAAAATGTCCTATTTTTGTCTGAAAGAGTTTACATTGGTACTCAGTTTATTAAAATCTAGATTTTCTGTTCCTTGAGAAAACAATAAAATTAATTACAAGTTTACAATGGGACTGATACTTGTTTCCTGTTTGCTTTATTGATTGGAAGTGAGTTTCCTGCCCTGTTGGATGCTGACCATAACTGATAGACCCCTTTCTCTAAATTGTTAATCACTGCTAACTTTATATACAGGCTTAGTGGGTTTCCTATCAGATACAGATTTTTAAGTACTTTAAATCAAGTATTCATGTGACATTTCAAGTTGATGTGTTATTATGCTTTTGACAGCTGTATATAGATACACTCCAGATTACTGTAGGAGTACATCCCAATAGAATACATCCCAATAAGCCTATCACTAGTCAAAAAACAAAGTAATTCTATCACTAGATCCAGACTCCCTCCACGGTGGAATAAGGTTCTTCTATTCTTATTGTAAATTTGTAAACATGAAAATCCTAACTAGACCTAGCAGGTATCAGTTTCTCTAAAACCCCAAGGAAGGATGTACTATCATTATATCCAGTTCACATCTATGGCATCTGAGACAAGGAAGGTTAGGTAGCCTAAAATCAGCTTGCCAGCAAATACTTATTAGACCTTAAACAATTCAAAGTAGGGACTCAAAATTTTACTGAGGTGAGGCTTTTCTTCTAGTTGGTGCCAGGGCATCTGAGGCATTTGTTTATTATGTATCAAATAATAGCTAAAAAGAAATCCTCAAACATAAGAGGAAATGTGGAGTTTAGGTAGCACATGAATCTACACTAGCATTTGGGTTCGTAATACAAGCAGATATAGCAACATAATGATAAATGCTCTGAGGAAAGGCAACGTAAGGGTTTACATCTAAAGATCTAGAATGTTAAATCTCTGCTATGGGTAGTAGATAATGCCTGACTGATTTGCCTTTTCAGGAAACAGTGTTACACAGAAGTCTACAGGAAATAACTGCATTTCAGCTTCATAGTCTTTTAAAATACATCAAGTAGGAAGAGGGCTAATGCCTGTTGAATAGTGGTATATGTCTTTATTTGGCTGTGGCAGAGCAATTCCAGCTCTCTGTAGGTCTGCATTTGTTTCATGCTGTTGATGCAGGGATTGGAAAAGGTTTGCTTAACCAGGTCAAAACTTGACTTTCCTTGCTGTTTTTAAAAGCACCTGAATCTAAAATTACTTTACCTTTTTCTGATGCTAGAGATAGAACCCAGGACTGTAGGCATACTGGATAAGTACTGTGACACTTCAGCCCAGACCTTCATTCATAAGTGATTTGCTTTGGTATCTTAAATCTTGCTTCCCCCCCCCAACCAAAACAAAAAACAGCCTTCAGTTTAAGCAATGTGTGGTCTTTCAGTTTTGTGTCTACAACTTTCAGGATTTCAGAATAAAAGGCAATTTTAAAACAAATTTAGTGGGCATCTCAAATAAATACGCAAACATTTCTTAGACAAATTCTGACCTTGGACTCTGATAACAGTCTCCACAAAAATGATCATTATTAAAGTATATGATAGGAAGAAAATGGCAGACTTGGGTTCTTTTCTGTGAGTTAATCTAATCTCTATCAAAGAACTCTGCAAGAATGTCATTCACCATTTACATGACAAGAAGAGATGGAGGCACAGTCATCTAACTGGAAATGAAAGATGAGCAAGTGCTCACAGTTAATCTTCATGTCCTCCAGTTAGTAGAGTACTTGGGCTAATATCTGGTGGACAGGAGTTTTAACATCACTCTGAGAATTCTCTTTTGTCTGGAGTCTCTTTATGCCCTGTTCTCCACTGAACATTCTAGTACAGTTCTTGAGTACATGTATCTGGGTAGACAATTTTTTCTCCCTGAATGAAAGTGCTATTTAGTAAGCCTCAGTCAAAAGTTTACCTAAGCTCATTAGTGAAAGAATTACTGTCACTTACTGGTTCTTGCCTAATGTTAGAGAAAAGAATCATATCCCAGAGGCTTGACCTAATGGAAGAAAAACTTTCTCAGCTTTTGTGTAATTAGGAGACTTGGGAGTGCAGCGCTGCTTCTCTCTTGTGCCCAATTCTTCCCTGCCTCACATCAGTAAGGGTAGGCTAGGCTAATGAATTCTCATGGGTATATAAGTGGCTCAGGGCTCTTGCATCTCATTGCTCTTCCCTGCCAATTCTCAAAACAAGGCATCTTACATGTTTGCTCAAGGGGGAACATCTAATTGAGGGTTAATATAATCTTGCTGTGTATTTTTATTTCCTGAGACATCTCCAGCATAGCCCCTCTGCCTTGTGTAACATTAGTCTAACTTTTAGTCAAGCTGAACTTTTTCCTTCTCTTGGGACTTCAGTATGAGCACACACTGAGGTTCTTTACACTTAGCTTTGGATAAAGAAAGACCAGTAAAACATTGCCTTATCCTTAACTGAGTAAAGGGTAGGGAAAAAGATTCCAACAGGTTAACTCTTAGGAAGTACCCAGTAGATGCAAGAGAGGAGATGTTGAACTTGGGGCTGTCAGATCCATGGAAAGGTGATGCAAACATGGTGTGTAGAAGGCTTATTAAAATTAAAGAGAAATGATTGAGGAATGGGTATATAAACACTTTCCTAGCATGCATGTGTACTGGTGAAAACAAACAAAAACCAAGTCAACCAATTACAGATAAAGAATTGAATAAGTATGTCAGTGTTGAATGCAGAGATGAAGGAAGTATTTGAGGAAATCACAGTGGTGTAAATAAGGAAAGAAGAACTGTAAAGCTGGAACAATGTGGGGCAGCTTGCACACCTTATCAGTGTGCTAGTGCTAGTGCAGCCTCTGATTATTTGACATTTTGGTTAAGAGCTACGGAATATAACAAGCTGCACTGCTAGTCAGATGTTTGTTTCTGTCAGTTTGTTTATACCCCATCAGTCATCCACTCACATGACTGACCACAGAATGGACCTCTACTCAGTTTCATGAAAGTAATGTAGATATGGAGAAAAGTTTTATTTTTGATTTCCCACTTCTCAAGTGACAAGGTGACAAGCCCATATCTCTGCCCAGTCACACAATGCTGGGAATGTAACCCAAAGTTTCAAGCCTGCAGTAATGAGTCTATCCCAAGCTTTGTGGTAGCTGTTCTCATTGCAGTCTACCACAAGCCATTTTGTTTACATTATGAATGTCTAAGTAAGAGTGCATAATTTTACTGAGATACCTTTGGCATAAAAGAAATTACACATAAGTTTTAAGATCTCTATGCCCATAAAATCATCACTACTGTCAAGATGGTCTCCAAAAAGGTTTGTGATTTGCCTATCATTCCTCCTCGTTGTTCCCTGGCCAACCAATCATTTGCTTTAGTACAAGCAGATTATGCTTCTGTGCTGGCTCTTCTAAGGGGGAAAAATTATATATACATATATATATATATATATATATATATATATATATATATATATATATATATATATGATATATACATGTCTGCCCACACTCACACAAAGGATCTGTAGGGAGAAAGAGGGTAGGAGGGAAGAAGGGGGAGAGAGAGAATGAAATACAAAGAAAAAGTCCAGACAGCACTTTGTGAGACAAAGACCTTTCAAACATGCCATTAAGTCTGTTTAATGTTTCAGAATATGCATTAAGCCTTTGATTCCTCACAGAAAAACACTGAATATTCCCTAACAAAATTCAATGTAGACGCTTGATCTGCTTGTACTCAAGCAAATGGTATCTCAGTAAAATTATGCACTCTTACTTGGACATGTATAATGTAAACAAAATAGTTTATGGTAGACTGCAATAAGACTGTGTATTTCAGTTTAGTATTTTATCGGGATGAGGGGGAATTCCTGAATGCGCAAATAGGTGATTCTCTTAATCTATATCTGTTTCTTGTGCCTTTTCTTGGGATTTTTTTTCTGCTTTCTGTTTGTTTTGTCATATAATATTTTATATTATTATTATTATTATTATTATTCCTTAGATGCCAGAATGTGAGTGGATTCAGATGGGAGGGCTGGTTAGGAGGAATAGAGGGTGGGGAAATGATAATCAGAATATATTATATTAAAAATGCTTTTTCAATACAGGGTGAAACCTTGATTAGGACTCATTACAAGAAGTAGAATTTAGTTATAAGACCATTTCCTCCATATGACTGGAAGATAAGTATTGTATTTACCAGGCATTTTAGAAAGTGTAAGAAAAGTATGTACTATAATTGAAGTTTGGGATTGCTGAGCAAACGTTTCTTCTGATATTTGATCATTAACATTGACCTCTAGTTAATCTCCATTCCCGTGATAGAAGAAGGCAAACCTGACTTTCAGATTAAAGGGAGCCCTGCAGGATGACAGCATCTTTGTTTCTTTGTCTACCATTATGTCCTGGTTCAGGAAAAGCAAAATTCTGCCAGAAGGTGGGCAAGATGACTGTAGGTAACAAGGATTTGAAAAGAACAGCACTGGTATGTTTCAGAAGTAATTCTAGCAATACCTTTCTTGTAGCAATGTTCTACTTGACTAAGCTGTAATTTGCAGAGCCTATTTCAGTTTAAACGACTCTGCTCAATGTATAGTAAGGGACTGTGACCTGAAACAGGTTTACAGATAATTTCATATGTGGAATGTGTAAACCTAAGGCCTACATATGCTGGTAAATTTTTCTGTCCAAAGCTGGTGTTCTTTTGTGACAGAAGTAGTTCTTTTAGCCAGAAGTAGTTACATGCTACTATTAAATTGTTTTTCTATCTTAAGCTTTTAGATTCTATAAGTGATTTCTCACTGGGAAAGAACATTAATTCTATAACACTTTGCCATTATTTCGAAATCTCAGCCCTTCTCCAGACAAGGATTCCTGACTAGAGACCAGTATCTTGGTTTCTGTTTTTTCCTTTTTTACTTGTCCCATGATAGATCAACAGTTATTATTAAAGGAGATTTTATTCTGAGAGTACTCTAAAGATATTTGGGTGAATGGCCATAACTTAATGGGAGAAGAGCACCAGTTAATGTCATAAAATGAATTGAGACTATAAACTATGTTAAATAGCTAAATATCATAGAATCCTCAGAGAAGCTTGCACAAAATGGGGAATAATGTGATCTGGCCTCAAATACCCGTAGAGTCCTGGTTCATGAACCTTGTAGTAATAACTTCTAAAACAAAAAGCAAAAAATAAAGGTAGCAGTCCACTCCTGACCCATGCTCATGAGGGTGTACATCTTGCACACTCCCTGCAACACACATACCTCCAATTTCAAACCAGTTAACCTGTGCTAGAGATCTGTGTTTAAATGGTAAAATATTTTATTGCACTGAATAAAACTTTTCTCCTAGTTTATGTCTTACTCTCAGGTATTTCTTGAGTAATATAGCTGGGCGCTGCTTTCAGGAGTGGAGGGTCTGCCATTAGAACAACCACCTGGTTGACATGGGATAGGATGATAAACAAATACAGTGTACACATGCATACGCGCACACACACACACACACACACACACACATACACACAAATGCCTGCACACACACACACACATACACACACAAATGCCTGCCACTTACCAGGTGTCTAGGTATTATCACATAATGCTGATTTCTAATCAATCTGGTAATACCAAAAGTCAGTTAAATTTTGTTAACAAATGGTAAAGTTACAAGTAAAACTTCTGAATTCGCCCACGTCTATTCCCACTTCTTATCACGTGGGTTATTCAGCGTTACACAAGCCAACCCATGGTAAGTTTTAGTTTTTTGATCTAAGTCCTATAACATTCCCCTATGGTGTTAAAGACATATGTAGAAGATGCTTTGTCTTATCAGCTCATGGGTATAGGGGAATCCTTATGTGGGGCTCTTTAAGTTACACTTTTAAACATATTTTTTATTTGACAATTTTATACATTTGTAAATTATATCTTGATTAGACTATCCCGAACTCAAACTCTTTCTGTCTCACTCACACCACCAAATCCTCCTTTACATGTCTTCCACCCATATGAAAGTCTCTATAAAAGTAATCCATTGCCAGGCGGTGGTGGCACACGCCTTTAATCCCAGCACTTGGGAGGCAGAGGCAGGTGGATTTCTGAGTTCGAGGCCAGCCTGGTCTACAGAGTGAGTTCCAGGACAGCCAGGGCTACACAGAGAAACCCTGTCTCAAAAAACCAAAAAAAAAAAAAAAAAGTAATCCATTGACTTCACGTGTGTATGGGACCACCCTTTGCATGGGCAAAGTTGTAATGCCCAAACCACCAAAGAAAGATGAAAACTCCCCTGACCACAACTTGTCATAAACTGCCAATGGCTCTTCAATTTGGGGTAGACACTCAAAAGTCCCTCCCCAATACATGATGGAATGTTAGCTGGCTTGAGGTAATCAAAGCTCTTGTAAGTTAATAAGTTCAAGGCAACTTCTATTTCATGTTTGTGAAAAGGAACTAAATGGGAAGATTTGAGGAAGTGCAGCTAGGCAAGGACAATGAGCAAATTATTTTGTATGTTTTATATATTGCTATGAAGTTCAGGCGACTTTGATTCCTGAATTTTCTGCCTCCACCTTCTGAATGGTAGGCATTTTGTGCTTTTGTTTCATATCTATTAGAACATGCTGATATATATATATATATGCATTTATATAACATATATTTCTATATGTGTGTGTGTTCATGAGAGGGGTGGGGCTTGTACTGGCTTCAGCCCCAGAATTTTGTATTAGAGCAAAATTCCAATGGTATTTTCACCATAGGTCAGTAACAATCACCAATCACCATCTACTTTCTTTATTTTGAGGTACTAGAGATCAAGCTCAGGAACTCTTGCACAGTATAAAAATGCCCTGCTCCTGAGCTACACCATCATGAATAATAGTAATGACCAAAGCAAGGCTCAGTAAATAAATTTTGTGGGGAAAAAGAAAAGTCATTTTGAGACATTTTTAATATAGTTTATTCCCCAACAAAGACCAAAGAAACCATCCAGCAAGCATTGTCCTGGAGACAGTGACATAAGGAGTGCAGCCAATGATGTATAAGTATATGTCATATCTCCCTTTTTACTGGCTGTGTTTTCTACCTTGCCCCCTGCCATGCTTGTAAGTATATATTCTTGAAATTATTTGCATAAGGAATCTAGTTACTGACTACTCATGATTCACTTTGTTGTTTCAGTTTTATCTATTGTTGTGAAATATTTTATTCTTGTACTTCATGAGTAATATTTCTTCACTGTGTCTTAAGAATATAGAATAATGTAACCTGTGCTAAAATACTCTAATCATCCCTCTTCTAAATTCTATTATCTTACTGAAACCTGTCTCCTCTGCTATGAAAAAGTCTTCTAAGAGCCTGTTTCAAGTCCTTGTTCCTCAGGCTGTAGATGAAGGGATTTAGCATGGGAGCAACCACAGTATACATCACTGAGGCGATTGAACCCTCTCTTGACTTATAGGATGTTTGAGAAGTGAGGTAGACCCCAAGACCTGCACCATAGAACAACGAGACCACTGAAAGATGAGAACCACAAGTAGAAAAAGCTTTGTACTTCCCCCTAGCAGATGAAATGCTCACTATAGAGTTGATGATTTTAGAATATGAGTAAAGAATCCCAGACAGAGGAATGATACCTAGCAAACCAGTTACACAGTAAAGCAGGACATCATTGGCATATGTGTCTGAGCAGGTAAGCTTGAGGATCTGAGCAAGCTCACAGAAGTAGTGGGGGATTTCTGTTTTCTTACAGAAAGACACCCTCAAAAACATTAACGTTTGCAACAACGAATAGGCCAGGCAGATTAGCCAAGACAGTAGAAGTAGACTACCACAAAAGTAAGGGCTCATGATAACCATGTAGTGCAAGGGGTGACATATGGCCACAAACCGGTCATAGGCCATTACGGTCAGTAACAAACTATCCAATCCAGAAAAAAACATGAAAAAATACATCTGAGTGAGGCAGCCTTCATACGTTATGGATTTATTCTGTGCCTGAATGTTCAGCAACATCTTGGGGACTGTGGTGGATATGAAGCAAATGTCTGTAAAAGATAGGTTAGAGAGAAAGAAATACATTGGAGTCTGGAGGTTTACATCAGAGCTAATGATCAGAATGATAAGCATATTTCCTATTATGCAGACCAGGTAAATGAACAGGAACAGCCCAAATAGAAGCGGCTGGATATCATTTTCTTTTGAAAGTCCCAGAAGGATGAAATTTGAAGTAGCTGTGATGTTTTCTGGCTCCATATAATTTACAGTCTTTACCTGGAAATAAGCAAGCATAGTTACCATGAATGCATCATTCATTTCAAAATCATTCATGGAGCATTATATTTTATCCCAGTTTTCATTTGCTTTACTGCCCCGAACTGCTGTTTCTACTGCCACTACCCACAATGCCTTGTCCACTGCAACTTTCCTGGCTGACAGCAATCTATATCTTCTATGTAATTACTGAGAACAAACTCATTTTCATGGACATCTCCCCTCTGCTTGGTAGTAAATGCTGCTGAGAGTCCCAGGAAAATGTTGGACAAGCAATTATTGGTTGTAGAATTTGAAGATATTTTATTACCTTATGCTTTGCCAGACTATCCTGTTTCATTTAATTCAAAGAAGGATATTTTGAAAATATTTTATAGGAAATCCCACTATTACTATGTTAAAGTTGCCAGTCCTCTCTAATCCGTCTAACTACGTCATAATATGCTTAATCCCAAAGATTCGTTCAAATCTCAATCACACATTTACATTTCCCTTGCATTTATATTCTTCTCAATTTTTCTTATATTCAAGCAACTGTGTCTTCTTTATTTCATATCATATTTCTTGCACTGCATATAGTATTAAACAACGAGTGCTATATTTCATGGATTCAATGGACCACACATCAAAAGTGTCTCATTTGCTTATCATGTGTATGACTTCATTATGATCTTCAGTAATTTGAGGAGAAATGCAAAATAAAACAAAAATACAAATCTAAAACAAAAAGAGAAAAACAGACTAGGCATAATAATACATTTTTCTAATTGCAGTACTGAAGTGAGTGAAGGAGAAGGATCTCAAATTTGAGGCACCCTGGGCTTCTTATAGCTATATCACCAAGAAAAATAAAACTCTGAAATTATATAGGTGTGTGTGTGTGTGTGTGTGTATGTGTGTGTATATACACATTTTATATATATATATATATATATATATATATATGTATGTATGTATATGTATATATTACATGATACACATTTTAGATAGATAGATAGATAGATAGATAGATAGATAGATAGATAGATAGATAGATAGATGCATCCTCTCCCACTGAGGCCATTCTTATTCACAAAACCTTTAATAAAGCTAGAGATATAGCTAGGTGTTATTGGATACTCAGCACATGTATGATTTTGAGTTCAATCCTTAACTTTGTAGAAACAAACAACAACCACAAGTAACACATACGCATACACACATACACATGTATTATATACAATATATTATATTATTTCTTCTTCTATAATAGATATATTTCTTGTAGTTTCTTCTCTAAAATCACAGTAAAACTGCCATGATGTTTACATTATTTTAATAGGCTATATGTCACTTAAAAAGTTATTTAATGTATACAGAAAAAGTATGAAATTTATAGAAATACTGTACCACTTCATAAAAGTGACTTAAGGAGCCACAGATTTAAAGTCATGCCATGTCTGCAGATACAGAAAAATAGTGATAAGAAAATGCTTCTTCTACAAATATCTGTTCATTGAATGGCAGTTCTACACTTCAGCTAGTTCCTTTCTACATTCATAGTTGAACTAGAGGCAATTTTTACTTTTTTCATTTTATTTTCATTTATTTGATTTACATCCTGCTCACTGGCCCTCCACTTCATCACCTCCAACAATCCCTCCCCTTGTCCTCTGAGAGGGAGGAGGCCTCTCTGGGTATCCCTCCATCCTGACATATCAAGTCTCTGCTGGGCTAGGAGCATAGTCTCCCACTGAGGCCATTACTATTCACAAAATCTTTCAGTATGGCTAGAGATGTAACTCAATATTACTGGGTGTTTGGCATGTGTATGGCTTTGAGTTCAATACCTACCTTCATAGCAACAAACAAACAAACAACAACAACAAAACCCATCATGAAAACCTGTTTAGCCAAAACCAGAGGTGAATATATTATTATGATTTCCAGTTGAACATAAAGGGAATGGCAATTTATGTCAATTTACTGCATTTTGAAGGCCTTAGTTTGTGTTTAGATACTGATTTCTGGATTGTGATGGAGTTTCTCAGTTTCAGTATGGCTGTCTTCAATTTTATGCATGCATTATATAACAGTTTTCTTCCTTAGGGTTAAAATGTCCCTTGTGACATTCATGTTCTTACTTTGAACCCTCATGAAGAATATTTCTCTTGACGGAGAAAGTCTATAGATACTGGGTAGTATGTATACTGACACTTCACCTGCTCCTCCTTTTCTTAACTGATAAATATTGGACTCACCAGTGCTTGCCATGCCATATAATAGGACTATGGATAGAAAGGTAAGATACCGGGGACAATAATGGAGCAGAGGCTGAAGGAAGGCCATCCAGAGACCTCCCTACCCTGTGATACATCCTATCAGCCGACACCAACCCCTGACACTATTGCTGATGCTAAGATATGCTTGCAGATGGGAGACTGGTATGGTTTTCCTCTGAGAGGCTCTGTCAGCACCTGACTAAGACAGATGCAGATACTCATAGCCAACCATTGGACTGAGCCTGGGGACCCCAATGGAAGAGTCAGGGGAATGACTAAAGGAGCTGAAAAGAATTGCAACCCCATAAGAAGAACAACAGTATTAATTAACCAGATCCCTCAGAGCTCCCAGGGACTACACCACCAACCAAAGAGTAGACATGGGCCAGTCCATGACTCCTGCTACATATGTAGCAGAGGACAGACTCAACTGGCACTAGTAGAAGGAGAGGCACTTAGTTCTGTGGAGGTTTGATGCTCTAGAGAAGGGGGGTTCTAGAAGGGTGAGGTAGGAATATTGGGGGAGCACCCTCTTAGAGGCAAAAGGGAGGGGATGGGGAAGGGGGTTGTGGAGGGGAGATCGGGAAAGGGGATGCCATTTGAAATGTAAACAAATAAAGTGATTAATAAAGAAAGAAAGGTAAAAGACAACTATATATGCCACACAGCTGTAAAGCCTCACTTGGGAGGCTAAAGTGGGAGAATAGCAAGTTGGAACTTAGCCATAGACACTGGCTTAAAAAGAAGATACTTTGGTCCTTTCTGCCTTTCTGAATCTTTAAGCGATACAAATACAGTCTTTGATTCGCTTTCAGTAGTTCTGGTCAAGATCCACATGAATCACTTTAGCAATAAGATTCTTATCTATGTTAGGAATAGTAATTGTTCAATCTGAAGAAATTCTGTATCAGTTTGTTTAAATGCAAGTTAAAATTGTTTTGAGATTCCATCTCTTTCCCAGTAAAAAAATGTCTATCATCAAGAAAGCAAATGTTCACAAGGAGCATAAGGAGAGCTAAACCTTTATCTTAAGCATCTACTATGGACATCAGTGTAGAAGTTTCTCAACTAAATATGGAACAACAATATATATCAGTTCCACTAGTCTTACATATACTTAAATGTCTCTAGATTTTACCAACAAGATCATTGTATATCAGTGCACATTGCTATTGTATTCATAAAATCCAATAAATAGAATCAAACTCAGCATTCATAAACTGATAAAAGGTTAATGAAAATGTGCATTTGCATACTAGAATTTTATTCACCATAAAATTATTAAAAATAGATGGAATTTCAAAAATATTAAGTTAGGTAATCAAATTTCCAAATATAGATATACCCTGTTTCCTATGACCTCATATGTGGATCCTTGCTCTGTGTGTGTGTGTGTGTGTGTGTGTGTGTGTGTATTTGTATGGATGCATGTGTGTAGAGGCCATGAAACTAGAAAAGAATTCATGAGAGGAAAAATAAAGAACTCTTAATAGAGAGGAGCAGAGAGGGTAATAAATAAATGTCATATGAAAATAGAAGGATAGAAGGCAAAATACTGGGGTGGAAAGGCTTAAGTTGGAGGGTAGATGAAATGAAGAAATAGAGAGGTGGATACTAGAAACAACTTAAGTAAGTAAACAAAAAGACCACAAAGTAACTACCTTATGCAGCAATTAAGGAAAATCCACTCAGTATCTTACAATCCTAGAATATCATAAACAATTTCATAATTCAGTGCTTACCTACATTCTTCTCCTGGAGTCTCCACTTAATTTTCTAGAAAAATTCTGGATAATTTCACTTTTGTTTACTATTACAATGCTAGAGATGGAACCCAGGACAAGAACTTCACCACTGAGATATATTCCTGTACTCCTTCTACACTTTAAGCTACACTTCATGGATACTCCCAATTAACATGGAGGATCATTTGACTTCCATTGTTCTTTGAAGAGTATAGGACTATGCTAGCAAGAATGTCCCCTCAGGTGGATACATTCAAGTGAGTTTGTAAACAGAGTTTAAAAAGAAGGCCCTAAATCTTTGACGAAAGTGAAAGGAGAAGAGACCTCAAGAGAGAAACAAGGCTCTGGGGCTTAGTAGAGTTTGGATATTCCGGGAAGCTTTGACAACCTTCTTACCTTTGCTTCATCACTTTCTTTTCAAAGCTCTGATATTACCATGGAAATTCTGAAAACTGGACTTTTTACTATCATTCTTTTTCCTCAATGGATAGCATTATATGCCCAGCAGAGAAGATTCAAGAAAAGTTCTGGATGAAACTGATACCTAGACAGGGCTATTATCCCTTTACATAGTTACAGAGCTATTATTTGGAGAATTACTTATCTCACCTCTCATTAAATAAATTACTGTTTTGATTGTGTGTTTCTATAGTTTCACACTTTGGAGTAAGGGAAGTGATTTGTTCTTCTATGTTTCCCCTGTGGAGGTAAAGTTTGAACCACATAGAAGAGTCACCTTCTTCAGTGGCTCAGTCCAGTTCAATTAGCTTTTTCTTCTTAAAGTAATTTTCTCCTTGCATATGGTCTCTGTAGTACCTGTTTTCCCTTAACTCATTCATTCTGTCTCTGGAATCTCTACAGTGCTAACCAGTTTTTAAAAAGACCTTTGGCATCACGATCCTAAAGAGTTCTCTAAGAAACCAAGAGAAAAATATATAATTTTGTTTAAATTATAATGAACACCCAACAAGTATGTTTTAAATTCAATGGAACCTACAAGTAAACTCAGAATAAAGGACAGACACTAAATGTTTATAAACAATAAAAACAAAAGTGTTAGCCTTCCTTTCTGTGACAAAGTTTTTAAATAAAGGAAGAAAGATTATGTGACATTCTTTCTGTAGTTTCTGCTCTTGGCTAGCTGACAAGTTGCTTTTAGGCTATGGTGCAGCCCCATAGTATGATAGAGGACTTATAGGAACCAAGTTGTTCACTTCATGCAAGAAAAAAAAAAGAGAGAAAATAACTTGGAGAGTTTAAGATAACTTTACAGGGTCTACCCAAGCAGCTCACTTTTCATGTCATATATTCTATAGTTTCTGCAGACTGGCAGTATTCTTCTTAATTATGCACATACCCATAGATCAACCAATTGCTAAACCCAGAACCTTTATAATCTGGAGACTTCCAGCATGCCCCACATTTGGCTATTGAATTGGGTCTCAAATCCTAAAAACTTGAGCTTTGCATGATGATTAAGATCCAAGCAACAACAATACAACTTTTATAAATTTCTCAATTCTAGTTCTTAATGTGGAATTTATTGACAACCTGTTCTTTGTTGATGTCATTTCATAGATGACACCTTCTATTCCCCTTTAAAAACACAGATTAAATTTTTAATATTAGTGTTATTTGAAAAGTGATTGCTGCTTTTTAAAATTATTGAAAATACTTTTTAATACACTGCATTCTAACTATAGTTGTTGAACTGAAATGCCTGCTTACCCCTGCACAAGCTGGAAAACCCTGTCTACAGTCCTTCTCTCAACTCTACCAGAATAGAGAAAAACCCTTTAACTCATACTGAGAAAACTCTGTGCTAGCATGTCATCAGCACTCGTCATTTCCACATTTCCAGCAACTCACACAATAGTGCCCACTCAGAGGGTTAGTTTTTGACTATGTGTAGGCACATTCCAGCTCCTAGATGACACATCACCACTACTCACCTAAGCTCTATAAAACTTCTTTCCTTAGCCGGGCAGTGGTGGCACACGCCTTTAATCCCAGCACTTGGGGGGCAGAGGCAGGCGGATTTCTGAGTTCGAGACCAGCCTGGTCTACAGAGTGAGTTCCAGGACATCCAGGGCTACACAGAGAAACCCTGTCTCGAAAAACCAAAAAAAAAAAAAAAAAAAAAAAAAAAAAAAAAAAAAAAAAAAAAAAAAAAAAAAAAAAAAAAAAAAAAAAAAAAAAAAAAAAAAAAAAAAAAAAAAAAAAAAAAAAAAAAAAAAAAAAAAAAAAAAAAAGAGGGAAAAAGAAAAGAAAAGAAAGCTTGTTCTCAAAGGCACTGCCCCTCAAAGTTTTCTGCCCTTTCTGGGATCCAGGGGGAGTTACCTAGAAGTTTGCACTCCTAGACATCATGAGTCACAAAATTGGACTGAACAACAGAACTGCACATCAGGTGTGTGGCCATAAAGTTCCTGTATTTGTGGATACAAGAGACTTTTGGAAGAGTGACTCCCTCTAGAGCCAGGTTTTTCCATGAGCAGAAATACTACAGAAGGTCTTTGGAGAATGGAGGGAAGAATGGTGGGTCTCCCAGAAGGAATGGAAACTTTGCATTCTAGCTGACTGTCACTACAGATACTACTTGTACAATCTGATTTTCCAAAACTGGAAGACTTTTGTGTACCAGCAATGGGAAGAGGTTCCAAAAAGCTGAGCATTATGATACAAAGCAGAAGATGCGCCAAGCCTGGAAATCCTGGTTGATAGACATGGTTGCTCGTAGGACCCAGCTTCATATCAAGACCACTGCTCTAGAGTTTAGGAGGCAGAGTGTCTTGTTTCTGGTGGAGCAAGTGGAGGTGGCGACTAGGACAAGCCTGTGTAGAGCGTATTCTCTACGCAGCGACTGTGAAGCACAGGGCCCTGAGCCTCCAGCTGCAGGCGTGGCTACAATGGCAAGAACAGCTTCTAAGTAGCCAGCGAGAGAGAGGGAAGGTGGCCAATGCTGTGCGGTACTATTAATGCTGGCAGAAGCAGAGATCTTTGAAGGCTTGACTTAAATACCTCTGTATCTGCAGGGTAAAGAGATGGCAGAATGATATGGCTGTACAGTTGCAACCTGCTACTGTGTTCCAGATACATGTTTGTGACTGGCAGTGGGCCTGGAAGTGGAGGCAGAGCTTGTCTGCCCACCAGGCCCTGGTAGCGAAGCTGGCCAGGAGGATGGTCCTGCGGAGGGCCTTTGCACACTGGAAGCACTACATGCTGCTGTAGGCAGAAGAGGCTGCCCAGCGTAAGACAGCAGAAGATCACCACCAGCACTACCTGCTGTATTCTTGCTTTAGAGCCTTAAAAGACAACGTGACCCGAGCCCGATTAAGGCAAATGGAAAAGAACTTTGCTCACCAGCTGAGTGATACTACACTGCTTCACACATTCTGGAACCTCTGGCAGACTCGAATTGAACTGAGGGAGGAAAAGGTAGAGGCTCCCTCACTGCATGCAGCCCAGAGTCACTACAGGATCACAGTCCTACACAAGTATGTCAGGGTGTGGTTACAGTATGTGCCCAAGAAAAGATGCCAGCAGTTACTGCAGGCCAGAGCAGATGGTCATTTCCAGCAGAGAGCACTGCCTACTGCTTTCTACATGTACAGTCTGGTTATGGCACCAGCAGAGAGGGAGTCTCCACACAAGAGCAGTGTATTTTCACAGAGAGACATTAGAGAAGCAAGCATTTGCTCTCTGGAGGCAGAAGTTGTCTCAGCATAAAGAAAACCACTTGGCCGAGACAATGGCTATACTGCAGGCAGAGCAGCAGCTTTTGTGTAGGTTCTGGTTCATGTGGCACCAGCAAGCAGGAGTGTGTTACCAGGAGCGACAGCGGCAAACCATGGCTATTGCCCACCACCACAGCAGGCTGCTCAGGAGGGCTTTCTTCATCTGAAGGGAAGGCACCCAAGGATTTAGGATGGAGGGGATGGGCAGGGCACAGGCTGCACACTTCCATTCAGCACAGCTCTTCGAGCATGTGGAGGGAGTTCCTAGCTCTAAGGATGGAAAAGCATCAAAAGCTGAAGCGTGCATCCCTGCACAGCCAGCGCACCCTGCCTGCTTCACAGGGCTCTGCAGAAGTGGCTGGTTTACCAGGACAGGGTGAGGAGTGTTCTACAGGAGGTAGCAGCTAGAGAGAGACAGCACAACAGGCAGCTGCTATGGTGGGTGTTACATCGCTGGAGAGAAAACACCGTGGCCCGTTTGGATGGGGCCAAAAAAACCTCTCAAGCAAAAGTCTACTATAACAGGACTCTGTGCTCCAAGGTACTGATCCAGTGGGGAGAGGTTACGTCAGTGCAGATATATAACTGACAAAAGGAGGCAGCTGCCCTCAGGGAGGCATGGAAAGCAGGACTGGGGTTGTCTCTGGAATTGGTTTCAGCACTGATGGTTCTGCAACCAGAGGGAGACCCAGTCGAGATACCAGTGGGAACAAGCGGCCCAGCATCACCTCCCGCAGCTGCTGATATAAGCAGGAGGCCAGGTGAAAGGCACACCATCTAGGGTGTGTCAGATAAAAATTTTGCAGAGGCAAGCTGCCCAACTCCTGGCACAGAGACTTGGTCAGGCTTGCTTCTGCCAATAAAGGAAGCAGTTGGAAGTCAGGAAGCAAGAACAGTGGAGTACAGCCCAGGCTCTGTGGTTCTGGGCCTTCTCACTACAGGCAAAGATGTAGACTGCATGGCTGGGCTTCTTACATAAGAAGAGGAGGAAGAAGGCATGACTGAAACGGGCTATTCAAGCCTACTACTGGAGGGTGCCACACGGCTTCTGCACTCCACAGTTGGTATGAAGGCCTTCCTGCAGCAGCACCAGGACCAGAGGCAGGCCCAGGCAGCCCACAGCCTCCATTGTGCAGTCTGGCACTGTGCTGAACTCTGGGAAAAGAAGGTACTCGGTCTAGGCAAGACTTCTTAACCACCAGCACCCATCACACTCAGCATGAGAGTGACATTTAAGGATTCCTTTCTCTGGATTTGCTGCTGAGGCTGGAGCTGCTACCCTGGAGAAAAAGAAGCTGCGCCATCCTCTGTCTCAGGGAGTCTTGGGTGGTTTGGCAATAGCGGCTAGGGAGCCCTGTTTCCTAGACCTCAATATGGCCTGCTCATCACACAAACAACATCCATCCTTCCTGCTGGAGCGTTTAGGAAGCCAGAGGTTCCCAGAGTGGTGCACCCTTGGAGAGCAGCAGTTAGAGAAGCCCCCGGAAAAGGGTCAAAGCATGGCTTCATTGGGAGGCTCTTCCTTGATGAGACCCTTCCTACCTGTGGTCCTGCTCAATGTTTCTGGTCTGAAACTGCCTCCTACAGCAAGTCCAGGCCTGGAGCTATTGCATCCTTCCTCCTTCGTGCCCCATGGGGTGAGAGACACTGCCAGGATGGCAACAAAGCCCAGAATCCCTGGACCTCAACCTTGGGGGTGCCCAACCTTAACCAGGGACCCTGATCCACATCTCCTCCCTGGAGATTTCACAAGCACCAGGACTGGGCCTGGTTATGGTTCCGAGGCTACAGGCCACACAGAGCTTTAGGCTGAGTTGGAGGGGATTCAGCAGCAGTTACAACACTACCAAACCACCAAGCAGAACCTTTGTTCATGCCAGCAACAGGCCAACAGCCTTCATAAGTGGCTGGAGCTAAGTCAGGAGAAGCCGAGATCTGAGGGCCTTCATCTAGAAGAGCAGGTGAAAACAGAACTGGAGGAGGTGGAACTACAGATCCAGGAGCTGGATAAGGAGCTGGAGGCCCAGCATCAGTCAGTTGGTAAATGCATTGCTTGTGTTTGGACCCTGAAACGGGCTATGTGCTAGTGGACTCGTCCATGGGTGCTATCCTTCATAAGACCTTGGACACCCCATTCCTCCCTCACCAACAAAATACAAAGCTACAATAGTTTTTGTTTTGTTTTTTTAATTTCAAAATGGCTTGCATTTAAATGAATTACTGTTCAAAAAAGAAAAGAAAAAAGAAAAAAAAAAAGAACAGGGTTGAAGAAACTCAAAGATTAATTGGCCTTATTTCAATCTTTGCTGGATACTCTAAAAGAAATGGATGATTTTCTAAACATATCCCACTCACCAAGTTAAATCAAGGTTAGGCTAAACTATAAAAACAGTCCTCTATCCCTTACGGAAATAGAAGAAATCATTAAAACTCTAAAACTCTCCGACCCCATTCCCCCAAGAAAAGCCAAGGCTCAGATGGTTTTAGCACAGAATTCAACCAGACTTTCAAAAAAGAATTATTACCAATACTCCTTAAGCTATTCCCTAAAATAGAAATGAAAGGAACATGGCCAAAGTCATTCTATAAGGTCACAGTCACTCTAATACTTAAATTACCAGACAAAGACTCAACAAAGAAAGACAACTCCAGAGTGATTTGTTTTATGATCATCAATGCAAAAATACTCATAAAATACTCACAAACTGAATCCAATAACACATTAAATACATTTTACACCATAATCAAGTAGGCTTCATTCCAAGGATGTAGGGATGGTTCAATATATGAAAATCCGTCAATATAGTCTATCACATAAATAAACTGAAAGAAAAAAATCACATGAAAATCTCATTAGATGCTAAAATATGCTTTGACAAAACCCAACATCCCTACACAATAAAAGTCTTGGAGAGATTAGGAATATGAGCTGCATATCTAAAGGTAATAAAAGCAATACACAGCAAGCAAATCACTGGCATGAAATAAATTGAAGAGAAACTTAATCAACTCCATTAAAATCCAGAACAAGACAAGGCTGGCCACTTTCTCCATATGTATTGAACCTAGTACTTGACATTCTAGCTAGAGCAAAAAGAAAACTGAAGGATCTCATGGAAGATACGAATTGGAAAGAGAATGTTGCTGGAATTTCTAACCCTAATAAGCCCATATTAAATACATACAATTCAGTTATTATAATTACAACCCATATGCCTAGATTGGTCAGAACTAGCACTATGCTAACTTATTCCCCAGCTATAAGACCCATTGCTACATGCAGTTTCTTCCAGCCACACAATTCTGGTCTCTCATGATATCTCCTTCTCTTCCTCCCTCCTCTTGCTCCCTCTGCTATTCTCTTCCTCCTTTCTACATGCACCCCCACTCTAGAACCTCTAATACCATCTTTTCCCTCCACTGCCCAATCACAGGCTCTAGCCTTCTATTCATTAGAATGTGGAGAATGTTCACATGATATCATCTGAGTACATAATAGACTGCTTGTATCAGAAAACCTGTCTTGAGGAAGCAGTATGAACAACAAAATACAAACAGCATCAGGCCAATCAACTCTAAAAGTCAAAAGATTGATGTTGCAGAAGATATGATAATATACATAAGCAACCATGCATCTCTTTTTTTTTTATTTTTTATTTTTGATACTTTATTTACATTTCCGATGTTTCCCCTTTTCTGGGTCTCCTCTTTGGAAACCTCCTATCCCCTCCTCCTCCCCGCCTCTGTGAGGGAATTCCTCCTCCCACCTACCCACCCACC
>CM052706.1:94857792-94869707 GCA_028551405.1 Uromys caudimaculatus | reverse complement strand
GTTGGGGTATCCAGGGCTTGCTGTGGTGGGAGAGCTGGGTTCTGATGGTGCAGAGTACTCCTGGTTTCTGTTCTTTATGTTCTTGCCCTTGCCTTTTGCCATCTTGTTGACTCTGTTGTTAGCTGATCTTACTCTGTCTGGTTGTGGCTTGCCCCTCCTGCAGGTCTCTGTGTCAGTACTCCTTGAAGACCAGCTCTCTGTGAGAGGTGTTTGGGTTTGGAGAGCTGTGGCACTAGGTCTGATCTCGGTCCCTGTGTCTCTCAGGTTCGGGGCAGTTCCTGGTGAGCTATGTTGCGTGTCTTTGGCCCTCTCCTGGCTTTTTCGAGCTCCTGAGAGGGGTCTTTGTCCTGGCGCTAATTAGCTGTGGAGCCCTGTGGCCCAAGCTGAGGTTCCCTGCTGCCGCCGGAAGTTGCTGTCCATCAGTCTCAGCAACCATGCATCTCAAGGATACCTATCAGAGGCCTGTCACACCACGACCATTGAGGTTCACCCCCTCCCAACACCTACTACAACAAGAACATACAAGACCAAATCCATCCAGATAGCTAAAGGCTCTCAAAAGAACAAAATCAACAAAAGCAACAGCAATATGACACATTCAAAGCACAGCCACCCAACTACAGCAAACCCTGGATATCCTAACACAACCAAAATAAAGATGATAGAAGCCTTTAAAGAGCAAATAAATAAATCCTTTAAAGACATACAAGAAAATACAATTAAACAGGAAAAGAAAATAAGTAAAACTATGTAAGACCTGAAAGTAGAAATAGAAGCAATAAAGAAAACACAAACTTAGGAAATCCTAGAGATGGAAAAACTAGGGACAAGAATGGGAACAACAGAAGCAAGCATCAACAACAGAATATAGGAGACTTAAGAGATAATTTCAGGCATAGATGATACAATAGAAGAAATTCATACATCAGTCAATTAAAATGCTAAATATAAAAACTTCCTGACATAAAACATCCAGGAAATCTGGAATAACATGAAAAGACCTTAACCTAAGAATAATAGCAATATAAGAAGGTGAAAAGTTCCACTCAAAGTCACAGAAAATATTCTTTAAAAAAATCATAGAATAAAACTTTCCCAACCTAAAGAAAGAGATGCCTATAAAGATACAAGAAGATAATAGAACAGCAATTAGATTGGACTACAAAAGAAAATCCTCCACCAAATAATAATAAAAACACAAAATCTACACAACACAAAAGAATATTAAGTGGGCCAAGGGGAAAAGGCCAGGTAATAAACAAAGGGAGACCAATCAGAATCACACCTGACTTTGCAACAGAGATTCTAAATGCTAGAAGGGCCTGGATAGATATCTTGAAATCTTTAAAACACCACAGGTGCCAACCTAGACTACTATACCCAGCATAACTTTCAATCACCAAAGATGGAGAAAACAAGATATTTCAAGACAAATCCAAATTCAAACAATGTCTACCCACAAATCCATCCCTACAAAAAGTACTAGAAGGAAAACTCCAGCTCAAGGAGAATTACTATATCCAAGAAAACAGAAAATAAATAATTCTATATCTGCAAAAACAAGGAAAGCGCACACACACACACACACACACACACACACACACACACACAAATACTAATATCAAAATAGCAGGAAATAACATTTACTGGTCATTAATATTTCTCAACATCAATGGACTCAATTACCCAATAAAAAAGATGCAGACTAACAGAATGGATGCAAAGCCAGTCCATCATTCTGTTGCCTACAAGAAACACACCTCAGCAACAAAGACAGACATTATATCATAGTAAAGGGATTTAAAAAAAGTTTTTAAAGCAAAGGAACCCAAGAAGAAAGTTGTAATAACCATTCTAATATGTAAGAAAATATACATTCAAACGAAATTATTCAAAAGAGACAGGGAAGGACACTTCATACTCAAAAGAAAATTCAACCAAGATGATACCACAATTTTGAACATTTATGCCCCAAACACAAGTGTACCCACATTTATAAAAGAAACATTGCTAAAGCTTATATAGCACATCAAACACCACATATTACTAGTGGGAGACTTCAAGACCCCACTCTGGCCAACTTATAGGACATCCAGACAAAAACTAAACATTTAAATAATGAAACTTACAGACATTATGAACCAAATGGACCTAACAGAAATCTATAGAATATTTCACCCAAACACAAAAGAATATAACTTATTCTCCACAACTCATGGAGAATTCTACAAAATTAAAGATACAGTTGATCACAAAGCAAGTCTCAACAGGTACAAGAAATTTGAAATAATGGCTTATATCTTATCAGAACACTGTGAATTAAAGCTGGACTTCAAGAACAGAAACACTGGAAAGCCTACACATTCATGGAAAGTCAACAACTCTTTACTCAATAATCTCTGGGTCAGGGTAGAAATAAAGAAAGAAATTAAAAGCTTTCTATAATTCAATGAAAATTAAGGCACAACATGCTAATTTATGGGACACACTGACAGCAGTGCAAGAGAAAAGTTTATAGTATGGAAGTACCTCCAAAAAGAAATTAGAAACTTCTCATATCAGCAATTTTTTTTTTTTTTTTTTTTTTGGTTTTTCGAGACAGGCATATCAGCAATTTAAAACTACACTCAAAAGCTCTAGAAAAAAAAGAAAGAAAGAAAGAAAGAAAGAAAGAAAGAAAGAAAGAAAGAAAGAAAGAAAGAAAGAAAGAAAGAAAGAAACATATAAAAGAGGAGTAAGGGCAGAAAATATTCAAAATCAGTGCTGAAATCAAACAATTAGAAACTAAGAAATTTATACAAAGAATTAACAAAATCAGAGCTGGTTCTTTGAGAAAATCAACCTGATTACAAATCCTTAGCCAAACTAACCCAGAAACAAAGAAACAATATCAAAATAAAAAAGCAATGAATAGAGAGTCATAACACATGACACTGATTGTCTTAGTCAGGGTTGCTATTCCTGCACAAACATCATGACCAAGATGCAAGTTGGGGAGGAAAGGGTTTATTCAGCTTACCCTTTCACATTGCTGCTCATCACCAAAGGAAACCAGGACTGGAACTCAAGCAGGTCCGGAAGCAGGAGCTGATGCAGAGGCCATGGAGGGATGTAACTTACTGACTTGCTTGCTTCTCCTGGCTTGCTCAGCTGGCTTTCTTATAGTGACCAAGACTATCAGTCCACAGATGGTACCACTCACAAGGGGCCCTCCCCCCTTGATTACTAATTGAGAAAATGCCTTACCGCTGGATCTCATGAAGGCATTTTCTCAACTGAAACTCCTTTCTCTGTGATAACATCAGCTTGTGTCAAGTTGACACACACAACTAGCTGGTACACTGATTAAATTTAAAGAATCATTAGGTCTTTATTTTATTTTTATTTTTGAATATTTACTTTATATACATTTCAAATGTTTAACCCTTTGGAAACCCCCTATTCCATTTCCCTCCCCCTGCTTCTATGAGGGTGCTCCACCACCCAACCACCCACTCCCCTCTTCCCTTCCTAGCATTTCCCTACACTGGAGCATCTAACACCCTCAGGCATAAGAGCCTCACCTCCCACTGATGATCAACAAGGCCTTCCTCTGCCACATATGTGACCAGCACCATGGGTCACTTCATGTGTATTCTTTAGTTGTTGGTGGTAGTCTCCTGGAGATCTGGGGGGGTCTGGCCAGTTGACACTGTTACTCCCTCCATGGGGCTGCAAACCCTCTCAGCTCCTTCAGTCCCTTCTCCAACTCCTCCATCCAGGACCCCATGCTCAGTCCAATGGTTGGCTGCAAGCATCCTCCTTAGTTGTCAGGCTCTGCATGAGCCTTTCAGGAAACAGCTTATCATGCTTCCATCAGCAAGCACTTCTCAACATCCACAAGAGCATCTGGCTTTAGTGGCTATATATGGGATGTATCCCCAGGTGGGGCAGTCTCTGGATGGCCTTTCCTTGAGTATCTGCTCCACACTTTGTCTCAATAATTCCCCCTGTAAGTATTTTGTTCACCCTTCTAAGAAACACTGAAACATCCACATTTAGGTCTTCCTTCTTCTTAGGCTTCATATGGTCTGTGAATTGAATCTTGGGTATTCCGAACTTTTGGGCTAATGCCCTCTTATCAGTGAGTACATATCGTGTTTGTTCTTTTGTGACTGAATTACCTGACTCAGGATGATTTTTTCAAGTTTCATCCAATTGTCTGAGAATTTCATGAAGTCATTGTTTTTAAGAGCTGAGTAGTATTCCATTGTGTAAATGTACCACATTTTCTATATCCATTCCTCTGTTGAGGGACATCTGGGTGGTTTCGAGCTTCTGGCTATTATAAATATGGGTGCTATGAACATAGTGGGGCATGTGTCCGTGTTACATGTTGGAACATCTTCTGGATATATGCCCAGGAGTGGTATAGCTGGGTCCTCAGGTAGTACTATGTCCAATTTTCTGAGGATCCACCCAACTGATTTCCAGAGTGGTTGTACCAGCTTGCAATCGCACCAACAATGGAGCAGTGTTCCTCTTTCTCCACATCTTCTCCAGCATCTGCTGTCACATGAGTTTTTGATCTTAGCCATTCTGACTAGTGTGAGGTGGAATCTCAAACTTGTTTTGATTTGCATTTTCTGGATAACTAAGGATGTTGAACATTTCTTTAGGTGCTTCTCAACCCTTTGAGTTTCCTCAGTTGAGAATTCTCTGTTTAGCTCTGTTCCCCATTTTTTAATAGGGTTATTTGGTTCTCTGGAGTCTAACTTCTTGAGTTCTTTGTATATATTGGAAATTATCCCTCTATTGGATGTAGGATTGGTAAAGATATTTCCCCATCTGTTGGTTGCCATCTTGTCCTATTGACAGTGTCCTTTGCCTTACAGAAGCTTTGCAATTTTATGAGGTCCCATTTGTCTATTCTTGATCTCAGAGCATAAGCCATTGGTGATGTATGTGTTCAGGAAATTTTCCCCTGTGCCCATATGTTTGAGAATTTCCCCCATTTTCTCTTCTATTAGATTCAGTGTATCTGGTTTAATGTGGCGGTCCTTGAATCACTTGGACTTGAGCTTTGTACAGGGTGATAGGAATGGATCAATTTGCATTCTTCTATAAGTAGACTGCCAGTTGAACCAGCACCATTTGTTGAAAATGCTGTCTTTTTTCCACTGGATGGTTTTAGCTCTTTTGTCAAAGATCAAGTGACCATAGGTGTGAGGATTCATTTCTGGCTCTTCATCTCTATTCCCTTGATCTACCTGCCTGTCACTGTACCAATACCATGCAGGTTTTTATCACTACTGCTCTGTAGTATAGCTTGAGGTGAGGGATGCTGATTCCTCCAGAAGTTCTCTTATTGTAGAGAATAGTTTTTGCTATCCTGGGTTTTTTGTTATTCCAAATGAATTTGAGAATTGCTCTTTCTAAGTCTATGAAGAACTGAGTTGGAATTTTGATGGGGATTACATTGAATCTGTAGATTGCTTTCGGCAAGATTGCCATTTTTACTATATTTATCCTGCCAATTCATGAGCATGGAAGATCTTTCCTTCTTCTGAGGTCTTCTTCGATTTCTTTCTTCAGAGACTTAAAGTTCTTGTCATACAGATCTTTCACTTGTTTGGTTAGAGTCACACCAAGCTCTTTATATTATTTATGACAATTGTGAAGGGTGTCATTTCTCTAATTTCTTTCTCAGCCTGATTATCCTTCAAGTATAGGAAGGCTACTGATTTGATTGAGTTAATTTTATATCCTGCCACTTTGCTGAAATTGTTTATCAGCTGTAGCAGTTCTATGGTGGAGGTTTTTGGGTCACTTAGGTATGTGATCATATCATCTGCAGATAGTGATGTTTTGATTTCTTCCTTTTCAATTTGTATCCCTTTGACCTCCTTTGGTTGTCTAATTGCTCTAGCTAGAACTTCAAGTACTATATTGAATAAATAGGGAGAGTGAGGACTGTCTTGTCTAGTCCCTGATTTTAGTGGCATTGCTTCAAGTTTCTCTCTATTTAGTTTGGTTTTGGCTACTGGTTTGCTGTATATTGCTTTTACTATGTGTAGGTATGGGCCTTGAATTCCTGATCTTTCCAAGACTTTTCTCATGAAGGGATGTTGAATTTTGTCAAATGCTTTTATACCATCTAATGAAATGACCATGAGTTTTTTTTCTTTGAGTTTGTTTATGTAGTGGATTACATTGATGGATTTGTGGGTATTGAACCATCCCTGCAAACCTTGGATGAAGCCTACTTGATCATGATGCATGATCATTTTGATGTGTTCTTGGATTTGGTTAGCAAGAACTTTATAGTGTATTTTCTTATCAATATTCATAAGGGAAATTGGTCTGAAGATTTCCTTTTCTGTTGGGCCTTTGTGAGGTTTTGGTATCAGTGTAACTTTGGTCTCATAGATGGAATTGGGTAGTGTTCCTTCTGTTTCTATTTTGTGGAATAGTTTGAAGAGTATTGATATTAGATCTTCTTTGAAGGTCTGATAGAATTCTGCACTAAACCCATCTGGTCTTGGGCATTTTTTTTTTTTTTTTGGTTGGGAGACTTTTAATGACCGCTTCTATTTCTTTAGGGTTTATGGGACTGTTCAGATGGTTTATCTGGTTCTGACTTAAGTTTGATAATTTGGTACCTGTCTAGAAAATTGTCCATTTCATCCAGATTTTCCAATTTTTTTGAGTATAGGCTTTTGTAGTAGGATCTGATAATTTTTTGAATTTTCTCAGATTCAGTTGTTATATATCCCTTTTCATTTCTGATTTTGTTAATTTGGGTACTTTCTCTGTGCCCTCTGGTTAGTCTGACTAAGGGTTTATCTATCTTTTTGATTTTCTCAAAGAAGCAGCTCCTGGTTTTGTTGATTGTTTACATAGTTCTTTTTGTTTCTACTTGGTTGATTTCATCCCTGAGTTTGATTACTTCCTGCCTCCTACCTCTCGGGTGTGTATTAGTTTCTTTATGTTCTAGAGCCTTCAGGTGTTCTGTTAAGCTGCTAGTGTATGCTCTCTCCAGGTTTTTTTTTTTTTGGTTGTTGTTTTGTTGTGTTTTGTTTTTTTGTTTTGTTTTTTTTTGTTGTTGTTGTTTTATTTGGGGGCACTCAACTCAGAACTATTAGTTTTCCTCTTAGCACTGCTTTCATTGTGTCCCATAAGTTTGGATATGTTGTACTTTGATTTTCATTAAATCTTGGGAGTCTTTAATTTCTTTATTTCTTCCTTGACCAAGTTATCATTGAGTAGAGCGTTGTTCAGCTTCCATGTGTATGTAGGCCAATTTTACAATTCTTTTTCATGTAAATTTTTTGAGACTATGATGGTAAGAATGATTAGAGAATTTCTTAGGACACAAATAGATAATTCTTAAGGACTTTTTAAATAGTGAATGTTCTTATGCTGTACCTGAAATACTCAAAAGGCAATGGTGGTTAATTTCAAAGATACTCCAGTGATTCATGCCTACATTTTTCATAAACTGGTACATTCTGGTTTCTGTGAGTGTGAGTGTAGCCTAATTTCTTCCAGTAAAAAAAAAAAAAAAAAGAATATCATTTCCAACAATGGCAGAATGAAATACTCAGAACACTTTTTGCCAATGATATCCTTGTCAATAGATGAAATTGCTTCAATCACTGAGTGTGTAGGGGGACTTCCAGGTTGTAGAGAGGAAGAGAGGAAGCAAGAGAGAGAGATGAAAGCAGATTGGCCATTGCCAGCCAGTACATGGCTGGCCTGCCCTCCATGATGAGAGAACCAGGATGTAGCACAGGAACATGCTACATATACCTTCTTATTTAATATTTCCCTCAACAAATGTTATTATGTTATACCTGAGATACTAAAAAGGCAATGGTGGTTAATTTCAAAGATACTCCAATGATTCATGTCTACATTTTTCATAAACTGGTACATTCTGATTTCTGTAGGTGTCAGTTTAACCTAATTTCTTGCTTCCAGTAAAAAAAATATATATATATAATGTCATTTCCAATAATAGCAGAATAAAATACTCAGAACTCTCTTTGCCAACAAATTCCTTGTCAATAGATGAGATTGCTTAAATGAAAGCATCTGCCATACTGTCAGGTGCTCAATAGAAAGAAATTAAGAAAACTGTTTGACCCTTAAGAAATGAATCTTTGTCATACCATACAAACTAGTTTGTGATACTTCTAGGCAATAATTGTGATGGTTACAACCATTTACGATTTTGAATTCCAACATCTTTAAGATGCTCTGATATGTTTATACAGGTTATTTGGCCTCCATATGTAAGTATGTTTTGAAATATATGTATATACAAATATGCATATAACAACTATTAATAAAAAAGAGTCATTGAATTTGAAAGATAGCAGTGAAGGGTATAAGGAAGATTTGGAGAGAGCAAAGACAAGGTAGAAATGATATAATTATATTCTAATCATTGAAATGAAAAAAAAGTCACTGCCTACAATGTAGACATACATAATTTGAAATAAAAGTAAAACCTGGAATGTCATGTAAAATGCACATAAAATAATGAAAAACATACATCTTCATAGCATAAAATCAGAAACTCAAGTACATGACTATAGAATGTATCAAGCCAAATTTCTTCTCAAAGATATTAACTGAAAAAAAATAGAAATTGTATCAGATACTTTATATGGAAAATTGATTTTCTATAAGTTACATTAACCATTTAATAAAATTGCAATATCAAATCTCATACTGCCTCAATTAATTGAAAGTATATGCTTTAGTTTTCTAATATCTCTGCAACCTGATAGTCAAAAGAGTACCATTAAGATTCTTCCTGAAATAGCAAGGGTTATAGTTTTCCCAAAATATTCACTTTTCCCTTTCTCTTCCACATGACTATAAATAGATCCTTAGAGACTTGAATAGCTTGATGGATAATTATTGGCTCTGTGAATTGAGCCTCAAACTCATAAATACATACTCTGTGTTCAAGCTCAAGATTTTAGTAGATTTGATCCAGAATAACTTACATGCATGTTTTCTTCTCCTATCAAATTCATCAGCTGCTTGAAAAGTGTCATGATTTATTGTCTTTCTACCAGTCCTGAACACAGAACCTGGGCCATCATCACACACCCAGAAAGAGTGCAAAAGTGTATCAGTCACTTTTGGTCATTCTTGAATGGAAATAATATACAGCCTCGTAAGTGCTAATCTATTCAAGAAAAAAAAAAAAAAGAGAAACAGCAGTGTTTTTATTGTTGGCACCAGAAAGATAAAGATAAGTGGTATGGGGTAATCAAAGACAAAAGTGCATCAATAAGCAAAGTCTGATCTTATAGTGCAATTAAGTTTATTTTTTTTTAGTTAAACTTATGTTTATTATTTAATATGAGAATTCTCATATACTTAGTTTTTTTTACTCATTTTTTTAACTTATTAAGGATATATTCAACCAGAAAAATGAAATTGATATCTCTCTAAACTCTCTGCTATTGATTAAAAGTATCATGCGTTTGGTGATGAAGGTAGAGATGAAAATGATCTTAAGAACCAAATATCAAGAACCAGTGAATTTGGCACTGTAAAACACATGTGATTATATTTCTTATCAAACTGAGGTAGGAAGATTTAGAGTTTCATGTCAGTCTCCTGCAATTTGAAAGCAAAACTACTACATAGCCAGAAATTGTAGGAAAATAAAAGACAAAAATGAGTGAATAAAGAAAATTTTACCCAGAGCTTCCAAATATCAAACTTTGTATTTCATTTAGCTTGTACCATTATATATGCCAAATTATTTCTCTATAAAATATATATGCATTATCATCTCTATTATCATGTTAATTTTAGGTAGGTAGTATATTATATGTACCATAGTATGATTTTTTTATTTTTTCAGATTTAAACTTAATTCCAATATTTCTCCCTTTTTTTCTTCCTTCCAAACCCTTACATAAAGCCCTCCTAATTTTTCTTCAAATTAAAGACCACTTTTTCATTAATGATTGTTGCAAATATATACATAATTATATATTTATTCCTAAATATTTCCTGTTCACTTTCTTATAATGTTATTTGTATGAATATTTTTATGGATGATTATTCTTTTTGTAATTTTTACCATGCCTTGCATCCTGACAGGGTGATAGCAGTTTGAATAGAGATGATCAGACTTTATCCCCTGTATATCGAAAAGCCATCTATTCTGCCAATCGAACCTTAAGTTTCTCTTCCCTCTAATCCCTGGAAAAACTTCTAGGCACTATGTTTTCCACTCTGTGTCACTAATATAACATGTAGTAGAGCTGTAGGTGCCTTTGTCCTCTGAGCTAAAATAATAATGGCCCTAACACAGAGTGAAGGAGCAGGCAATCAGAGTGTTGAAATAGAATAACAGAAAACAAATCTGTAAGTTGTCCTCATTTATTAATTTACCTCCACATTTATTTTGTATTTGTTTATTGCAGCATTTATTCTTGACACCTTCACCAACACACACAGACACACACACAGGCATGCACACACACACACACACACACACACACACACAGACACACACACACACACACTTCAACCCTAGCGAGACTATAAAATCACAGTTTGGGGTTCCATTCTGAGGAAATTGGAAACTGTTAGAGGGATGTGAAGAGAAGGCTCGCTGGGTGAGATATTTGCTGTACTCAATGAAGATCTGAGTTTAATTACCAGAATCCATACCAAATACAGGGGTATGGAGGGGTGTTTCCGTAACCTTCAAATTGTGTGAGAAAGGTTTGACAAACCAAGCAATGTAATCCAAGTAAGATCTAGAATCCGTAAGATCAGGGTCAGTATATGCCTTAAAACATTAAGATGGACAATAACAAAAGTTGATCTCTAACCAACAAAATTTTTTTGCATGCTTGCACATGCACACAGACACACAAACACACACAGACATACACAGACATACACACACACACTTCCATTATCAAATTAAAAATGTCCAAATAAACTTTGAAATTCTAATTATATCTCAAAACATATGCCAAAAGAGGGTGTAGACTCCCCTGGTGTTGGAGTTACAGGCTGTTGTCAACTACCTGATGTGAGTGGTGGGAACAAAACTTCAGTCCCCTTTAAGAGAAGAAAGTGGATTTTAGCTGCTGAACTAACTCTCCACACCTGGTTTTAGCTTGTGTACTCAAAATATAAATCTAAGGAAGTAATCTTACTGTACTTTTAAAAGATAAAATATACATACCTTCTTCATAGAGCTCTTCTAATAGAATGATTTTTTTCCCAAATAGGCAATAGAGGGAAAAACACGTTCTTTGAATGTAATTTTTTGGTAGGGTGATTTTTACTGTGTTTATGGAGTAATTAGTTGAAATATTTTTCTCTTCTATTATATTTTTGCCTAAAGTTTCTTAATATGATTATATATATACATATATATATGCATATATATATATATGAGAGAGAGAGAGAGAGAGAGAGAGAGAGAGAGAGGGAGAGAGAGATGCTATTGTCACAAAGGCCATTTCAGAAAGCTTGCCACAACTGAGAAATATAACTAAATTTACATTTTTGTCTATTTTGGAATTATTATCAAAGTATCCAAGACAGGGAATCTTTACTAGAAAATAGTGTATGTAGGTCACAATTTTTTAGTCCACATGTTCAATCTATGCAGCACTGGCTTTGATGATGATGTCTTTGTGAATGTCTGAAATGCAAATGTATTAGACATGAAGTAATAATATATTATAAGAGAAATTCAGAGGGGCTAGTGTCTCTTAATATCTACCAAGGACATATCTTGACTGGTGTACTGCCCACAAGACTCCTCTTCTCCTTTTTGTCTTCTCTCCTCTCCTCTCCTCTCCTCTCCTCTCCTCTCCTCTCCTCTCCTCTCCTCTCCTCTCCTCTCCTCTCCTCTCCTCTCCTCTCCTCTCCTCTCC
>CM052706.1:94816945-94847797 GCA_028551405.1 Uromys caudimaculatus | reverse complement strand
CACTCTATTTGGGGTTCTGTAAGCTTCTTGTATATTTATGTTCATCTCTTTCTTTAAGTTAGGGAAGTTTTCTTCTTTGATTTTGTTGAAGATATTTACTGGTCCTTTAAATTGGGAATCTTCAGTCTCTTCTATTCCTATTATCCTTAGGTTCTGTCTTCTCATTGTGTCCTGGATTTCATGGGTGTTTTGGGTTAGGAGCTTTTTGCATTTTGTATGTTCTTTTACTGTTGTGTCGATGTTGTCAATGGAATCTTCTGCTCCTGAGATTCTCTCTTCTGTCTCTTGTATTCTGTTGGTTTTGCTTGCATCTATGACTCCTGATCTCTTTCCTAGGTTTTCTAACTCCAGAGTTGTCTCTTTTTGTGGTTTCTTTATTGTTTCTATTTCTATTTTTAGCTCCTGGATGGTTTTGTTTATTTCCTTTGTGTGTTTGATTGTGTTTTCCTGTAATTCTTTAATGATTTCTGTGTTTCCTCTTTAAGGACTTCTATTTCTTTACCTCTGTTCTTTTGTGTTTCTTTAAGGATGTTATTCATTTCTTCCTTAAAGTCTTCTATCATCATCATGAGAAATGATTTTAAATCTGAGTCTCGCTTTTCTGGCATATTGGAGACTCCAGGGCTTGCTGTGGTGGGAGAGCTGGGTTCTGATGATGCCAAGTGGCCTTGGTTTCTGTTCCTTAGGTTCTTACCATTGCCTTTTGCTATCTTGTTAACTCTGATGTTAGCTGATCTTACTTTCTGGCTATGACTTTTCTCACCTGCAGGCCTCTGTATCAATACTCCTTGAAGACCAGCTCTTTCTGAGAGGTGTTTTTTCCACACTCCTGGGTGAGTAACTTTCTCCTGGAGCTCCTTGACTATGGAACCCTGGTGGCCCAGGCAGACGTCTCCTGCTGCAGCCACCGCTGTTGGGATCCAGGGGGTTTCTATGCCTGCCTACTGCAGTCCCTGTGTCTCGCAGGTTCGGGGCAGTTCCTGGTGAGCTGTGGAGCTTGTCTTGATCCCACTTCCAGCTTTTCCAAGCTCCTGGGAGGGTATCCCTCTACCGGCGCTAATCGGCTATGGAGCCCTGTGGCCCAAGCTGAGGTCCCCGGCTGCCCGATGGAGGCCGGAAGTTCCTGTCCCTCAGTCTCTGTGGCCCACGGAAACTGGGCGGAATTGGTGAGCACTGGGGCTCGTTTTGCCCCCACTCGGAGCTTTTCCACACTCCTGGGAGAGTAACCTTCTCCCAGCGGGTGCTGCTTGACTATGGAACCCTGGTGGCCCAGGCAGATGTCTCCTGCCTCAGCAGCCACTGTTGGGATCCAGGGGGTTTCTATGCCCGCCTACCTCAGTCCCTGTGACTCGCAGGTTTGGGGCAGTTCCTGGTGAGCTGTCGAGCTTGTTTTGGGCCCACTCCCGGCTTTTCCAAGCTCCTGGGAGGGTATCCCTCTCCTGGCGCTCATCGGCTATGGGCCCAAGCTGAGGTCCCCGGCCGCCCGATGGAGGCGGGAAGTTCCTGTCCCTCAGTCTCTGTGGGCCCCCCTAATTTCTTTTTCAGCCTGTTTATCATTCGAGTGTAGGAAGGTTACTGATTTGTTGGGTTTAATTTTATATCCAACCACTTTGCTGAAGTTGTTTATCAGCTGTAGGAGTTCTCTGCTGGAGTTTTTTGGATCTTAAGTATATGATCATAGCATCTGTAAAGAGTGATATTTTGATTTCTTCCTTTCCAATTTGTATCCCTTTGACCTACTTTTGTTGCCTAATTGCTCTAGCTAGAACTTGAAGTTCTATATTGAATACACAGAGAGAGAGTGGGCAGCCTTGTCTAATCCCTGATTTTAGTGGTATTGCTTCAAGTTTCTCTCCATTTAGTTTGATGTTGGCTACTGGTTTGATGTATATTGCTTTTACTGTGTGTAGGTATGGGCCTTGAATTCCTGATCTTTCCAAATTTTTTCTCATGAAGGGAGGTTGAGTTTTGTTAAATGCTTTTACAGCATCTAATGAAATGACCATGTGGTTTTTTTTCCTTTGAGTTTGTTTATGTAGTGGATAATATTGATAGATTTGTGGATATTGAACCATCCCTGCATACCTGGAATGAAGCCTATTTAATCGTGATGAATGATCATTTTCATTTGTTCTTGGATTTGATTTGTGAAAATTTTATTGAGTATTTTTACATCAATATTCATAAGGAAAATTGATTGGAAGTTTTCCTTCTTTTCTGGGTCTTTTTTAGGTTTTGATATCCATGTAACTGTGGTCTCATAGAATGAATTGGGTAGTGTTCCCTTTTTTTTCTATTTGGTGGAACAACTTGAAGAGTATTGGTATTAGGTCTTCTTTGAAGGTCTGATAGAATTCTGCACTAAATCAATCTGGTCCTGGGCTTTTCTTGGTTGGGAGATTTTTAATGACTGCTTTTATTTCTTCTGGTTTATAAGACTGTATAGATGGTTTATCTGATCCTCACTTAACTTGGTATTTAGTATCTGTCTAGAAAATTGTCCATTTCATCCAGATTTTACATTTTGTTAAGTATAGGCTTTTGTAGTAGGATCTGATGATTTTTTAAATTTCCTCAGATTCTGTTGTTAAATCTCCCTTTTCATTTCTGATTTTGTTAATTTGGATACTGTCTCTGTGCCTTCTGATTAGTCTGGATAAGGGTTTATCTATCTTGTTGATTTCTCAAAGAACCAGATCCTGGATTTGTTGATTCTTTGCATAGTTCTTTTTGTTTCTAGCTTGATCTCAGCCCTGAATTTGATTATTTCTTGCCTTCTACTCCTCTTGGGTGTATTAGCCTCTTTTTGTTCTAGAGTTTTTAGGTGTACTCGTAAGGTGCTGGTGTATGCTTTCTTGAGTTTCTTTTTGGAGGCACTCATAGTTATGAGTTTTCCTCTTAACACTGCTTTCATTGTGTCCCATAAGTTTAAGTATATTGTACTTTGATTTTCATTAAAATCTAGGAAGTCTTTAATTTCTTTATTTATTTCTTCCCTGACCAAATTATCATTGAGTAATGCATTGTTCAGCTTCCATGTGTATGTGGACTTTCTGTTGTTGTTGCCATTGAAGTCCAGTTTTAATCTGTAGTGATCTGATAGGAAGCACAGGGTTATCTCAATCTTCTTATATTAGTTGAGATTTGTTTTATGACCAATTATATGGTCAATTTTGGAGAGAGTACCATGAGGTGCTGAGAAGAAGATATATTCTTTTGATTTAGGATGAAATGGTCTATTGATAACTGTTAAATCCATTTGGTTCAAAACTTCTGTAACTTTCTCTGTTTCTGTTTAGTTCCTGCTTCCATGATATATCTGTTGAAGTCTCCCACTATTATTGTGTGAGGTGCCATGTGTGTTTTGAGCTTTAGTAAAGTTTCTTTTATGAATGTGGGTGCCCTTGCATTTGGAGCATATATGTTCAGAATTGAGAATTCTTCTTGGTAGATTTTTCCTTTGATGAGAATGAAGTGTCTTTCCTTATCTTTTTTTTTGATGACTTTTGGATGAAAGTCTATTTTATTCAATATTAGAATGGCTACTCCTGCCTGTTTCTTGTGATCATTTGCTTGGAAAATTGTTTTCCACCCCTTTACTCTGAGGTTGTGTTTGTGTTTATCACTGAGGTGCATTTCCTGTATGCAGCAAAATGCTGGGTCCTGTTTATGTATCCAGTCTGTTAGCCTATGTCTTTTTACGGGGGAATTGAGTCCATTGATGTTAAGAGATATTAAGGAATAGTGGTTGTTGCTTCCTGTTATTTTTGATGTTATTTTTATGTTTGTGTGGCTATCTTCTTTCACGTTTGTTGAAAGAAGTTAATTTCTTGCTTTTTCTAGGGTGTAGTTTCCGTCTTTGTGTTGGCGTTTTCCATCTATTATCCTTTGTAGTGCTGGGTTTGTAGAAAGTTATTGTATAAATTTGGTTTTGTCATGGAATATCTTGGAGTAAGTCCATCTCTCAACCAGGGGCTATGCCTATCTACATGATATGATCTCTACAGGTTCTACCTCCCCTTGGTTGGTTATTTCAACTAATGTCCTCTCCATTGGGTCTCTGGCATCTGGAACTTTCTAGTGGCTACTTCCAGTCCCCCCTCCCCCACTGCTGCATACCTCTTTTCAAAATCCTGACTTTCTATACTTCTACCTCATCTCCTCCCATATATGAACCAGCCCCCCTTTTCCTTCCCACTCCCCTCTCCTTCGCAGATCCCTCTCTCCTTCTAATTCCCGAGATTATTTTCTTCTCCCTTCCGAGTAGGACTGTAGCATCCAAGCTTTGGTGTGGTCTTCTTTCTTCTTGAGTTTCATATGGTCTGTGAGTTGTAACTTTTGGGTTAATATCCACTTATCAGTGAGTACATACCATGTGTGTTCTTTTGTGACTGGGTTACCTCAATCAGGATAATATTTTCCAGTTTCCTTGTTTTGTGCATTTGGTGTTCTGACTATTATGTTACCTCTGGAATTGGTGTTCTCTTTACAATACATGGAAATATCCAATTAGTTCTTTTAATAAACTTTATACATTAACTTTATGGATATTTGCTATTGATTTTACCCAATAAGTACTACAAGTTTTTTTTGCCAATCCTGATTGTTCATCCATAAAGTCATAATGTCGGCATTTATAAGAGACACTACATTTTGGTTGGATCTGTTCCTGAAAATTGATGCAATCTTATTCTACCTTTAATAATTAATTCAGAAATCTTTCTATGTATCTCTTTGATTTTTTACTTTGTTCATGAGCTACAAAAATCCATTCCATAATATTTTCTTTCTTTTGTATATAATAAGCCAGGTAGGGTAACAAGTTGAGGATAAAATGACCAAAATGCAATCAAATTTAAGATCAATTCTATCTATATATACCTTTTGCTGCCTTTGTTCTACAAGAGTTAACTTCATTTCTGCTTCAGATGTTAGACATCTTGGGCTGTTTAAATTGGAATCTTCTTGTAATGTTTGGAAAAAATTACTTATCTAATATATACTTAATTCAATTATAGACCTTAACCAGTTGATATCTCCTATTAATTTTTTGAAAATCATTAAGTATTTGCAGTTGGTGCACATCTATACCTTTTGTGGTCGAATTTTTTGTTTACTTGTTTTATAACCCAAATAATGAAGAGAATCTCCTCTTTGAATTTTTTTTTTCTGGAGCAACCTCTGAACCCCAGCATGGCAGAGTTGTTTTTTCTTCCAAACTTTTATTTAAAAACTCAAGGCATATTGGATTTGTTCTCATAAAGGTCACTTCTTATATGAATGGAGGCTGTAGATACTACTTTCCTCCTCAGCTGAGTATTCTCTCTTCTCAAATTTAAGTTCAGCTGAGTAAATCATGGCTCAGACTTGGGTGAACTCTTGGCACTAATGTTCCAACAGGAATGTTGCATGCCAGCAATCAAGTAAAGGACAAACATGTGGATAGACCCTTTGTCTGCACTGCCCCCAAAATTCCTTGGGACTTTGATTTTGTCAGTTTCACTAAAGTATAAGTTCAGGCTGCTGAGATGTTCGTCCATGGGCTCAAGAGAACCCATACCAAGATACTTCTTCATCCAGATCCCATCTGAGAAGAAGTATTCACCAGGGGCCTCAGTGGTGGCAGCCATGAGGGAGTCCATCATGATTGTAGAAGCCCCAAGAGCCAAAGCTTTGGCAGTATCACCAACATTTTGTATCCCTCCATCATCAATAATAGGGACACCAATGTGATGCACATACTCAGAAACCTTGTACACTGCTGTTGTTTGGGGCTGCCTAAAGGCCAAAACTTCTTGGGTGATACAGATAAAACCCCTTCACATGCTAACTCTTAGAACATCATTGCCTACATCTATGAGGTACTTGGCTTGAGCAGCAGTGACTACATTGACTCCAATAAGTTGGAGATTGGGGTCCCCTTAATGTATTTGATCATATTGATTTGAAAAATAGAGTTTCCTTGGGAAGAGTCCAAAACCACTATATCCACACCAGCAAGGGCCAGTAATTCCAGCTTATACTTGTCATCTCATGAGTTCCAGTGGCTGCTCCACATAGTAGTTACTTTTTGCCATGTTTGGAAGCCAATGGGTAATCATGTAATGGCTACCATCTCATCATTTTTATTTACAAATGGGCAACTTTCCATTTTTACTGTGCTGCAGAATTTGATTTGCCTCCATCAGAGTGATGCCTGCAGGAGTTACCACCAAATCTTCCTTCTTAGTCATGATAAATCTGTGATTATTCTCTACTTAATTGATTCAATTTTTAAAACAAACACAGCAGAAATTACACGGGCTGGTAGACTCTTCTATATATTCATCTTCCTGCTGCTCTTGTACCAGTTGTTCAAGTGCATTCAATTTTTGTTATGGGCCACTGCTCCTGCTTGATGGGTTGGTTTGATAACCATTTTAGGGGCAAGGCTGTTGGTATGTCAGTAGTGGCCATTTGTATAAATTTGGAAATTCAACCCCTGTGATGGCCTGTTTTTTGACCATGGGAACAGCTTGCTATTATTCTCTTCATCTATATTAGTACTTTCTCCAGAAGCATTTACCATATCACCTCTAATTTCCTTTTTTACTGTTCCTATAATCACAGGAATTTTAATTTGAGTACTACATTTTTGTAAAAAATCTCTTCCCCACCAAAGTGTGGGTGCTTTGGTCCTTCTTAGAAGGGGTAATAAAATAATCACAGGGGCAAATACAGAGACAAAGTGTGGAGCAGAGACTGAAGAAAAGGCCATCCAGAGACTGCCCCACCTGGGGATCCATCCCATATACAGACACCAAACAGACACTATTGTGGATGCAGGAGGTATTTGCTGATGGCTGTCTCCTGAGAGGCTCTGCCAGAGCATGACATATACAGAGATATGCTCACAGCCAACCATTGGACTGATCACAGGATCCCCAATGGAGAAGTTAGAGAAAGGACTGAAGGAGCTGAAGGGGTTTGCAACCAAATAGGAAGAGCAACAATATCAACTAATCAGAGCTCCCAGGGTCTAAACCACCAACCAAGGAGTACACATGGAAGTACACATGGCTCCAGCTACATATGTAGCAGATGATAGCCTTGTTGGGAATCAATAGGAGGAGAAGCCCTTGGTCCTGTGAAGACTCAATGCCCTAGTGTAGGGGAATTCAAGGATGAGGAGGCATGAGTGGGTGGGTGGGTGAGAGAACACCTTCATAGAAGCAGGGGGAGGGGGGATGGGATAGGGGGTTTCTGGGGGAATCAGAAAAGGGGATAACATTTGAAATGTAAATAAAGAAAATATCCAATAAAAAAGAAAATGACATCTAATTGAGTAGCAAACAAAGTGAAAAAAAAATCTCTTCCCCATAAATTTATAGGTATGTGAACCACACAAGGTCTCAATGTCCCTGTATGTGCTTCATGTTTCACATAGGTGATCCATTGGACACTTTGTCTTTATTCATGATAATTTACCAATTCCCATAAATTGTGTGTAAACCTTCTGAAGTAGCCAATCTGGATTCTAAGATGCTTTGCAAACTATACTAATATCAGCCCTTGTATCTACCAACCCTTCTATGTCTACACCATTCATTTGTACCATTAATTTGGGTATTGGATCATATCAGATCATTGACTATTCTTTGCCAGTATATGATTTCCAGTGCTCCCAAAAGCACCTGTTCCTCCCACTGCAGCAGTCTTGCCCTTGATGTAAGGAAACAACACAATTGAACAATTCTATCCCATGCTTCAATTTGCATCTTCTCTTTCACATTTGCCATCACTTTTATTTCTTCCTTGCTATCCTCATTTACTATACCTGGATACACAATAAATCCTTGAGAAGTTAACTGACTTCTTTCCAAGATTATTCCACTGTCACTAAATATAAGGGACCATAAGCACCAGTAGTTAACTTGTAATATTCAACTTTGGGGAAAATGTAAGAGGGCTATCTGTGGCCAGATTCCAAGTACACTTCCTTCTGTAGCATATATAAGATCAGAAATACCTACTTTTGATTTTCTTACCTGCCTGGTACCTCCTGATTGACCAAAGAAAAATGGCTCATGTTGTTTTCTACTGGGCCTCAAGCTAAGAGGTCTTTCCATTCATTTCTTGATGGCAAGATGTTGCCTCAAGTTTTCTCTTGAACTAGCAATCCTTTGACCAGTGTTTGCCCTTTCAACAGTGGCTATAATACACTGGAAACGTTTGTGGCACCCTGGAATCAGAACCTACTTCTTCTCTTCTACAATTACCATATCCACTAGATTCAGTGTGCCTGTTATTTGGGGCTCTGAATCTTTTAGCCTATTATTTCTTTGGAAATGACCATATTTATCACAATTAAAACATTGAGCATTTGATTCTGGGTATTTCTAACTACAGTTTGCCCTGTGATGTTGGCAATATACTCCTGAAAGCCAATACCAGTTGCTTCGCTTATCCATTCATGTACAAGGGCTCCACATGCTTTCCATGGTTTGATTGCTCTCTTACATTAAGTATTTGCATCTCAAAGGCCAATATTTCTATCAATGACTGTCCAGTTTCAGGGTCTGTTATGATTCTATATATAGCTGTACCTAATCTCTGTAAAAAGTCTGTGAAAGCTTCTAGAGGACTTTGTATTACCTTAGTAAATGAGGTAGATTGTTTCCCAGGCTTCCCAATCATATCTCAACCTCCTAAAGCCACATTGTGATGTTGTTCAATATGTCATCATCAGATTGGATTTGTTCTTGTAAGTAAGCATAATGCCCTTCTGAAAGCAGTTGTCCTTTGGTAACATTCTCCTTGCTAAATTATGCTCTGCTATTTTTGGGGCTTCATGCTTCTACCATGACAATTCTTTTAATAGTTGTCCAGCTTCAAGAACAGATGACACCAATCCCTTCTAATCTTGTGGGATAACTCTATGCTGTGTGGCCTAGTTATTTAGCATTTCTTTAACAAAAGGAGAATGCAATCTATTCAACACAACAGTGTCTTTAAAATGCTGTAGATCTACTATTTCTATCAAATGCCAAGTCAATTCATAATAGGCAGGAATACCATCATTAACAGGCATATGCTACACAAAGACTGGGAATTCTGGAGAAGGTGCCTTGTAAGCCTCAGCAAATACTCTGGTGGCGCACTCAGTTGCACATTAATCTGTTGTTCCTGTGCCACCTCTTGCTCTTCCTGATCCTTCTCTCAGTGAGGTGTTTTGGGCACCTAGTAGTGAAAATATGTGGAGCAGGGTGGGGCAGCAATCTAACTTCCAGTCCAGTTTGCTTTTCTTTTTCACCATGTGGTACATTCCCAATCTCATTCACCAAGCCTGAACTTTGTTCTCCTACCAATATCTCATCTTGCTTTCCAAGCATTTTGACCTATATTTGCAAACTCTCTACCCACATAGCCAACTCTGCAATTCTTTCTAACACAATAGAATTGAATGAACCTTCTGAATTTTCAGCTTTCTCTTCAATCTTTTTCAAATTGGTATACATGAATCCTATGAAGCAAAAGCAGAAACCTCCCTCCAGAAACATAGTAGACCACCCTGTAGCAGTAGCTGTCATCTTGCCAATACCCTTAAGCAACATTGCTAATCCCTCATAATTTGCTATTTCCTGTAGCACATTAGAAGCAGAGTTACTCATTATGCCTAAGCCATGTAGGGCACCACCAGTAGGCATATATTTTTTACAGCCTACTTTAATAAGCATTCAACCTTCACTCTAGCCCACCACTCACCAGAGGTAATGACAATGAAAAGTTATCAGTATAACAGGGGAAGTAGATCTGTTTAGAAATAATTCCTTGGGGTCTAGTTGATTCTTCATTGTCAGGACATCAGCAGATCAGTATGGTAACAAACACCAAATACAAATCAGTACCTGCAGTCCACTCCTCTTGTGAGACAACACATAGGAACCAGAAGCTGCCATCCAGTCCACTTAGCAGTCACCACACATGAATCAGCAAGTGCACGTCTATCCAGAATAAACCTCAAGGCTTGCTAGTAAGCACAAGGCTGGAGAAGTGACAAGAAGCTACAGGAACCTCATGAGAAGTTCTTTGGCAAGTGAGATTTTCTCTATGGTGGCAACACAAGGAAATCTCAGCAACACAATGTAAGGTAAACCAATACATGTGTATGATTAGGGAAAAATAACAAGGCAGAGCAAAGCAAACCAATGCTCAAGCTCCCACTGTAGGGTCATATTTACATTCCTTCTGAACTTCCTGTGTCCTTTCCTATGTCTGCATTACCAAAACATCCTTTCACCTATGTGCCCTAGCAAAACATCATTTGATACAACTGACTTTCCAAAGAAACCATAAGTTTCCACTTCAGGGGCTACAATTGTGTAGTCATTTTTTAAGACCATGGCTATTGGTAGGTTCTCTTATGTCCCAGTGGATAACTTCAAGCTCATGCCCACATGGGAAACAATAATTGGACAGAGAAGGGTAAAATATAAACTACTTAAAAATTATAATGAAGCACATAAAGTCAAAAGGTAGATGTGATTGGATATCCTGAGAGGACTTGAAAGAGGATGTGAAGAAGAGATATGATCAAGATAAAGTGTGTGCATGTGTTATATTTTCAAATATTAAAAAATTAAATTTTAAAATCTTCAATATTTTTCATATGTAATTTAATCAGATTGAATTACCTTAACTATTCAAAAGCAATAAGATATTTGTTTTATAGTAATGATAAAGAAAAGTTATTAATCCTTATCAGAATTTCCAATCATTGATAACCATAAGATAGCCATGAATTGTGGAAGACTGCTATAATCCCAGCACTGGTGGGGCTGAAGGAAGTATACGGCATCTTATACCTGTTCTGAGCTCTCTGTACAGATGCCTCAACATAGAATAAGTATCTATATGATAAACTCATTATATGATGAAAATATTATACATAATAATTCCTTTAATATACTTCCTTTATGGCTCATTCTGGCCTTGAAACATAGTGCACCATAGAATAACAATTGTTCACCATGTGGTTGTGTGTCTGAAAGGTAGTGCTTACTCATGGCTATTGTATATAGTTTCAAAACTTTTGGAATCATACTTTATAATATAAAAAAAACAAAATAAACATTACCCCCAACTGTCAGAGTGTTTACTTAGTGTGCATGAAACTCTATATGCAATCTATAACAGTTGATACAGTAGTACAGGTCTAATTCTGTGATTTTTTAAAAGTATACAACAAAAGACCAGAAATTCAATGTCATCTTTGACTACATAGGAAGGTTAGACATACATGAGACTTTATCAAAATCTAAGTTGAAATTTTTATTAGATGCATTTGAATTTGGTACATTTTTTCCTGGGAAATCTGTGTTTCCCCTTTTTGAAGTCTTAGTCTCCTTTATAAATAAATTTAAAAACATAAGCAGAACAGAAGGAATCTCACTATTTAATTTGAGAGAACACCAACAGGCAATATGAACTGAATTTTGACCAAAACCAGAATGAAGGAGAGAAAGAGAGAGAGAGAGAGAGAGAGAGAGAGAGAGAGAGAGAGAGAGAGGAGTAACATGACTTTGCAATGGAGGTAGACAAGTACAATATGGTAGAAGCAGGTAGAAGGCTTCAGAGAGTGAGTTGCAAAGTCCATGGTGTCCAGGAAATTGGGCTTAGCCTATTGACATGTATATGAAAAAAGATTATACTAAGAAAATGGTAAAATCAGATTCCCTACAGCACTATCTGATTGAAGCTCTGTCAAGCAGACATGGAGAAAAAGATCTCTTGTCAGGATAAGTATATTTTCACACCAAGAAACACATTACTCCTCCCCCGTACTTAGCATGTGTTCACATAAACCCATTTCTTTGGGGCCAGGAGGTGACTGTGAATTTTGTGTAAAGTATTGAACAGGACTACTTGAATTAACTCTTAGAAAGAAGAAAAAAGTAGTATGCTAAGGTTTGGATAGTTTAGACAATCAGGGCCTGAAACAAGGGTAGAAAAATAAGCTGCCCTTAATGTGCCTCAACACAGCCCAGATACTTCCAACTTTTCATACTGTAATTTAAATATAAAGAGGAATATGTCTTTCTGATGTTAACAGAAAGATAGTGGATAGAATCCAAAATCATGAGGTATGGATTCAGCCACCAGTGTTTACTAAAGGTATTAATATATGTCTAACTATGTATGCCAATTTTGAGAAAAAATATGATTTGTGACATTAAACTATTGATAGAATCTCTTAGTTATTAAACAGAATACCTGCAATATTACATCTGACCTTGTCCAACCTCATCAGTCATTCATTAAAATTTCACATAACAAATCTTACACTGCTTCATTTCATTGAAAGTACGTGTTTTAGTTTTGTAATAGTTCTACAACTTAAAGGTCAGAAGAATACAAATAAGTTTCCTCCTGAGATATGAAGTATTACATCTTTTCAGTGTATTCACTTTTGTCCTTTATCTTGTACATTGCTACTAATAAATCTGTAGAGATTTGAATAGATTAAAGGATAATTATTGGCTCTATGAATTGAGACTGAAATTCTCAAAAGTATCCACATCATGTTCCAGCTCAAAAGTTTAACAGTTTAACCCAGAATAACTTATATGTATGTTTAATTCTCCTTTCAAACTCATCAGCTGCTTGGTAAGTGTCATGATTGACTGTCTTTCTGTCAGTCCTGAACACAGTACTTGGGCCATCATCACATACCCAACAAGAGTGCAAGAGTGTGTATGTCACGCCTGTTCATTCTTGCATGGAAATAATATACAGACTAGTAAGTGATACTCTATACACGGTAGAACAGAGAGTCAGCAGTATTTTATCGTTGTTAATAGAAAAAAATATATATGTGCTGTGGGGCGATCAGAGTGGGAAATGTATCAGTGAGCTTTTCAAAGTGCTATGAAATTTATTTCACTAGTTAAGTTATTGAGTTTGTTTATTTGTTAGTATGAGGATTTTCATGTACTTTTTAGCTATTTCCCCTTGTGTATTCTAAATTCTTTAAGAATATTTTCAATATTTTTCTTTACATTCTGCAAGAATATTTTCTCTCTAAAGTGTCTACTGTTGAGTAAATATGTCATGAACCTGGTGATAAATTTAAATATAATAATGATCATGGGAACTAAATATCAAGAACCAGTGACTGGGATATTATAACACTTAGGATTACAGCATTTAGCAAGCTGAAATAGAAAGATTTTGAGTTTCATGTAAGTCTGATTTCCTGGAATTTGAAAACAAAATTGAACTACATAGACAGAAGTTGTAGAGAACTAAAAGACAAAAATGAATGGAGAAACATTAACCCATGGCTTTCAAATATCAAACTATGTATTTTATTTGAGTTTGCGTGCACACACACACACACACACACGCACACGCACACACACACACACACACACACACACACACACACACACACTTCACACTTCATTCCTTAAAAACAATACATGCATTATCATCATGTTTATTTGAAGTTAGAAGCATATTTTTATGTACCATTTTTGTTGCATAAATTTTGAGACTTTAATATAATTAAAACATTTTCCCTTGCTTTTCTCCCCTCTAAATCTTCACGTAAAGCGTTCCTCATACTTCTTCAAATTAAAGGCCCTTTTTATTCATTACTTGTTGTTGCATGCATATATGTCTACCTACATACCTATTTGTTTCTAAATATTACCTGTTCAGTCAGTCTAACGTCATTTGTATATAAGATTTAAGGGTTGAGTCTTTTTGTAACTTTTATCATTAGCTGTTGTACAAAAGGGTGATAGTAGGTTTAATAGAGATTGTTAGACTCTCTGCCCAACACATCTAAGAGTGGTGATAGTAGATTTAATAGAGATGGTTAGACTCCATGCCCTATACATCTAAGAGTGGTCTGTTCTATAAATTCAACCACAAATTTCTCTTCTCTGTATTTCCGGGTAAAATTTATAGATATTATGCTCTTCCTGCTATGTCACTGACATAAAACATAGTAGCAGTGGAGGATCCATTGTTCTATCAGCTACAAGAAGAATGGCCCTAACGTGGGGTTGAAGAGGGACCAGAGAGTTAAAACAGAATAACTCATACCAAATTTGAAACTTGTCCACATTTCTTCATTTTACCTACACTGTTTATTGCATCATTTATTCTTGGCACCCCCTCCCTACACATATACTGCAAAACTGGGGGAACTATAAAATCACAGTTTTGGGTTCCATACTGAGGAAATAGAAAACTTGTTAGAAGGATCTGACCAAAAGACTCAGTAGGTGAGAGATGTTTGCTACACACAATGAGAACCCTAGTTTAATTACCAGCATTCATACCAAATATATGGGTACAGTGGGGTGTGTCCGTAACCTTAGAACTAGGTGAATAGACAGAGGAAGAGCTTGTGGTTTGACTAGTCAGCCAGTTTTACCCAACTGAGACCCAAAATCAGTGAAAGACTCTCTTAAAATATAAAATGGAGAGTAAGCAAGTTGACCCCTTACCCACACATTTTCACACATACACTAACATCAATATAAGAAAGTTTGGATATACTTGGAAATTTCTAACTATATTTTAAAAGTTCTGCTTAAAGAATATGAATTTGAGAAAACTGAGTAGCTTCTTTGTATAGACTTTAAATTTTAATTAATTAGTTAAATTTATTTAATCTAATAATTTAATTGTTTATTAAGTAACCATTTTCTTTTAGTCAAATTGATTGAATAAAGTGTAATTTTAAATCTCATATGTTATGTGTTACCAGTGTGACATCAGGCAAATCATTATTATCACTACAATTCGTTTTTGTCATCTGAGTTGACTCTAGATATTATAACTGTGAGTAGATTTGAAAATCATGGCAACCAGCTTGTGACTTGAATAAATGACATATGAAATTAAGTACAGTTACATATCAAGAATAGAAGGTACTATTTCATTCAACAAAATACTGTTATTTGAAGCTTCAGTTGGCTTACCTCCCTTTTTGTTCATTTTGCTAAATTTTCTGCTGACAAACATTTTCATTTTATTGTTATTTGTATGCATTCTAAGCAAGCCTTTACTGGCTGAATTGCACCACAAGCAAAGACCACCTTGTTTCTTTCCTTACAGGAGTATATTTTTCTTATATGTATTCCTTTGCTTTTGTTGCTTGACAAAAGGTCTCACTATATCAATGAGGCTGGCCCTGAGGTCATGATTATCTTAAATCAGTTTCTATGTGATAGAATTGCATTCCTTTATAATCACACTCAGACAGATACATTGATATTAATAATAGCTTTAATAATAACTAAACAAAGCAATATCAAAGCCTTATGGTTATATAATAGCTTAACACCAAAGAAGACTGAAACGTGTTCAAAGGCATCTAGACTAGAAATTTGCAAATATTTAAGATTCTGGGGATTACCAACTAAGGAAAAGAAAACATGAAAAAGGGTTCCACTAGAGCTGGATGTTCATGTTTGTGATGTTACTTTAAGTAAAATCTTATCAATAAGGAATATCTGGAGTTATCTTCATCAGTAGAGTCTTCCATACCCTCTGAGTCAGAATGCAAAATGACAACATAAACACTTCTACAAAACATAAAGAACGGATCACTTCTTTCATATAAACTTCATTTCAGTTATATAATCTTTACTTTAAACTATCTTTATCTCAAATTAATTGAATGTATTTTGGATATCATGCTCTGTTTTTGTTCAGCAGATTTAATCAGCATACCTATTGTATAAATAATTAAATTACTCATGTGTGATATTTTCTGTTCATTCTCACTTAAATTTTTATCAAAATTAAATATTTTGGAAGCTTGCAATAATTTTTTAATATTCATTGTACATATTATTGTGTTTCACTGTGACATTAAATCATGTCTTAACATTTTAGAAGAAATAAACTCTTGATCATTTAAAATTAACATAACTGATTTTAGAGGAAATACTATTGTCCTTTAAGAAATGACTGAATTGAAAATATCATAAGATGTCATAAGAAGTCCAAACTAAAATTCAAGATAAAGCTTTGGCTCCAATGTGGTCATATGTTCTTCAGTTACACACTAGTGGGTTGCATTTGATCAAAAAAAAAGAAAAGAAAAGAAAAGAAAAAAAGAAAACTAACCTATCATGAAACCTTTGTTTAGACATATTGACTAAATTGGTTTCATTTGAACCAGATTACAACAACTATCGACAAAAGAGCAAAATATTAACTCAGACCTAGTTCTTCCTTTGAGATCTTGTAACATTTCAAGGTTATGATTTAGTGAGGCAGGTGTTTGATATAGCTACATAACTAATATACTAGTACAGCATGTGCAAGGCTTTGCGATCAGAAATTACTTATACCAAAAAGAAAGAAAAGGAAAGAAAGAAAGAAGTGAAAGAAAGAAAGAGGTGGAAATAAACAACCTATAGAGTAATAATTTGAAAATAGTATTGAAAAAAAGGAAAATGAAAAAAAATGTTGTAGCTAAGCTTGGTACCACATGTCTTTCTCTATAAGTAGATCTTGGCTTACTGAGGGAAAATTGTAAGTTGGATAGAAATGTGAAATAATAAAAACAAAATACCATGTTTTCTCCTATTTTCAACTCTAGATTTGAATGAAGAAAAGCAAAGAGTGTAGGCAAGGCGACCAGCAGAATCTGTGAGGAAGAAGGACTAGAGAAGGTAGTTGAGAATACATATGTACAAAGTATAATATTACGTATTTTGGAATGTTGTATATTGAAACTTATATTGTTTATCAACTGTAAAGAGAAAGAAAAATATTTCTTAACCATTTTTACTTTATTGGTTTATAACACCTCCAGAATCAACTATAACATACCTTGCTTAGACAATAAAAATAATATTTACCAAAGTTTGAAGATAATGCTAATGTTTATTTATGTACATTTGAAAATATTTTTGCATGATAATTTTCACACATGTGCAGGGGATAAATCTCAATTTAACATGAGTTACAAAATTTGAAAGTGTAAAAACAAGGAAGCTATATGAAACATGTAGAATGTAAATTTGTTTCACTAACAACAGTTGACAGAACTACAATCTAGGTTTTATTTTTAATTTTGAAATATTTTGAGAATATGTTTTACTTTTGCATAAAAGCTAATTGTGTTTAGGTACCCAAGTAGGACAGAATAGAGTATAGGAACCCCAAGTTTTAATCTATGAGGCACATGATATGGGAGGTGGGAACAAAACGTGGGGAGCTTGAAGGAGAAGGGTATGCTTTTATCCGTTGAACCAACTCTTCATACACATTTTCAGTGTGTTCACTAAAAATAATTGCAAAGAAGTGACCTTGGTGTAATTTTTGAAGATAAAATTTGCATAAGTTCCTCATAGTGTTCTTTTTTTTATTTTCTTTTTCTTTCTTTTTTTTTTTTTTTTTTTTTTTTTTGGTTTTTGAGACTGGCTGTCCTAGAACTCACTCTGTAGACCAACCTGGCCTCAAACTCAGAAATCCACCTGCCTCTGCCTCCCAAGTGCTGGGATTAAAGGTGTGGGCCACCACTGCCTGGCTCTTTCTTTCTTTTTTTTATTTGATATTTTCTTTATTTATATTTCAAACATTATCCCCTTTCCTGGTTCCTCCCCGAAACCCCCTATCCCATCCCCCCTCCCCCCTGCTTCTATGAGGGTGTTTTCCTACCCACCCACCTACTCCTGCCTCCTCGACCTCGAATTCCCCTGCACTAGGTCATTGAGCTTTCACAGGACCAAGGGCCTCTCCTCCCATTGATGCCCGACAAGGCCATCCTCTGCTACATGTGTAACGGGAGCCATGAGTCCCTCCATATGTACTCCTTGGTTGGTAATTTAGTTCCTGGAAGCTCTGGGGAATCTGGTTGGTTGATGTTGTTATTCTTATTGGGTTGCAAAACCCTTCAGTTCCTTTAATCCTTTCTCTAACTCTTCCTTTGGGGTCCCCATGCTCAGTCCAATGGTTGCCTGCAAGTATTTGCCTCTACATTTGTCAGGCTCTGGCACAGCCTCTTAGGAGTGTTCTAATAAGAATGATTTTTCCTATGAAATATAGGGAAAAAGCACTTCATTCTTCATATGTAGATTTATTGTTTGGGAGATTTTTACTGCCTTCATAGAGTAACTATTTGAAAATGTTTTTCCTCTCTATTATATTTTTTGCCTTATGACTATGATATATATATATATATATCACATATATATATCACATATATATCACACACACACGTGAAAGGATTGTAAGATTTGGCTGTTATGAGAAATAAAGATAAAGTTACGTATTTGCCCATGAGATAGACTGTTTAGATTGTTTTGCATTGTACTTAAAATACCCAAGACAGGCAAGCTTTGCTAGAAAAGTAATTTATGAAGGTCACAGTTTTGTAATCTATAACTTCAAACCTTGCAGGACTGGCTTTGATGGGAGTCTCATATTAAATGGCAGAAATTGAAGAGGAAGTCACAATATGAGTCCAGAGAGTCTGGATTCTCTTACTCTCTACCAAGGGATTATCTTAATTTACTGGAGGTTGCTTTTCTTTTTTTTCTCCTCTCCTATTATCTCCTCTCCTCTTCTGCCTTCTTTTCTCCTCACTTCTCTCCTCTTCCCTTCCCTCCTCTACCCTCCCATTCTCTTCCCTTCCCTTTTACACCTTTCTACTTACTTACTTCCCTTCTTCCTTCCTTCTTTTCACCTTTCCCTCCTTTCTTATTTAACCCCTTTCCTACTATTCTTGTATCCGTTTTCTGTTCAGATTGAGTGTAGGTGCTTACATTTACTAGACAAGGGCTGTCCCACTGATCAACATCTTCACTGTACCAAGAAACTACCAAATAGAAGGCAAAGATCCAAGAATATCAACCTTTTTCTGAATAAATGAATTATGTCAAGACTTAATATTTCTCATGTATGAAGGATTTCTTATGAATTGCTGGATCATAAAAATACAGGCATGTAGCCAGTTGCCTATATAGTGCTTAATTCACTACAACTTTTTTTTCCTTTTCAAAAGATTCCTAGCTGTATGAAGAAAGATAATTTAACAGGTATCTTGGAATTCCTTCTCCTTGGACTCTCAGAAGACCCTAAACTGCAGCCCATCTTATTTGCACTATTCCTGCTCATATACCTGCTGACTGTGCTTGGAAATGTGCTCATCATCTTGGCCATCAGCTCTGATTCCCACCTCCACAGCCCTATGTATTTCTTCCTCTACAACCTTTCATTGTCTGACATGGGCTTTAGCAGCACCACAGTTCCCAAAATGCTGAAAAACATGCAGACCCATAACAAATCCATAACTTATGCAGCCTGCTTAACTCAGGTGTCCTTCTTCATTCTTTTTGGGGATATGGACAGCCTATTACTGGCTATGATGGCCTATGACCGATGGGTAGCCATTTGTCACCCTCTGCACTACCAAGTCATTCTGAGCCCTCGCCTCTGTAAATGTTTAGTCATAGTGTCATTTTTCATTAGTTTTGTGAGTTCACAGATACACTGCTTGATGGTGTCACAACTAACATTTTGCACTAATATGGAAATCCCTCATTTCTTCTGTGATGTTCCAGAGCTTCTAAAACTTGCCTGTTCTGACACCTCTATCAATAACATAGTTAGGTTTCTTTTAAGCATCATTTTTGGTTTTCTCCCTGTCTCAGGAATTTTTTATTCCTATTATAAAATAACTTCCTCCATTTCTAAAGTTCCATCACTCTTAGGGAAATATAAAGCCTTCTCTACCTGTGGATCTCACCTGTCAGTTGTTTGCTTATTTTATGGAACAGGTCTCAGTGTGTACCTTAGTTCAACAGTTTCTAGTTCTTCCAGGGAAAGTGTGGTTGCCTCGGTAATGTATACCATGGTGGTTCCCATGATGAACCCCTTCATCTACAGCCTGAGGAACAAGGACATCAAGAAAGCCCTTCAGAAAATTGTCAGACAAATAATGTAACATAACTACTTGTATGATCCCTTAATGTATAGTTTTTAAAACTATGGCTATCACAACTGATTGTGGTGGCATGAAAAATATAGCAACTGTAAAAATTTCTGATCATAAAATGATCAACAATTAATGTATACATGTAGTAAATCAAGGTGTAAACTTCAATGTGTGTCTAAGTTACATGTTGTAGTTTCACCATGGCCTGATTTTGAATATGTAAAATTAAATATTAGTACTGCACATGCTTTAATATGATGAAGCACAAAAGAATGTATCCAGAACTACTATATATTTAATTTTTTTGGAGTTGCAATGCTTTTACCATAGGTACAAATGAAAACATAATGATTTAATTACAGAAGTAAAGATTTCAAAAATTTCTTATCAGCATGTAAGTATGAAATTAATATATGCTGGTCTTTTCTGCAAGAATGTTTAATTTTAAAATTTGATATTTGTGTTGCTGACTTGAGTTTCATAGAACAGTTCTTCGTAGTTCAAATATTCTTGGGAAGTGAGACTCATTCCATTTTCATTATGGGGCCACTGATAGCATTTCCCAGCACCAGCGTTTGCCCCAAACTCAAGCTCATGTGGGCAACAGTAATTGGACTCAATGTGCTATGTGAAAAAAGACATAAAATTGTATGGAGAACATTTAATGAAAGATTTACTGAGAAGGGTGAAGGAAATGTGGTAATGGGTAATTTACATAATTATATTTTATTTTATACATGTGTAAACTTTTCAAATGTAAGGAAAGATTTAAATCACTAAAAGAATTTTAGCTTGATATTTAAGGCAGAATTTGTAACAATTTCTGAAATGGTCTTTAATACACTCCTGCCATTTTCTACTATGTATTTATATAACTCATTCTCCTCTACAGTGATGTGTATTACCTCAAAATACTAAATAAGTCTGGAAAGTGACAATTTATAAATTTCGATATATAATATATTCAGTCATGATTTTCTTTTTGTGAAAATCTAAAATATCTGAACCCCACTAATAAGTATACAGATTTAATTTTATGTTTAATAGATGCTAAAATTTTATTCATGGTAAAGATTTTATTGTTATTCTCTAGCAATATATGCATTGTGCTTAATATTAGATTCTATAATAGCTTTTAAAAATATGACTGTCAGGGACTTTGAACATGTACCTCCCTAGACTTTATTATCATTTCCCATTTTCCAATCGTTTTCTCAGTAGTTATTTTTGATCTTCTAGATAGTAGCATTGTTCTGTATAGATAAAATAAAGTTTCATATTGTATATATAACACATATTTTTGTACACTCTTCTATTCTAGACCTAGGTTTGTTTCATAGCTTAGATATTCTGAACAGTACAGCAAACACACTGTTGTACAAATAGCTCCATGATATATCAGGTTGAAGTCCTCTGGATAAATGTTATGTAATAATATTAGAATATACTTAGTTTTAGTTGTTTGAGAGTTGTTTATACTGATTTACACACTGGAAGAATACATTTCCACAAGAACTATATAATTCAAGTAAAAAAATATTTAAGGAAAGACTCACCAACATATTGGGTCAACAGGAAGTGATAATATCTAGACTTGAAGAGAAGATAGAGTATTTGGAACACTCATTCATAAGGTCAAATCCAAAACAAATCTCAAGAATAGGACATACTGAAACTCATGAATAGTATGAAAAAATCAGTTCTTTGAATAATAGTTATAGAAGAAGAGTATCAAATCAAATTCAGACACAGAAAGTATCTTCAACAAAATAGTAGAAAAAAATCCCCAATTTAAGCAAGATGGCTATCAAGAGCTTAGAAGCATGCAGATTTTCAAGTACAAATAAGTAGGAAAAAAAACCCTCTCAATGATACCTAATAATCAAAACATGAAGCATATAGAACAAAGAGAAGATATTAAATACTGCAAGGAAAAGCCGCACCATAACATCAAGGTTGGTTCATAAGAATAATACCTGAGATAGTAAAGGCAATTTAGAGTAATTCCATAACCATTACCAATGAAATTGAAAAAGAACTCAAAACATTTTTACTAAAATCAGGAACAAGACTAGTATGACAACTCTCCCCATACATATTTAATATAGTACCTGATATCTAATTAGAACAATCCAACAAATGATTGAGATTAAGGGGTAAAAATAGGAAAGGAAGAAGTCAAAATATCTGTAGTTGAATGTGATATGATTTGTGTTGAAGCTCGCAGAATTCACAGCTGGATGAGGTTGATGAACTTGTCTACCCCCAGTGATGTAGATATAAGATTCCAGAACTATAAATTCTAGCCTATAGGGATGATAAGTAGGAGATTTTTATTCTTTCATTTTGCTGATGCGGTGGATTACGTTTACAGATATTTGTTTATTGAACCATTAGGCATACTTGGTCATGCTGAATGATGATTTTGATGTATTTTGTTTTCAAGTTTTCTATTGAGTATTTTTACATCAATATTCATAAGAGAGATTGGTTTGAAATTATCTTTCTTTTTATAGTTTTTCTCTAGTTTAAGTATCAGGGTGACTGTGACTTCATAGAATGAATTTGTGTTTGGATGAAATATTTCATAGATGTCTGTTAGATCCATTTCATCTATAACATCTGTTAGTTTAGCTATTTTTCTCTGTAGTGTTTGTCTGGATGCCCTGTCAGTTGGTGATAGTTAGTTATTGAAGTTTCCCACTCTTTTTTTTTTTCAAAGTTTGATAGCAGCTTTATTCACAACTTCCTCCTCAACTATAAAGAATGGCTTCCAACTTGGGGTTGAATAAGCAGTAAGACATCCACACCATAGCATATGAAACAGAAGTCAAGACTATTGATACATCCAGTGATATGGATCTCAAATCTATAATTTATAACACATTATTCTCAAAAGTTACATACTATTAAATTCCACTTACAACTCTTTTCAAAAGACAAGCCATAAAGGGAAAGCACAAGTCAGTGACTGTCAGGGAGAGAACAAGATTTGACTATAAAATACCAGGAATGGCGGAGGGGAGGCTAACAGAACTCTTCTGTCCTGTGTTAATGATTACTCATCTTTATCCACTTCTCAGAGCTTATACAACTGCATCTAACTTGAATGTAAGGTCTAAAAGGAGAAAGCTAAAAGCTTAATACCATAAAATAAGCCCCCGTGTAACTTATGGTGTTCATACTAAGGAACAGGAGAGAGGTCTGTGCCTGCTAGGATCTGAGGATGGGGCAGAACTCTAGACCATCATCTGCTCCCTAGATTGTTCATGGCAATGACCATGCTAGTCAGGAGGCCGAATTAAAGAAGAAAAGGGTTGAGGAGATGATGGAGAAGCAGCAGGTTGCCTGGGAGCAAGTTTCCCACTCTTGATGTGTGGAGTTTGATGTGCTATTCAAGGTTAAGCAATGTTTCTTTTACAAATGTGGGTGCCCTTGTGTTTGGGGCATCGATATTCAGATTGAGACATTATCTTGGTAGATTTTTCCTTTGATGATTGTGAAGTGTTCTTCCTTCTCTCTTTTGATTAATTTTGGTTGAAAGTCTATTCTATTAGATATTTGTATGGCTTGCTACTCCAGCTTGCTTCTTTGGTACATTTGCTTGGAAAACTTTCTAGCCCCTTACTCTGGGGTAATGTCTAGCTTTATTACTGAGGGGTGTTTGTTATATGCAGCAGAATAATGAATCCTGTTTTCACACCATTCTGTTAGCCTGTGTCTTTTTATTGGGAAATTGAGTTCATCGAAGTTGAGAACTCTTAATGACCAGTGGTTGTTAATACTGTTATTTTGATGTTTGTCTTGGTGATACTTGTGCTTGTGTGTGTGTGTGGGGGGGGTGTTAATATGTGTATACTTGTGTGTGCTTCCCTTGTTTCTTTCTGGTATGGAATTACTTATTTCCAGTGATTTCTTAGATGTAGCTAGCCTCCTTGAAGTGGAGTTTTCCTTCTAGTATTTTCTACAGTACTGGATTTCTGGACAGATATTGTTTAAATTTGAATTTCTGTTGCAATAGCTTGTTGTCTCCTTCTATGATGATTGAGAGTTTTACTTGGTATAGTAGTATAGGTTAACATCTATGGGTTTTTAGAGGTTGCAATATATTTGCCTAGGTCCTTCTTGATTTTAGAGTAGCTGTTGAGAAGTTGGTTGTAATTCTGATATATCTGCCTTTGTATGTTACCTGGCCTTTTCCCCCTGCCACATTTAATATTCTTTCTTTGTTCTGTAGATTTTGTGTTTGGATTATTATGTGGCAGAATGATTTCCTTTTCTGGTTTACTCTATGTGATGATATATAAACTTCTTTTATGTTTACAGGCATCTCTTTCTTTAGATTGGGAAAGTTTTCTTCTGTGATAGTGTTGAAAACATTTTCTGGCCTTGGAGCTGGGATTCTTAATATTAATGTGTTCTTATTATTCTTAAGTTAGGACTTTTCATGGTATACCAGATTTTCTGGATGTTTTATGTCAGGAACTTTTCAAATTTTACATTTTCTTTGATGGATATATAAATTTCTTCGATTTTATATTCTCCAATTGAAATTCTGTCTTCAATTTCTAGTATGTATTTTATTGGTGATGAATGCATCTATTGTTCCTGTTATCTTCTTAGGTTTTCCATCTCCAATATTGCCTGTTTATGTGTTTTATTTTATTTTATTTTGCTTCTATTTCCATTTTCTGGTTTTGAACAGTTTTATTTATTTCCTTCATCTGTTTAATTGTATTTTCCTGTATTTCTTTAAGGGATTTATTTGTTTCCCCTTTAAAACCTCTACCTTTTTATTGCATTTTCTTGTATTTAAGAGATTTGTCCATTTACTCTTTAAAGGCCCCTATCATCTTTATAAGACTGGATTTAAGGTCATTTTCTTGTTCTTGGTTGTGTTAGGATATCCTATGCCTGATGTAGAATTGCAACTGTTTTGGGATGCTATCATGTGGTTCTGGCTTTTGTTCATTGTGCTCTTTTGAGGGCATTTAGCCATCTGGATGGCTTTTGTCTAAGGATGTTTGAAAAAGGAGTAACCTTGATGATCCTGGCATGGCAGGCTTATAGTAGATCGATGGATACAGATAATTAGGTCTGAATGGGTCAGGATTCACAGTTGTGATGAAGGTGGGTTGAGAGATAGCAGTAGAATGGAGGTGTACCATGGGTAGTAGACTTCTCAGGGAAGCTGGAGTCACCCCTGAGGACTCAGTAAACAGCAAAGATGTGTGGGGGAAGGGAATATAACTTTTATGTTTTGGGATCCACAGGTTTGATGAGGGTGAGTGAAGGGTGGCAAGATAATTGCATAACTTTCCTTTAAACTAAGTATGTGATAGGTTGGCTATTAAGCTCAAAGGTAGAGTATCGGTCTAGCAAGTCACTCGTTGGGTTTGGTTATTAGCTCTGAAAAATTATAATAGAAAAAGCATATGGTTCTCAGAATCTACACACTCAGGTCTATTTTGCATAATATGTTGATATTAGGTGATGCTACAAATAAACATATGTGTAGTCTGTCTATCAAAAGTCTATAAAACTGGCTATGTGTAAGAAGTATTTAGGGAAAGTAAAACCCTTCAAGCTCTTTAGATCTCACCACTAGACAAGATGATAATGATAATTTCTCACTAATGAAGATTAAAAGTGTGTAGGCATTGTTAAGAACATGGCTATTGGTCGATTCCCTCATGTCCCAGTGGAGGACTTCAGAATCATGCATATATGGACAACAGTAACTGGACACAGAAGGATAAATATAAACTAAGTGATGAATATTATAAAAGGCAGAACTGAAGTCAAGAGGGAGATTTTATAGTGCATCTGAAGAAAATTCAGGAAAGGGTGTGAAAGATAAATATGATCAAAATATAGTGTATGCATATATGATATTTTCAAAAGCAAATAAAATTAGAAATTTAAAGACTTTCATAATTTTCATATATAATTGAATTAGATTGAATTGAGGTGAATTTTCAAAAGTACATGAAAATGCTTGTTATATAGTAACAATAAAGAATGTTTTATTTATCTTTATCAGAACTTCCGTTCATTTATTATCATAAGAGAGCTGTGAATGGTGGAAGGCTGCTGTAATCCCAGCACCGTAAGGCTGAAGAAATGATCTGTGGCCTTAAACCTGTTCTGATCTCTCTGTTCAGATGCCCCTTGATCTACACTGAGGATCTATATAATAAACTCATTACACGTTGATAATGTTTAACTTAATAATACCTGTAATATACTTCCCCTATGGATCACTGTGGCTTTGCAACATAGTCTACTATACAGTATTAATTTTTCACCCTGTAGTTATGTGCCTGAATGGTAGTATTTACTCTTTGCTACTGTAAATTATCTCTAAAATATTTGGAATCATATTTTTAAATTTCAGAATAAAATAAGAATTAAACTGTCAGAGTGTTTATTTACTGTGCATGAAGCTCTGGGTTCAACCTGTAGCAATGCCTGCAGTAACACATGTTTAAATATATGATTTTTGAGATATAGAAAGGAAGATAAAAATTCAATGTCATCCTTGAATGCATAGGCAGTTTCAGGATGGCTAGGTATCCATGAGAGTCTATCAAAATCAAAGTTTAAATTTTTATTACATGCATTTGTCTCTGTGCCACTTTGCTTGGTAAATCTATGGTTCTCTTTTTTGGAGTCTTAGTCTACTTTACAAATAAACTTAAAAAAAGAGATGTAGAAAAAAATCTCAGTCTTTACATTTTGAGAGAATAGCAACAAGGAACATGAACTGGCCATTTGGCCCCAACCAGAATGAAGGAGAAAAAGAAAAAGAAAGAGAAAAGAAAACCCATGCTTTTTTAATGGAAGTAGATTAGAACAATATAGCAGAAACAGGTGGAGGGTTTCAAAATATAATTTGGAAAGCCCATGGTATCCTGGACATTGTGTTTAGCATTTTAAAAAAATATCTCTAAAACAAAAGAAAGAAGAAAAAGAAAATGAGAAGCAAATAATAAGTTTAGAGGCTCTATAATGCTATCTGATTGAAACTCTGTAAAGTCAACATGAAGAAAAGGCCTTCTAGTAAGGATAAGTGTATTTTCTCACTAAAGAACAAATTATTCCTCCCCTCTACTTATATGTGTACTGGCTGGTTTTGTGTGTCAACTTGACACAAGCTGAAGTTATCACAGAGAAAGGAGTTTCAATTGAGAAAATGCCTCCATGAGATCCAGCTGTAAGGCATTTTCTCAATTAGTAATCAAGGGGGGAGGGCCCCTTGTGGATGGTACAATCTATGAGCTGGTAGTCTTGGGCTCTATGAGAAAGCCAACTGAGCAAGCCAGAAGAAGTAAGACAGTAAGTTACATCCCTCCATGGCCTTTGCATCAGGTCCTGCTTCCTGACCTTCTTGAGTTCCAGTCCTGACTTCCTTTGATGATGAATAGCAGCATGGAAGTTTAAGCTCAATAAAACCTTTCCTCCCCAACTTGCATTTTGGTCATGATGTTTGTGCAGGAATAGAAACCATGACTAAAGCAATATGTGTTCAGGAGAACATATGTCTTTGGTGGGGGGAGGGTGTTTATAGATTTCATGAGAATTATTCTTGGGATCACTTGAATTAATTGGTTAAAAAAAGAAACAGCAACATGTTGTGCTTTGAGTAGCTTAGCATATCAGGACTTTATCCTGAGCCAGAAAAAGTAAGTTTCCCTAATGTGCTTTAACATAGCTCAGATATCTACAACTTTTTATATTGTAATTTAAAAACTAAGGAGGTGTATCTCTTTTTGGTGTTACCAGAAAAACAAAAGATGGAGTCTGCAACTATGATATAGGTGTTCATCCCAGTGTCCATCAAGCTATTTATATGTGTCTAGTTATCTCCAGGAATCTAAAACCATGGCTGGCATTTATAAAGTATCTCAGTTATTAAACTGGATACATATAATATTATATCTGACCCTGCCCAAAATTATCAGTCACACACAACACAGAGAAGAATGTTTGCAAAGATAACTTGTCTCTCAAGATAATCTGTTTTCCCTTAAACAAATAATTCTAGGAAAGATAGATCTCATAAATTTCATAGATCCTCACATAACCTCCACAACTGCCTCAAATTCCTGTTTCCCGCATGCCTCTTCTACCCCTATAGAGTATCTGATCCAGCTCTTTCCCCTTGGAGGATTCAATGTTTCCCATGGGAAAAAAATAAATACTGCCATCTTTTGAATTCATATATATTTCCTTTCTTCTTTTTTGGCTGGAAAGATGGCTCAGCTGTTAAAGTCTAGGTACACAACCCAAAGTACAAGAAATAGCAGGACTGTGACAAGAGGTCCATCAGTCATGAAATTAAAACAAACAAAAAAACAAAAAAACAAAAAAACAAAAAAACAAAAAACAAAACAGGTCAGCTCATACTATACCCTCCCATGCTTGGGAGGCTCTAAGACATTAGACATCCTAAGTTAGGTTTTAAACTTTAATTGTGTTTAATTAATAGATCTAGTTTAATCTTTTGCATTCTACAAACACTGCCATCCTAAAATATCTTTCAGGTACTGGACTCAAAATAAACTTGGGAAAATTAAGTAGAGAGAGACTGCAAATCTGATTAGTTAGGCACGGCAGTAAACACAGCAAATATATTGCATATTTCTAGAGTCAACCAGTGGTGTTCATTTTTAAATAGTAAGTACCTAGAATCATCATGCTTATCTGACAGAACTATACTTTGCTTAAGAACAAAAATTTCTGTCATGTTTTATGGAAGGCCAGGACTTAATGATGGTGGTCACTCTGTGCCTGTGTTCTCCACTTACTTGATTTGTTCTTTAGAAGTATGTTCCCTGATAAAGATATGGGCCTAATCCCTAGCTGTAAATCAAAGCTGTCTCCATTTATTGTGGAACCAGGGCCTAAAAGCTGGGTGTAAGACTTTGTTATAGGAATAGAATCTAATAGAATCTAATGGTGACTAGATATTTACATATTGGCATTTTAATTGACACATAGGCTATTTTGCATTATACTTCCAGCTCTAATTTACCTTCTCTGAACACTAATGGTTTGGAATACATCAGACTAAGCTATGTGTTGTTAGATGTAAAGGGGTACTCCCAAAATGGTAATGCTGGTGACAACATACTAAACAGAAGAATTGAACCAAGAAAGCAGAAAGATCTGTTGTTGGGTAATCCAAAGTCCAAATTCAACATTCTTGAAAAACCTCTTAAGGTCAGTTTTTGATTGTAAGGGTACAAAAATCACTGAAGGAAGACCCAGACTCAGACAGTATACTAAAACAAACATTGTTTATTCTGCAGAAACAACCAGCATGCTAGGGTCACTATTGTTTCAAAATGGTGACCCAGACAAAGACATTTGAGCTCTTTTTATAACAGAACTGCTTAACTGTTTCTGAGATAACAGCACACTTCCTAAACCTAGAGCATATTTCACGGGATTATAAAAACCATTAACTGAAGGTCATAAAGAAGGTGCTAAGGATATACACCACAGGTACAAAGACAGGAGATAAAATATTGACTGGGTTTTTTTATCTATACTAATTTTCAAGAACAACTTAGTTATGGTTTCTAACTTTCCATGAACCTGTAAGCTAATAACAAATGATTAATGTTTAGTCAGATAATTACTCTTAGTAGATATGCATGTAGACATTCTCTTATATAATTTATGACCTGAATTTATTTGCAAACTCATAGTAAACCTTTTACCATGTGATCTGCACTCTGAAATTCATCAAATTGCTGAGAGCAAAGACAAGCCTCCATAGCATTTCTTCCACTTAGAGCTGCACAATTCCTGCAGAGAAAGAACAAAGGCTTCTTTACTTAGCCACCTGCTGGCTGTTTTACTATGTGTGCTAAACCAGAGTCTGCAGCTTCTAGCCTCTGAGCAACTCAGACAGCCAGATCAGGTGCAGAAGCAAAGTAACTTACACTTAGGATGGATAGCAAATGGTTTATGGCCTAGTTTCTCCATGGAAACAAAATGTAATAAAATGGACTCTTCAATTTACTGATAAAACTGACAAATATCTTAAAGTGGATTTCTTTTTACCAGGACCTCCTTTAATATGTTTCCAAAGGTCAACTACCTCAGTCAAGGGCATCTAGTTCCAGTTAACTGAGCAGCTTGTATCATTTCAGAGACTCCCAGCCTCCTTTCTGACATATACTATCTTCTGGCTCTTTCACCACATTGCTTCTCTCATTCTTCTGAGAGATATACATTGGCAGTTTGAACCCCAGCAACTATTTCTTTCTACTCATGGATGGATTCACTTCTGTGGTGTCACCATGCTCTTGCTTACACACACACACACACACACACACACACACACACACACACACACATATATTTACAATATCTTACATTCATGCCATTAGCTGGAGCTCAATATGTCTTAATTTTTTTTATTTTATTTTTTTTAGGGTTTCTTTTTTTTTTTTTTTTGATACTTTATTTACATTTCCAATGTTTCCCCCTTTATAGGTCTCCTCTTTGGAAGTCACCTATCCCCTCCCCCTCCCCCACTTCTATGAGGGTATTCCACCTCCCACCCACCCACCCACCCACTCCCATATTCCCACCTCGACATTTCCCTTTACTGGGGCCCCTCCTCTCCTGATGGCCAACAAGGGCCTCCTCTGCCACATATGTGGTCTGAACCATGGGTCCCTCCATGTGTATTCCATGGAGGTTGGTGGTCCAGCCTTCAGGAGGACCAGGGGGGGGTTCAGGCCAGTTGACACTGTTGCTCCCTCCATGGGGCTGCAGACTCCCTCAACTCCTTCAGTCCCTTCTCCCACTCCTCCATCTGAGACCTCACTCTCAGTCCAGTGGTTACTGTTAAGTGAAACTTGGGCATTCTGAACTTTTGGGCTAAT
>CM052706.1:94747731-94808335 GCA_028551405.1 Uromys caudimaculatus | reverse complement strand
AACAAATGGTGCTGGTTCAACTGGCAGTCTATATGTAGAAGAATGCAAATTGATCCATTCCTGTCTCCCTGTACAAAGCTCAAGTCCAAGTGGATCAAGGACCTCCACATAAAACCAGGTACACTGAATCTCATAGAAAGGAAAGTGGGGAAAAGTCTCGAACACATGGACACAGGGGAAAAGTTCCTGAACAGAACACCAATGGCTTATGCTCTAAGATCAAGAATTGACAAATGGGACCTCATGAAATTGCAAAGCTTCTGTAAGTCAAAGGACACTGTCAATAGGACAAAATGGCAACCAACAGATTGGGAAAAGATCTTTATCAATCCTAAGTCTGATAGAGGGCTAATATCCAATATATACAAAGAACTCAAGAAGTTAGACTCCAGAAAACCAAATAACCCTATCAAAAAATGGGGAACAGAGCTAAACAGAGAATTCTTAACTGAGGAAATTCGTAGGTCTGAGAAGCACCTAAAGAAATGTTCAACATCCTGAATCATCAGAGAAATCCAAATCAAAAGAAGTCTGAGAGTTCACCTCTTACAAGTCAGAATGGCTAAGATCAAAAACTCAGGTGACAGCAGATGCTGGCGAGGATGTGGAGAAAGAGGACACTCCTCCATTGTTGGTGGGATTGCAAGCTGGTATAACCACTCTGGAAATCAGCTTGGCAGACCCTCAGAAAAATGAACATAATACTACCTCTGGACCCAGCTATACCACTCTTGGGCATATACCCAGAAGATGCTCCAACATGTAATAAAGACACTTGCTCCACTATGTTCATAGCAGCCATATTTATAATAGCCAGAAGCTGGAAACAACCCAGATGTCCTTCATCAGAGGAATGGATACAGAAAATGTGGTACATTTACACAATGGAATACTACTCAGCTATTAAAAACAATGACTTCATGAAATTTGCAGGCAGATGGATGGAACTTGAAAATATCATCCTGAGTGAGGTAACTCAGTCACAAAAGAACGAACATGGTATGTACTCACTGATAAGTGGATATTAGACCAAAAGTTCGGAATACCCAAATTTCACTTTACAGTAACCACTGGACTGAGAGTGAGGTCCCATATGAAGGAGTTTGAGAAGGGACTGAAAGAGCTGAGTGAGTAGCAGCCCCATGGAGAGAACAACAGTGTCAACTGGCCTGATCCCCCCCCCCCCCCGGTCTTTCTGGAGGCTGGACCACAGCCAAAGAATACACATCGAGGGACCCATGGTTCGGACCACATATGTGGCAGAGGAGGGCCTTGTTGGCCATCAGGGGGAGGAGAGGACCTTGGGCCTGAGGGTGTTAGAGGTCCTAGTAAAGGGGAATGTCAAGGTGGGTATACAGGAGTGGGTGGACGGGTGGGTGGGTGGGGAAATACCCTCCTAGAGGCAGGGGAGGGGGGAGGGGATAGGGGGTTTCCAAAGAGGAGACCTGGAAAGGGAGAAACAATGGAAATGTAAAGTATCAACAAAAATTCAGAAATTTCACAAACATAGGTTTGATGAATGATAAAAATTGGACTATTTCTAGTTGTCAAAATATGAAACAATTATTAAACATTTTGTAGATTAAGATGGAAATAGAGACAAAAACATATCATGTCATGCTATGTGGCAGAATTGGGAAGAGACCCTTGGGGCCTTATTGCTTACTACTGAGCTACTGGATATTAATAGATTCTTAGAAATAGGTAGTTATGTACACATTGCTGAGCCCACTATGTTCCAACAGGTAGCATCAAACAAATGTAACACAAATGATCCTGGTTAATATCAGGGGGTCAAAAAAAAAATAACCAAATACATGGGAATGTGAGAAAGGGATCTGTTGGGAATAGAGTTAAGAAGGTAAAAAAGAGTCGGAAAAAGATAGGAGGTGAGAATCGTTGGTTATGTACTATGCATATGTGTGAATGTCAAAGACAGATTTAGCTTTTAGTTAATGAAATAATTATAGGTGGACTACAAAAAGCAGTTGGTTTCAAGAGAATAGCTTGTAGCTGTGACTGTCTTACACAGAATATATATGTTATACATAACAGATGCCGTGTCTTACACTTATGAGAAAAAAAACTGCCAAAAGAATGAGATAAATAATAAGAGTCAGAACTGAACTAAGTGTAATTAAGTCTAAAAGAACACTATAATGTTTCAAGGGGAAAAGCACTGGTTTTCATAAGGAAAATATCATGTCTGAGGATGGAGAGTTATAGAATATTTATGTATTGTGAAACATCCTGGGTTTGATTATCAATTCCACAAAACAAACAAACAAGTAATCAAAATTCAAAAACAAAATGCAGGATATATAGAGAAATCTTATCAAAACTAACCAATATGAAGAGAGAAAAGAAGCAAAGTAATAAAATTTTAGTTTAAAAGTGTATATTATAACTGATTCTATTACATTCCACAGGAACATTAGACATTAATTTCAAAACTCTAACCCATTATATTTGTAAATACAGAAGAAACTGATGTGTTTGTGGGAGTATGTGTCCTACTGAAGTTAAAAACAAAAGAAAAACTATAAATATGAATAACTTATAATTGAAATTAGTGCAGTCAGAAAAATATTTAACTGTTTTTTTGTTGGATATTTTCTTTATTTACATTTCAAATGTTATCCTCTTTCCCAGTTTCCACACAAGTTTTCTTGTTTTTGTTTTTTTGTTTGTTTGTTTGTTTGTTTTGTTTTGTTTTAACATTATCTTTGACTGATGTGTCAATTTCTTCTATTGTATATTCTGCACCTGAGATTCTCTCTTCCATCTCTTGTATTCTGTTGTTGATGCTTGTAATTGTTGTTCCTGTTCTCTACCAAGATTTACATCTCTAGGATTCCTTCATTTTCAGGTGCAAAAGGTTGTGAACTCAGCTGCGTAACAGTTTCTGCTAAGGAAGCACTGTCAACTTGAATAATGCATCTCTGGCTTTCATACAAATGATGTTGCTCTCTTTTATGCTTTTTTGTTTTGTATTTTTCTATACCATATAGTTCCTCAACTACAGCTTTTGTAAAAGTTCTGGGAAAGGGATTTATACAGAAAGAAATGGCTGTGCCATCAGGGAGAGACGAAAGGCCCTTGGGCCTGAGGATGTTAGAGGCCTCAGTAAAGGGGAATATCAAGGCGGGAAAATGGGGATGGGTGGACGGGGGGGTGGGGTGGGAGGTGGAATCCCTCCTAGAGGCGGGTTGGGGAGGGGATGGGAGGTATACAAAGAGGAGACTCAGAAAAGGGGAAACATTGGAAATGTATATAAAGTATCAAAAATAAAAAAGGAGGAAAAAAAAAAAAAGATGGAAAGCAGATTAAACTAAGCCCCAGGGGAAAACAGAAGCTTCATGAACACTAAGTTCAGGAATGGAAGCTAAATAGACAACATCAGATTTGTGCCACCCCACTATGCTTATTCCAAAATACCTGCTCAGAAGAACCCAGCACCCTCATCATGCCATTAAAATTGTTTTGCTCTTAAAAAAAAAAAAAAAAAAAAAAAAAAAAAGAACAAACTGTTCTCGGTATGGCCATTCAAGCACTCAACCTAGAAATATTGGGACAAGGGATTCTGGATGCAGAGGATGACTGAGTTAATTTTCCTATGGGAAATTTTAGCCAACTTACAAAGATTAAGATATATCAGGAAATATTTGAAGCAGGAAATATTTTGGTATGATTAACATAGTGAAAATGGCCATCTTACCAAGAGTAATATACAGATTCAATGCAATTCCCACCAACGTTCCAATACAGGTTTCATAGAGATTGAAAGAGCAATTCTCACATTCGTATGGAAAACTAATAAACCCAGGATAGCCATAAAAACCTGAACAATAAAAGCACTTTGGGAGCAATCACAACCCAAGCTGTATTACAGAGCAATAGTGATAAAATCTGCATGATATTGGTACAGAAACAGAATAATTGCTCAATGGAATTGAATAAAAGACACAGAAATAAGCACACATACATCTGAACAGTTTACTTTTGATAAAGCAGGCAAAACCATACAATGAAAAAACACAAAGAATCTTCAACAAATCATGCTGGTCCAACTGAATGTCTACCTATAGAATAATATAGATAGATCAACATTTATTACCCTGCTCAAAACTCAAGTCCAAGTGAATCAAGGATCTCAATTTAATTCTGATACACTAAATCTCATAGAAGATAAAATGGGAAATACCCCTGTAGTCACTGGTACAAGAAACAATTTCTTGAACGGAACACCAATGGCTCAGGCTCTAAATCAACAAATGATAAATGCAACCTCATGAAACTGTAAAGGTTCTGTAAGGCAAAGAACACTGTATATAGGACAAACCAGCAGCCTACAAGTTGAAAAAGTATCTTCACCACCCCTACAACTGAAAGAGAACTAATATCCAAAATTTATAAAGAACTCAAGAGCCAAACAGAGAGTTCTCAACAAAGGCATCTTGAATGGCCCAGAAGCACTTAGAGAAATGTTTAAGGTCCTTAGTCATCAGAGAAATGCAAATCAAAACAATTCTGAGATTACATCTTACACTGGTCAGTATGGCTAAGATCTAAACCTGAAGTGATAGCACATACTAATGAGGATATTGAGCAAGGGAAACCTGCCTCCATTATGAGTTAAAGTGCAAACTTGTACAACCACTATGAATATTATCTTTGTAGTTTCACAGAAAACTGGGAATAGTCCTACCTCAAGACCCAGCTATACTACTCCTGAGCATATACCCAAAATGTGCTCCACAATCCCACAAAGATACTCACTCAACTGTATTCACTACAAATTCAATTTTAATAGCCAGGAACTGGAATCAATGGAGATATCCCTCAGCTGAAGACTGAATAATGAAAATGTGGTGCTCAATGGAATATTATTCCACTATGAAAAAAAAAGATATCATCCTTCCAGTTTGAACCTGCACCTGGAGTAGACGTGAGGTGATGGTTTTGCACCCACTCCTACAACACCCAGAGGGAGGCCGACTCCCAGGTGCTCTGAAACACTCAGGATCACAGGTCATCTGAAAAGTCCAGGATTACAGGATTTCAGGATCACAGAAGAAACTTGGCTCATAGGAGGTCTGACACACCCAGGATCACTGGAACTCAGACACAGTCAAGATCACAGTTGAAGCCACAACATCTTTCCCAACACTCGGCTTAACTGGGACCCCCACAGGAACCAGGGAAACAGGAAAGAATGAGAATTTATCCATTCCTATCTCCCTGTACAAAGCTCAAATCCAAGTGGATCAAGGACCTCCACATAAAGCCAGATACACTGAATCTAATAGAAGAGAAAGTGGGAAATATTCTTGAACACATGGGTATACAGGAAAATTTCCTTAACAGAACACCAGTGGCTTATGCTTTAAGATCAAGAATTGACAAATGGGACATCACAAAATTGCAAAGCTTCTGTAAGGCAAAGGACACTGTTAATAGGACAAAACCGCAACCAACAGATTGGGAAAAGATTTTTACTAATCCTATGTCCAGTAGAGGCTTAGTATTCAATATATACAAAGAACTCAAGAAGTTAGACTCCAGAGAACCAAATAACCCTATTAAGAAATGGGGAACAGAGCTAAACAGAGAATTCTCAACTGAGAAGCACTTAAAGAAATGTTCAACACCCTTAGTCATCAGGGAAATGCAACTCAAAACAACACTAAGATTCCACCTCACACCAGTCAGAATGGTGAAGACCAAACACTCAGGTGACAGCAGATGTTGGTGAGGATGTGGAGAAAGAGGATCGCTCCTCCATTGCTGATGGGATTGCAAGCTGATACAACCACTCTGGAAATCAGTTTGGCAGATCTTCAGAAAATTGGACATAGTACTACCCGAGGAGCCTGCTATACCACTCCTGGGCATATACCCAGAAGATGCTCCAACATGTAAAAAGGACACTATGTTCATAGCAGCCATATTTATAATACCCAGAAGCTGGAAACATCTCAGATGTCCCTCAGCAGAGGAATGGATACAGACAATGTGGTATAGTTACACAATGGATTACTACACAGCTGTTAAAAACAACGACTTCACAAAATTCCTAGGCAAGTGGATGGAACTTGAAAATATCATCCTGAGTGAGGTAACTCAGTCACAAAATAACAAACATGGCCTGTACTCACTGATAAGTGGATATTAGCCCAAAAGTTCAGAATGCCCAAGATTCAATTCACAGACCACATGAAGCTTAAGAAGAAGGAAGATCAAAATGTGGATGCTTCATTGTTTCTTAAAAGGGTGAACAAAAATCTCACAAGGGGAAATATTGAGATAAAATGTGGAGCAGAAACTCAAGGTAAGGCCATCCAGAGACTGGCCCCCCCGGGGGGATACATTCCATATATAACCACCAAACCCAGACATTCTTGTGGATGCTGGGAAGTGCTTGCTCATGGAAGCATGTTAAGCTGTCTCCAGAGAGGCTCAGGCAGAGCCTGAAAAATACAGACACAAATTCTCACAGCCTACTTTTGGACTGAGCATGGGTTCCCGGATGGAGGAGTTGGAGAAGAAACTGAAGGACCTGAGGGGGTTTGCAGCCCCATGGATGGAGCAACAGTGTCAACTGGCCAGATTCCCTGGAGCTTCCAGAAACTGGACCACCAAGCAAAGAATACACATGGAGGGATCCATGGTGCTGGCCACATATGTTGCAGAGGAGGGCTTTGTTGGCTATCAGTGGGTGGAGAGGCCTTCAAAAGAAATGAATTCCTAAGGACCAACTCAGAGTGTTTCAGATGCTTAAGCATAGGCAAACATTGAAAAGCAAAAATAAATCAATGTAATTATATCTGTATAAATTAAAGAATAGTACAATTTCTACAAATAGTACTGCTACTAGGAACAAAAGTCAAATTTTCTTTTTATCTTTGATAACAGAATTTATCATAAAAGGAAATAAGAAGCTAAGTTACTACCTAAAAATAACATGAAGAATTTGGTATAGAAATGAAATACTTGTTGCTGTTTAGCAACCAGGCCTGAGACATCAATAAATGAAAAGGCAAAAACAAAAACAAAAACAAACAAACAAACAAAAGATGGTAGAACCTAGTAAAAGTGTTTTTTTCAAAGCACATTCATCATAAAATGTTAGAGTAAAGGAAGTTTACATTATTGCTGTTGCATTCTTGAAGATTTTAAGGCAACGTTATTCAAATATAGTCATGTAGTATTTCCCAGAACATTTGAAGAATGCACACTATAAGAAAAATATAACAGACTGAATGAGAAACTGTAGAAATACTGAATTAAGAGTGGATATATGGATTATATTGCATGGAAATTATAACTGTAAAATAGAACTATTAACTATCAATAAATACAATATTCCATAAAATATTTGAACTTTAACAAAAAATGAATAAAAACCTTGGCATAAAAAAATACACTGTCACATATTTAATATATCATCAACATGTACTTTAGAAAATCAAGTATGACATTTATTTAAATAAACTTGGAGAGAGAGGGAGGCAGGGAGTGAGAGAGAGAAGAGAGAGAGAGAGAGAGAGAGAGAGAGAGAGAGAGAGAGAGAGAGAGAGAGAGAGAGAGAGAGAGAATAACCAGGAATTGGTGTCAGAACTGAAGATTCTGAACTACAGAATTTTACTTATATAGAATAAAGGAATAGAATGTGTATCATGTTTTGCAATTCTTTTCCTAGAGGTAAAAATCAGTACTCATTTTCTTTCCTTGCTCATTCTTGAATCTTATCAGAATGAAAATACCTCTCTCTGTTTATGTTTATCTTTGATGTTCTTTCATCCTACCTTGTCCTTAGGATGGCTAGTGGAGTTGTTCAAATGGCTTGGCTTGTGCTAGAGAATTACAGATGAGTATGAGGGACAGTGTGAATAGGGATGATATGTTTAATGTTTCCCTTCTCCAAAGATTTGAATTCTCAGATGTCCTCATGAAATTAATTGCTGTATTTAATTCCATACATCTCCCTTGAGACATGAAGAACACAAAGGAATGGGAATTTCTTCTATTTTGTGATATGTACACATTACCTTAGAAAAATGTAAATATCTTTCCATGCAAATATTCTATTTCCAAGGTTTAATATGTCTCCTAAAGAAGGGCTAGTTTTATAGGCAAAAGTACTAGGAAACATCATATTTAATACCTCCAGTGAGCAGTCCTTGAAGATATTAAAATACATAAAAATATTCAGTGTTACAAAGAGAATTACATTCTATGTTTATATACCTAGAGTCATTTTAAGGAGGAAAAAGGAATTGAAGGACACTTTGACAGTAATATATTAAAAATAAATAATAATTATAACCTAAATATATGAATACAACCTAATCAGTTCCCATAATGTTACTTGTATATGTACAGTTTCAGGACTAACCACTTGGTATTAGATAACCAATTTGGACACTCTTTTCTAGAGAAGATGATTTTCCCATGCTTGACATTCCTTATTTGGCTAGGTTATTTTTTCCTAGGGTTGTGGCTCCACGAGATCTTTCCCTTTCATGTTAATATATGTATTGGTGTCATCTCGTTCATGTCTTGTTTAGGCAGCCTAATTGATGAGGCTGTATAAGAGTATCTCCTCTGACATCTCTAGGAGATGAACTCTTACAGCAAACTTCTTGTTTCTCTGGCTCTTCCACAGTGTTTCCTGAGCCTTAGATGCTGTAGTTGTGTTGGAAAAGTATCAACTGGAACTGAAAATCTAAAAGTCATTTGAGATATTCTGTAATAATATCTGTGTCTTGCAAATAGACACATTTCTGATGATAGGTGAGACATATATTCATCTGTGTGAGTGAAGATAAATATTTAGAATAAAATTAGGACTTACATTGGCTTAGTTACATGTTGATTGTATGCTTTTCTTCATGATCCATAACTTTGCTAGGCCTGGGTTCTTGGCTAGGTTTCTAGTACCAGACATGTACTTGAAAAGAATGCCTTAAGTACAATAATTATTCTTCTAGGTAGAAGGAAAAGAAGAATGAACAGAAATGGTATAATATAATTCTTAAATGGTCAAGCACTGTGGAACATAGGCAGAGGCAGGTGGATAAATGTGAATTTAAGACTAGTCTAGTCTACATAGTTAGACCTTGTATCAAAAACAACCAAACAAAGTGTGACCTTAAATGGAATGAACGACTTCCATTTAAAACCTAAACTTTTATTAGATTTGCAGTACTGGAAGGAGTACCATATTATATATCTTTGTTCAAAGTACTAAATGTGATGAAAAGCATGAAAGAACTAAGAAATGTTTACTAACCTACATCAGGAGATGTTTTAGGCCACAGCAGAGAAATTTTATTGTAAAAATATTTATTCAGTTTTAAATTTTCATGCAATATATTTTGAGCATATTTTCTTTCTTCCCCTACCTATCGCCAAATCTTCAACCAGGGACCCTCACCCAACTTCATCCTCTTTCTCTATATTTTCATGTTTCCCCCTTTTGAGGGTGGGGGCAGAGTTTCTTTGTGTAGCCTTGGCTGTGCTGCAATTCACTAGTAGAGATATCTACCTTCCTCTGCCTCTAGAGTGGTGGGATTTAAAGGCACAGGCTACCATCATTGGCCTTCTTACCTCTGTTTCAGAAAAGTATGGCATGCTTTTATCAGGCAATAGAGTCTAGCATTTTAGGAGAAATCACTACCTTGGCATATTCATGTTCAATCAAACATGTTTTCTTTCCTTTCTTGTTCTACTTTAGTGGCAGAAATGAAAGTAGTCACCCTGTGATAAATATATTTTCTTTATGTGACTTCTTTGCTACCTACCTTTGGGAAAAAAAAGAGTATAACTTGCTCTGATATTTGTTTTACGTTTTTTCCTTTGTGATGCTCAATTAGCAACATAAGGACCTAGTTTGTGGCAGAGGAAGTTTGTTATAACCTATGCCCAACTCAAAGATGACTTGAGATAGAACGCATAACTCTGTCAGGATTATTTACTTTGTTTAATTTTGTCACTTCTCCCACTATTCTCATTCCCTAACACTTACCTGCCACATAGAATTGCATAAAAAATACCCATTCTGTCACCTGCTCACAAAGCTCCCACAGCTAGTTCCTGAAGTTGATGGTTCTCAGAGACAAGTGACCAAAGTCACTTTTTGTATTTTATACTCTCACCCCACTAAAAGGAATTTTCAATAATTTTGGCTTAAAGCCAAAACTCATATACATACTGTGAGTAAACACAAACAAGAAATGTAAGTGTAGTTATTTCACAAACTGCAATCTCAAAGCTACTGTACTTTCTTAAGATCCTTCACCATTATTACACTTTGGTAATATGATGCAGAGTGGAAAGAAATTCTCTAGTGCAGGAATGATATTCAGATTACAGGTCATCTCTATAAGCTGTGTTTCTTACTTGGATGAAATTTGGCCCTTTTCTTTCTTTTGCATCTAACTTCCTTCTATGCTCTTACAACATAATGAGCTCACTGGTAAGGTATTGATTCTTATGGAATTAAGACCACAAATTAGGGACCAGAAAATGAAGCAGGTCTCCATTAGTACATTTTCGCAAATGTATTTCAGGAATCCAAAAACATTCTAGCATCAGGATCTTGTTACCATACACCACATATCTGCAAACCAACATCTGATGACAAAAATCATTGACAATTTCTGAACTTTCACCAACCAGGAATATCTTTATTTTCATGACTGTGGTTTAAATGACTAACACTTACATGGCAGAAATTTGACACCTGGAAACTGCATTCACAACAGGTCATGAATATCTCCCAGAACTATAAACTTGCCATAGTGGTATTATATGCCAGAACACAGTACAAATGAAACTCACCCTATTTATAAAAATAGAGTCACAGAGCCCATTCCTGTGTGCTACCAGAAATGATGGGAATAATTGCATAGCCCCCACTTCTATTTTACAGTGTAATCAATAATCAATGTTTCTTGTAATAATTTATATTGTGAATATATACACAATTCATTTATAACTACAATAGTAACTGATTTTCAATCCATCATATATCTCATTTTTTACATATGTTCTTTGAAATTTCTAAGGATTTTGTTTAATCACTATCTTTTTGGATATTAAGAGAAGGGGCTTCCTTTGAGATCATAACTGATTCTCCAAGTAGAAGAGAGAGAGCTTCTGTATCTTTCCAAGCTACCTCAAAGAATAACTTCTCTCTAATTGCTTTTATTCTAGTTCTAGAAAACTTAGAAATTGCTAAGTGCTTCCAAGAACCTAAAACATCTAATGCTGTTATACTTTTAGTAATTTTGAAGATAACAAGTCTAATGAGAACTTGAAAGAAAAGAACCTCTACATTCTAGGATGAGTCAGTGACCTGGGATGGGGGAGGCTCCCAGGAGTCAATGCTGGTTACTTTAGCTGAGATTCATAGCAGGGGAGCATATGGAACCTGAAAAGGCCACCTCCTGTAACTAGACAGGAACACTTGAGGAGGAATAAGGACACCAAACAACCCACAAAGTTTTTGACCCAAAATTTTCCCTATCTACAATAAAGGCAGGGACATAGATGAAGCAGAGACTGAGGGCATGGCCAACCAATGACCTATCCACCTTGAGACTCATTCCATGGGCAAGCACCAATCCCTGACGTTATTAATGATACTCTATTATGATTGTGGACAGGAGTCAAGCATATATGTCCTCTCAGAGGCTCCACCCAGCAGCTCACTGAGACACATGCAGCAATCCACAGCCAAATATTGGACAGAGCTTGTGGACTCTTATGGGGGATATGGGAGATTTATTGACTGCCTAGAAGGGGGTATGAACTCCATAGAAAGAGAAATATAGTCAACTAACCTGGACCCTATGGGTCAATCAGACACTGAGATACCAACCAAAGAGCATATATGAGCTTGATGAGACCCCTGGCACATATGTAGCTAATGTGCATCTCAGTCTTGTCATGATTCCCCAACAGGTATAACAGGGCTTGTCTGTGGAATCCATTCCCCTAAATGGGATATCTTGTCTGGCCTAAGTGGGAGAGAATTTGCCTAGACTTTTAGAGTCTTAATGCACCAGGGAGGGAGGGAATGGCATCCCTCAGAGGAGAAAAAGAGGAGGTTATGTGTGTGAGGGACTCTGTGAGGGGTAGACCTGAAGGGGGTTCAGCAATTGGGATGTAAAATGACTAAATAAATAAATTAGTGCAGAAAACCAAGAAAATAAAAAGTAACAAGTAAATACAAATGGTAATTACACAAATGGTCATACATATATGCATATATATATATATATATATATATATATATATATATATATATCTTTATGAGCTAACTCTTTTATTCTTATACATTTTTCCCAAATAATTGATCACACTCAAGATATGATAAGGACAGATATTTGCAACATGCATTATTAGAAAATTTTTATAATAATAATGTAAACAAACATAGCAGAGTATGCTACATACAAAAACACAGATAACTCTTTTGGTAGCCAATCTATGTTCTGATTCAATCTTCATGTAATTGCTCTGTTCAGAGTTAACATAGTTACTATTGAAAAAAATCTATTTAAACTTTATAATAAATAAGTAATAGAAATTAGTGAAATGCAAAATTGTGTGCAAAATTGATGTATAAACTAATATAGTTATTCACAGACATAATTATTAGTTAATAACAACCAATGAAACAAGATGAAAGAGGATAATAAGGATAAAGGAAATGAAAGCAGAATGTAAAATAGAAAATGTGTTAAAATAAAGGAAAAAGATCATGGTTTTAAAAGAATGAGGCAACTTTTCAGAGTGTATCTAGTTATCACATAACAAAAAGTAAGATGGGCAAAATCCTTTCAAATTTCTATCTTTCATGTTCAAAATTCAGTTGTTATTACAAAAATTGGGAAAGTGAATATATGCCTTATGAATTTGCACTCAATGTCAAGTCCCAGCTGTCTGTTCCAAGTTAGTACTTTCCTTTCAAAAATTACATAGAGAGAAAACATCTTAAGGAAATTGTTGCCAGATGAGTAGATTTAAATGTTTAAAGAAGAAAGCACATTCCTGAAACAGTGATATCTATTGCTGAAGTGATTTCACTTACATTGTTTCATAAGAAGATACAAATATAAGTAAACACTGATGAAAATATTAATAGCATTCAAGCAATTCATTTTAAATTTAAAAATATTTTTTATTGTATGTGTACATATGCATGGTATAGGGTGCAGGTGGAAGTCAAAGGACAACTTAGTAAAGTTGATTCTCAGATTCCACCTTTACACAAATGCCAGTTATTGAGCTTATGTTATCAGCCTTAAGCTGCAAACTCTTTATATGCGAACCATTTCACCTTCCGTCAAGCATTACACTTTGAGGAAAACCAGATTAGTTCATACATAGATTCTGTAGATAAACTTTAAAATATCAGAAATGTCTATAAAATTTATGTCAAACATATTTCTTCATAAACTTCAGGAAGAAAAATTTAAAAGATAATTGATTGGTTTTTAGGAAGAAATCAATTAAAATATGTACAAAAACAAAACAATGGGAATAGTAGAAACTTCAAAGATGCAGGGAAGAAAAGGCTCGGCATATTGGTATTCACAATAATTACCTTCCCTTTGGTATCAGTGATACATCAAGGACAAAATTTAACTCTTCTAAGGAGTCTTACCAAGGCCCCCTTTACATCCTTGTTTCTCAAGCTGTAGATGAAGGGATTCAACATAGGAGTGACAACAGTGTACATTATTGAAGTGATTGTGTTTCTCTTGGATGAATGGGCTACAGCAGAACTGAGGTGAACCACAAATCCTGTCCCATAGAACAAGGATACCACACAGAGATGAGACCCACAGGTAGAAAAGGCTTTATACTTATTCCTAATGGAGGACATTTTCAATAAGGCCGAGACAATGTGAAAATAAGAGAAAGCTATCCCAATGACAGGAAACATACCTAGCAATGCAGTAACCAAATACAGAAAAATGTTATTTATGTGGGTATCAGAGTGGGCCACCCTGAGAAGCTCAGTGAGTTCACAAAAGAAATGTGGGATTTCAGTACTAGTAGAGAAGTTCAGTTGTTTCATCAATAACATATGAATCAAGGAGACCCAGAACATAATGATCCAAGATAAAAGAACCAAAATGCCACAGATTCGAGGGTTCATGATGACTGTGTATTTAAGTGGGTGGCAGATGGCCACAAAACGATCATAGGCCATAATAGTCAGAAGAAAATTATCCATTCCAAGAAAATTATTAAAAAAATATACTTGAGTAAGGCACTCTGTGTAGGATATTTCCATGGTGTGCATGTAAATGTTCACCAGCATTTTGGGGATGGTAGTGGAGGTTAAACACATGTCAACAAATGACAGGTTGCAGAGAAAAAAGTACATGGGGGTGTGAAGGTAGATGTCACAACTGGTGACAAGGACAATGAGAAAGTTTCCAAGCATGGTAACAAGAAACATGGACAGGAATAGGCCAAAGAGAACGGATTTAATTTTAGGATCTTCTGAAAGGCCAATAAGGAGGAATTGTACTATTGCTGTATGGTTCTCTGCTTCCATGCAGGTTGTTTGTTTTCTGAAAAGAAGAGGAAATAAATGGATGCTCATTAAATGATCGAGTGTTAATTCTATCAGCCTTGTCCTTAGGATGTAATCATTATTCTCTATGTGGATTTATACACAGCAATACAACCTTCATAGGCAAGGATCAACCACTTCTCCTACAATGTTTAATTATTTGATCATTTGTTAAATAAATAGAAATGTCCATTTTATTAACAACTTAGTAGTTTTAACTCTTCTTTATATATCTAAAGACAGAATGTAGTGTGTTTGTTTCTTTGTTTGCCTTTATATGGCTCATCCAAAGTAATGGATGCTGATCATATATTTTCTTTTATGTTCTCTATAGCTTTTTATTTTATATTGCTATCATAAGGACTGTATAGTTTTTAAATTGAAATATGTGTTCTGTTACCTGACGTGTCATCATAATAGTTATCTCTCTGAGCCTTTGCTTTTTGTCCCTTTTACACATGTGCTAATTCTTTCTTTCATATACAGAATTAACATATTTTAGTGAGTTGTGACATGAAAGTAAAATGGGGAAGAGTAAAAGGAATAAGAGGAAAACCAAAGAGAATATTTGATGGTGACAAGATGAAAGTACATGGTGCACACAAATGTCACAGTAAAATCATACCTTTCACACAATTTATAGGCATTAATAAAATTAGAATGAAGTTGATAACATTTCTATCAACATCTAAAAATTACTGTGCAAATGATGATTATCAGTAAAGAATTATGTTATAATTTTTGTGAATGTTGATTAGAAATTTCTTGTTTGATACATATTTTCCTGTGTTAGCATAGAGAAAAAATTTAATGCTGCAAATCTTGAGTGTTATTTTCTGTGACTTGACACATGAAAACACCAGCAAAACAATTTTGTTACATTGATGAAAGTATTTATACATTCGGTACTACAATTATCCTTATTGGAAAGGAGGAACATTAAATCTGCATACATATATAAGACTGAAGACCAAAATAAAAGGACATGAAATAATTTTTTACTATACTTCCTGAAACTAAATGCCTATTCTGGAAACTTATCATTGAAGAATATTGCCCTTGAATCGAGGCAGCCTTTGTGAGTGGAATTATGATAATTATAATTCCAATCTTCAGTTACTATTTTGATTAAAATACAGCATTTCCAGGTATTGAGTTTGCTTATACTATCCTTTTCCTTACAGAGCAAATTTTAAAGGAATGCTTCTAAGAGGATAAAAACATGTAGAGTAAATAAATATGATAAACAAATGCACACCATTAAACATAAAACAGAATGTCTATATGTTATTGTGTGGTGTTTATGTTTTTGATTGAGAGTACATTGCCTGAAAGTAAAAAAAAAATAATATCTGAAATTAAAAGGCAAAATTTGTATGATTTTGAGAAGCCAGAAAATTCTCCATGAAATTAATGTAACTATTATGCTTACTAATCCAAAAAAAGAAGAAAATTTATAGAGAAAACATATGTACATATATAAGAGATCACTCTGAAATAGATATATTTTATTTTTTAGAAAAATGTGTCACTGTTAATCGTTAAGAAAGAATAAATACTTTGGCAGAAAAAAATATAATATATGGTTTCCCTATATGGCAGCTCTCTCTTGTTTAGGAGGACAACTGAGAGACTAGTGGCATGTCAAACAAAGGAAGAAAGGCAAAGATCTATAAATCAGCAGACTTTCCTGCAAGCTTTATTTTATGCCCCTCTTATATTGGTAATTCCATATTTATTTTGATGCCACAATAGCACAACTAACTTCTCACTTGTGTTTATAAAGCATCTATCAGATAATATTGTGATAAAATTTATCAATGCTTTTCTTATAAGTTATGATTTCTGGGAATTCAAATGAATGTAGGATACATATTTGAAATATAAAATACATCAGTCTCTACACAGACAATGTAAGTTCTGGACAATAATCCTGAATACATATAAGACAAATAAACATACATTGCAAGTATAATAAATGTCACTTTCAAATTTGTGACACAAGGGATGCATTCCAGATTACCACCCTGAATACAAATATGTTCGTGTATATTAAAAAAACAGGAATAAGTAGTCTATTCAGTTAAATTAAATACAAGAAACCAAGATTTAAATATCAGCAACTGATAATAACTCTGGGAATATAAGATTCTTTAAGATAAACATGTTAGCTCTCATAATTACTGAAAAACAACCATATTTTATATCCCAGTATGTAAAGTTACCTGAATAAATTAAATAAGGAAACAAAGGACCATTTTTCATCCTAAATAGATCATGACTACTTTCTAATCATATTCAATGGGGGATACTACATGAAATCTCTGATTTATTTGCATTGTCTATAAATGTGTCAAAGTAACTATCCCCAACTTTAATTAATATATTCCTAGACATTTAAATTGGCCTGCAAATGAGAAATGTAAATTGAGATGACTGTTTAATATTATTAAGAATGATAGACATGTTATAGATACAAAAGTCATCACACCACTACAACTTTAATGAGGATTATTATAATAGACAGTAAGTATATTTATACCAATACGAAATAATAACCCCAAAGTATCTGAAAATATATACTCTGCATTATTCATAAAAGATACTTACTGAATAGTTAATAAGTATGTGAATTTATAGCATAATTCTAAAGGAGCTTACCTTGTATTAAAGAATGGGAAAGGTAGAGATTTTCCAGGAAATAATTCTTATTGAAAGATGCTCTACATTTAAAAAAAAAATTAGGAAAAAGAAATAGTGATAGTTGGGAAGACAGTGTTTGTGGAAACTGTAGTTTGTGACATAGAAAGAATGTTATGAAAACTGTGGTTCTTGTGTCATACAAAGACTTTATCTTCATAGTATTAAAATGTTAAGCTATACAGGAATCTGATACTCTCACTGTTATAAAATTGAAGCTTAATACCCATATCATCTCCTTCACTTACTCTCTCTGCCCTAATTGATAAGCATCAATTTTGTACTGTTTTCACTAAAGGTTGTTTTCTTGATGATACATAGAAAACTTAATGTATGTTTTCCACAAAGACTGAGAAAAGAAAATTATAAGTAAAGGCCATTATGACTTTCTTAGCTTGAATTGTCAAAGCTCCTAATTAAAATAAAAGTTCTATTTTCTTTCCTTCTGTAAACAGCCCCAGTACCCTAGTGTATAAATGAGGTAACAGAATAAAACTGTTCAGTCAAGTATGTTTTTACAGTGGGATGCAAGGATAGATATTTTAATTTCCTCAAAGGACAGACACTATTATTGCTTTTCATGTTAAAAATTATTCCCTAGAGAAAGTATAGCATGTATCTTAAGCTCCAATTCTACCAGATATCTCCTCTGGTAAATCTCCTGACATACTTTAAGGATCATATAAATATCTTAGATCTAAATTTTATAGAAAATTAAATACTTTTAGTAATTTTCAATTTTAATTTTCAATTTCAATTGTGTGTTTAGGATATCTACAAATACTGTCTAGACCTTTTAAACTAAGACTACCACACTTAACTCCTTGGTGTAAATCTTCACATTACCTTATTTTTTAATTCAGAAATCAATGGTTACCAATAATTTTTATTATCATATTAAAATAATTCTGTTTACATTCTAGTTCTATTTAAATGTCTTTCTATATCCCTTATCAACATTTTCCCAATAAAGCTTCTCAAGAGTAGTAGCCTCTCACAAGCTATGCCTCATTGTCTATTTCTAAAGATAATGCATTATTTATTTATATATATTTTATACAAGTTAATGGCATCTGAAAGCAAACAAGAACTTCTGTCCATATATCTAGTGTAGAACTTTAAGACAGAAATAACACCAAGAAACATAAAATACAATTCAGTATTTGCCAAGGAAAAATTCACTAACAACATATAATGATTATACATTTACACACACCAAATGCCAAAATAGTCCCATGTACAAAGGAAACATTACTATAGGTGAGTAAGAGACATTTCTCAGATAATAATAATGAAGGACTTTCTGGAATCAGTGAACACCTTGCTTTTATTCTGGAGCATTTTATGTCCAGGTAACTTGTATACAGTCTACCATATTCTACAGTCCTAAAATTTACTTTCATTTTTAGCTAACAATAATCAGGTTCAACAATTATGTGTTGAAACCCCTGAACCTGAATGGAAAATAATTACTACATATTCTTAAGTTGCCTCTTTAACTATTTTGTCACAGTGAGGAAATTGTGACTTCAAGTACAATATATTTTATGTATAATAGTCTAAAGAACAAACAAGTAAATGGAATTAGAGTTCAGCAATAGAGTGTCCACCAAGCTTACACAAGATCCCTTGTTCAATCTTCAGAATTAAAAATTGTAATAATCTTATATAATGACAAGTGTATATGCAAGAAAATATAATTAACAAAGAAGAGATTTTCACTAATTAAGAATATATACTGATATTCAGAGAACCTCAGTTGAGAGTTAAGTTCCCAGTTCCTATGTTGAGATATATATATATGTAATAAAATATATATCATGAGAATTAAAAAATAAATCTTAAAACTAGATGTAAATAGAACACTTGCATGTATATAAATGAAGACATTACTGAAGAATCAAATTATCACAAAAATATAAAACTGAGAAGAAAGATAAACTTGCATTCAGTAATAATAAACAAATTCCACACTTTGTTGTACAGATAATCTTGACTAAAAATCAGTGAAGAGATACTGAATTAAAATTATTCCTTGAACTAGTCTGACTTGTATATTGACTATAAAAAATACATTCAAGAATAGTGATTAACAGAAAAAAACAGATGGTTTGGGTGATGATATTGAAGCAATGTTTTTTTGAATGGGAAAAAGACTTCACTTGGAGTTGAAAAAATAAATTCATGGCCTGATTTGCACAGTAACACAACTAATGTAACATACCTTGCTCCTGAAATTTTTGATGATATTGTGAAATATTCTCCCACAAATATAGTACATTATATGATATTTTTCTTATTAAATATTTCACAATATAAAATAATTCTAGATATTATATTCTACAGGATTCAAAGAGTCCTCTCATCATTCTAGTTGAATACTCAGTGAAGACTCTGAAAGCAAAATGAGCCTGAAAAGATGTTTCACAAATGGCTAGAGACTGCAGATGTAAACCCTGAAAAGTTCTTAATCAATAAAGATAGTCTTTGACAAAACCAAGTTTAAATAGTAACTTTAATACCAACCAATAGTGTTCTACATAATGCATTAGAAGAAAAAACTTAATTCTTAATGGTTAATCATACCTATGAAAGCACAAGGAATAGTTAATCTCTGAGCAACTTATAAATGAAGGTGGAAAACCCACACCACATAAACATAATTCCATTGTGATTATATCTTACACCAGTCAGAGTGGTCAAAGTCAAAAAAATAAAAATAAAAAAGATGGCTCATGATGGCAAAGATTTTGGGAAAGGAGAACACTTAGTTATTGCAGGTGTAAGTACTAACATGGATACCAACTCTGGAAATCAGAATAGTGGTTCTTCATGAGACTAAGAATATATCTCCTTTAATATGTTACAATACCACTCTTGAGCATATACCTAAAGGGATGTAAAGGGATCTGTTTACATCTTAGTACACAGGCACTTGCATATCCATGTTTATTTATGCACAGTTCATGGTAGCAAGAAATTGGAAACAACCTAGGGATACATAAACAATGAATGAATAAAGACAATGCGGTGGTATATTTATGCACTGGAATACATTTTTGGTTATTAAAAAATAAAACTACAAATTTCACAGGTAAATTAAGGAATTTGGAAAATTTCATCCTGATCCAGGTAAAGAAAACCTTAGAGAAATATTGTATATATTTTTATATAAGTGTCTGAGATTTTAAGCATTTTAAGGAGTGTTATAATCAATATAACCACAGAGGTTAGGTATAGAGTAAGCAATTAGACTCGGGATGACACCCAAAGAACGTAAAATTCAAGTTAAATTATAGAGAAACAGGAATAGACTGAAGCTGTTAGAATAAAAGGGCAAGAGGTATGGAAAGTTGGAGCAAGAGATGTAATACACATGGCACAACTAATACTAAGGGTCCATTAAAGAGCGATGTGTAAACTGGTTATTCTATAAACTTCTATGTGAACAGAAACTAAATATAATCACCAAATAATAGAGCAGACAATGCCACAACTAGACAACTTTCATCATCAAGGGAAAAAAATCTGTGCCTGGAATGGATAGTGCTAGCTGAATCTTGGCTAATGGATCCCAGTGGAAACCTACCAATATCTCAGGCTATTGCAAAACGTATTGTTAGTTCCCCCCAAAATTCATGATGTCCTATTGTGAAAGACAATACCTACATATTTCATTGAACATGAGAGTATCAAGCTGTAACCTAATGAGAGCCTTTACCCATTTTGACTATTGTTCATGGTATTAGAAGGTACACTGCACACTATCAGAGAGAAAGATAGCCAGCAGCACAACTAAAGCCCTTGCAATTTACACTGATTGCCCAAATGATGGTATAGTATTGGGACAAAATTGTGAGAATACCTAACCACTCACTTACTGGATTTAAGGTACAGTCACTGTATTGCAACCAATTCTTTACACTACTCAGGCCAAAAGCATTAGATTGACTAGGTCATGTGAATAAGGGACGACAAAATACTATTGTTCTTTTAATCTGTGTATCTAAATACAGTATTACATTTTAAGGAAATTGTGAGCACCACAGTTTGGTGAATACATGTTTAGGATATTAATTTCTTCTTGGATAATTGTTCCCTTGATTACAATGAAGAATCCCTATTTAGCTCTTAGGAATAGATTTAGTTTGTAGTCTATTTTGTTAGATATTAAGATAGTAATGCCCACTTAATTCCTGGTAACATTTGATTAGAGCATAATTGTTCATCAATTTCCTCTATTGTGGTGCCTATCTTTAAAGCTAAAATATATTTCTTCATATATATATATATATATATATATATATATATATATAATTGGATATTTTCTTTATTTACATTTCAAATGTTATCCCCTTTCCCAGTTTCCCCCCTCCCCCTGCTTCTATTAGGGTGTTCCAACACCCTCCCACCCACTCCCGCCTTCCCACTCTCGATTCCCATACACTGGGACATCTATTGAGCCTTCATAGGACCAAGGACCTCTCCTTCCATTGATGCCTGGCAAGGCCATCCTCTGCTACATATGCAGCTGAAGCCATGTGTATTCCTTGCTTGGTGGCTTAGACCCTGGGAGCTCAGGGGTGTCTGGTTGGTTGATATTGTTGTTCTTCCTATGGGGTTGCAAATCCCTTCAGCTCTTTCAGTCTTTTCTCTAACTCCTCCATTGGGGACCTCACACTCAGTCCAATGGTTGGGTGTGAGTATCCACCTCTGTATTTGTAAGGCTCTGGCAGGCCTCTCAGAAGACAGCTATATAAGGCTCCTTTCAGCCAGCATTTCGTGGCATCCACAATAGTGTCAGGGTTTGGTGATAGTATATTGGAAGAATCCCCAAGTGGGACAGTATCTAGATGGCCTTTCCTTCAGTCTCTGCTCTACAATTTGTCTCCTTCAACAGAGGAATGGATACAGAAAATGTGGCACATTTACACAATGGAGTACTAATTAGCTATTAAAAACAATGAATTCAAGATATATTTCTTGTAGACAACATATAGATGGATTTTTTAAAATCAATTCAGCAAGCCTGTATTTTTGATGAAAAATTTTGGACATTGATATTTGAAATTAATATTGAATATATGTGTTAATTGTGATTATCATGTTGTTTCTTATTTTTTGTGTATTATTTGTATTGCTAGGAGTACATTGTATTTTAAATTTTTATGGCTGCCTAATTTTATCTGATATGCTCATTCTTCTTTCAGTCCAAAATGTGTCTTTCTATACTTTGTTTTATTGTATCTCTATATCTTTAGGGTTTTTCTTGGACATTTTTCTTCCTTTTTCAACTATGATGGATATTTTGCTTAATATATTAGTTTAGAATAGCAATGATATCTTTTTATAATTGGAACACATCATTGTATGCTATTTGGGTATTCAAAGTTTCTATTGAAAAATCAGTCCTTATTCTGATGACTTTTCCTTTTTTATGACTTAAATTCATTTTCTTGCAACTTTCAATATAATTGTTTATTATATATTTTCAGTGATTAAACTATAAGTTGAGAGTTTTCTTTTTTGGGCTTGTACTTTTGGTGTTCTGTGTGCTTCCTGTATCTGTATGAATGTATTTGTTATTTTGGGAAAGATTTTTCCATGATCATTTTGAGGCCTTTCTCTTGGGTTTCTTCTCCCCGACTCATGCTTATAACTCAAGGGTTTTCTTTTTCATTTTGCCCCAAAGTTTCTGAATGGTTTTTTGTCATGTTTTGTTTTTGGCATTTTTTTCATGTTTTTTAAAAAAACATATCTTTTAGTCTCACCACAAGTGCAGTGAAATGAATGTGTTCACTCATACGCTAATAAATCCATAAATGTAAAAGATGGACAACTTGGTAAAAAATGTGAATAGCATCATTTAATGATTGTATTTGTTTAATATGAATGGCTTCACAGGAGGAACGGATTGGTAAATTTATTCTTAGCATAAATTAACTATTCTAGTGGTTCTCAGTGAACCCAATATCGTAACCCTGTAGCACTGCTCTCCATGTTGTGTTGGCCCCCAAACACGACGTAATTTCACTACTTTTATAAATTCTAGTGCAAATATCTATGTTTTCTAATGGCCTTAGGTGCCCCTGTGAAATGTAATTTTACCCTTAAAGGGGTCATGGTCCATATTGAGAAATACTGGCATATATTGTTAGAAGACAGGAGAGGTGGAAAAGGGAAATAATAGTGTCAGAGAAAGCTTCTATACCTGTTGGTTGGTTATGATTGCCAAAACAGTTTTTAGATTTACATTTCATTTAATATTGCCAAGTATTAAAACATAAATATATACAAAGAACTCAAGAAGTTATACTCCAGAGAACCAAATAACCCTATCAAAAAAATGGGGAACAGAGCTAAACAGAGAATTCTCTACTGAGGAAACTCGAAGGGCTGAGAAGCACCTAAAGAAATGTTCAACATGCTTAGTCATCAGGGAAATGCAAATCAAAACAACCCTGAGATTCCACCTCACACCACTCAGAATGACTAAGATCAAAAACTCAGGTGACAGCAGATGCTGGCGAGGATGTGGAGAAAGAGAAACACTCCTCCATTGCTGGTGGGATTACAAGCTGGTACAACCACTCTGGAAATAAGCTTGGCAGACCCTCAGAAAATCGGACATAATACTACCTGAGGACCCAGCTATACCACTCCTAAACATATACTCAGAATATGCTCCAATATGTAATAAGAACACATGTTCCACTATGTTCATAGCAGTCATATTTATAATAGCCAGAAGCTGGAAACAACCCAGATGTCTCTCAACAGATGAATGGATACAGAAAATGTGGTACATTTGCACAATTGAATACTGCTCAGCTATTAAAAACATTGACTTCATGAAATTCACAGACAAATGGATGGAACTTGAAAATATCATGCTGAGTGAGGTAACTCAGTCATAAAAGAACAAACATGGTGTGTACTCACTGATAAGTAGATATAAGCCCAAAAGTTCGGAATACCCAAGATTCAATTCACAGCAACCATTGGACTGTGCGTGGGGTTCTGGATGGACGAGTTGCAGAAGGGACTGAAGGAGCTGAGGAAGTTTGCAGCCCCATGGAGGAAGCAACAGTGTTAACTGGTCAGACCCCCTGGTGCTCCTGGATACTGGACCACCAACCAAAGAATACACATGTAGGGACCCATGGTGCTGGCCACATATGTGGCACAGGAGTGCCTTGTTGGCCATCTGTGGGAGGAGAGGCTCTTGGGCCTGAGGGTGTTAGATGCCCCAACATAGGGGAATGCCAGGGAGGGAAGATGGGAGTGGGTGTTGGGTGGGGGAATACCCTCATAGAGGCAGTGGGAGAGGGACTGCGATAGGGGGTTTCCAAAAGGGGGGCCTGGAAAGGGGAAAACATTTGAAATGTAAATAAAGTATCAAGAAAAAGAAGAAAAATAAATTCCAGTGCCCAAAGGTAGCAGCAAAATATTTACTGTAAATTTCTTGCTAGATTTAGGAAGGGCTGTCTTCTGGGTGTGACATTTCTTAATACTAGCACCAGTTAAAGTTTGAATTGTGCATAGAAGAGGATGGATGATGGAAGGATTCTTTGCTAGTACCACCACATCTACATGAGAGTTTACAGCTGTACTCCATGGCCTACATGTGTGTTTCTGGTAAAGTACTTGTTTTTTATTTTGCACAATTTTTTACAACATCTGAACTTTACAAATGTCCTAAAGAACATCATATGGTAAAAAGCACAGCTAGTGAACATGTTAGAATTTACAGAAAAGGTTACTTTTGAATAGAATTATTAAGCCACATTTCAACAGGGTGAGTTAATTCATGTTGCTAGATTAATTGAGGAGAGGCAGGTGAAGGGTCACATTGTGAGATTCTCACTGATGTGTTGAGAATGCCATTCTGCTGTGATAAGTACATCTTCCAGCTACTTCATAGGAATACATATATCAAACAGGAACACACCTTCCTCAAGTTTTACTATATATATCTAATAGTAATCTTTGCAATGTTGTATTTAGTGTGTGATCTATTGGTTTGTATTTCCTTGTAAACTGAGCATAGATAAAATGTAGAATTTTAATTGTAAATTCACCAGTACTTCTATATAGAGGCCTGCTGATTTTTTGCATTCTACAAAATTTGTATTGCCAATGAAGAAAGATTACATTTTGTTTGAAAGACAGAGATGGTATAGTGTATTTTGGTTGCCAAAATGTAGTATGAGATTTTTAATTGATGAATATTCACAATGTGAATGAACAATATATACTACATAATTCCAATTACTTAAATATATGCATAGCCGCAGGATCAAATCAAGCTGATATGACTTTGTTCTTGGCTTTGACTTTTATATCTGATAATGCATCTATTAAAAAATAAACATTTTTGACATTAGAACTCTCTTGGATGTGGGATTGGTGAAAACTTTTTCTCATTCTCTAGGCTGTGGTTATGTCTTATTGACTATGTTCTTTACCTTACAGATGCTTTCCAGTTTTTTTTGATGTCCCATTCATTAATTGTTAGTGGCAGCTCTATTCCACTTCTGTTTAGGAAATTGTTTCCTGTTCCTACGTATTCAAGGCTATTGTTTAATTTTTTTATATTAGTTTCAGTGTATCTGGTTTTATGTTGAGGTGTTTGATTCACTTGACTTAAGTTTTGTGCAGGGTGATAAGTCTGCATTACTTTTCATTCTTCTACATTCATACATGAAGTTAGATACACATCTTTTGTCAATGAAAGGATTATTTATGAAATTTTTATACTGATATATCAATGCTTTGCCCAATAGTTATCTCCAAGACTTCCTTCAGCAGAACCTGGGAACTGGTAGAGAGACCAACACCCAAGCATTCAGTGGATCACAGGGAACCCTGGAGAAGAGGAGGAGAAAAGATTGTGGGAATCAGAAGGATTGAGAACAAGGCCAACAGAATCAATGAAGTAGGACACATAGGCACTTACAAAGAGTGAGACAGCAATCACGGAGCGTGCATGGGTCTGTTCTAGGCTTTCTGCTTTCATGCTGTGGTTTTTTTAGCTTGGGATTTTGTTGGAATCCTAATAGTGGGAGTTGGGATGTCTCTTGTATATTTGCCTACTTGGCATTTTCTCCTACATAGTTCCTAGTCCAGCCTAGATATGAGGATTTATGGCTAGTCTCATTCCATGTTGCTATGCTGTTTCTGGTTGACAGTATAGAGAAGCCTGTTATTTCCTCAAGAGAAACACATAAGCAGTAACTATTGGGGAGAAAGGAAGTGACAGGGCATGGTAGGAAGGAAGGAAGGAAGCTGCACATTGGATGGGTTGTATCAGAAAAGAATAAAAATAAAGAGAAATAAATAAATAGAAGTTTATTTAAAAAGCTTAAGAAAAATCAAAATTATTTCATGGGAATTGTTACTTTATAGATTACTATTTTTCCTTCTTAGTACATTTACTTATTAATTATAATACCTTCTCAGTCTTAAAGTTTTATTATTTTAATATTTTGATTAAATTTACAAACTCCTTCACTTCAGACAGTCTCATATGCTGCTTCACACACCCCTTCAAATCCGTGGCCTCTTTTTTCACTAGTTATTGCATGCATATACTACATTTATATGAGTTTATATTCCTAAATACAGCATGCTTTCTCCATATTATTGGATCTGTACTATATTTTCAAATGCTTGGCACTAAAAAAAAAAAAAAAAAAAAAAAAACTATCGGTATTCTCCTGCACATGGGAAACCAACTCTACCACTCTCAGCTTTCCTGTGTATAAGTTTTGGGTAGGGTTGAAGCTTCATGGGCACTTACTATACCAGTTTAACCTTTTTATTGGTGTCATCCTTGTTCAGCTCATATTGCTTGGGCAGGCATATTGCTCAGAATTTATGAGAATAGTTTCAGAAATTACTAGAAGATTTTATCTCAATGCACACTCCCAAACTCTCTTTTTACATTTTTACCACTTGTTCTACAATGGTCCCCAAACCTTAGTTGTGGGAAGATTTGTAGATGTTTCCATTGGCACAAAGTTCCACAACCCCGAAGTTTGATTGGTTGTTGTTTTCTGCACTTGTCCATGTATGTTGTAAACAGAAGTTTCCTTGATGAGGGATATGAATTAACCTTATCTGCAGTTAGTAGGATGGATGTTTAGATTTAAATTAGTATGACAGTTTAGCAGATTGGCAATTATATTTTTCCCCTAAAACCCATGAGGTCAGTCTCACTGAATAGTTGGCCAGAATCCAGTACCAGTCTTTGATTCATACCAGCTGAGCAAGATTTCAGTTCAAAGAATGAACTGTATTTACCCTGAAAACATGTGTGCCACTACTTTACCCTTAGGTCTATGATACCATGCTGGTCATTGATGTAGTTCACAGGTGTTGTAACTTCATGGGACAGTTTGCTACCTTTCTCCTTTAAAAGCTTTCATATGCCTTCTGGTACCATGAAAGCTAATCATTTGTAAATGGTCATTTCAGTCATTTCCTGCTCAGGGTCTCTCAGCCTTGTTTCAGAAGTGTATTGTATCTTCAGCAATTTTATGCTTTGTAAATATGTTGTCCATCCCTAGACAATAACTCATAAGCATACTTTCTCCTGTTTGGCATTTTGTTTTTGTTAGGAGGTTTTTAGCTCTTGGAGAAAGCACTGTCAGCCGGATGAAAAAAGTTTATTAAAATTATGTGTATATTTACACAAGAAGTTAGATATCATATACTTTTTATTTTAGGTAAATAACAGTTATTGTTATGAACTTTTAGACATCTCTCTTTTTATTTTATCCTCCTCTTACATGGCTTGTATTTCCCTTCCTTAAGTCCCTGCAGAGCCTCCCTGTCTCATTTCCCTCATAACATCTCTTGTACCTTGCTATCCTTTCTCTCTTGCTTCCCATCACCTGTCAGTATTTCTTTATTTACTTCTCTTGTTTCTAATGTTGTTATAGGCTCTGTATACTTAGGGTATAATACATTTTCTTTAAATATCTTCAGCAATACTGCAGTGAGTCTTCATCATTCTTTGCAATTATTTTATTTTATTTTTTGTTATGGATAATTTTTGCTATTAATAGGACCTCATATTTTTATTGTTACTGATCCATTTGGAGTGTCTAAATAGTTTTGTTCATGTTTTTATAAACATATCTATTATCTCAGATTTCTAATTTACTAAAATATTTTTGTAAAATGTGATATATGACCTTAAATGATCATGTTGCTTGTTAGTATTTATTCTAATCATTCACTATAATTTCTCACTTAGTTTAAATCTTACATTTCTTTTGATTAGTGTTTACCTTTAATTTTTTTATTATTTATGCATGTGAGTATGTGTGTGTGTGTGTGTGTGTGTGCATGTGTGTGTGTGTGTGTATGCAAGTGCCTACAGAAGCTAAAAGAGAGCTTTGAATCTCCCAGAACTGAAACTTACATGAAACTGTGAACTACATTATGAGAGTGCTGGAAATTGAAATCAAATCCTGTAGAATAGTGGGAGTTACTGTTAGTCTTTGAGCAAGTTGAATTATTTCAAGTAAAATATGTGATTTTTAATTAATTTTTTGTTATTCTTATTTTTGAAGAAAGTGAATTACATTATTAGATTATTAAGTCTCTCTGTTTTTATCACTCATTTAAGAACCTTTTCTTAGAGTTGCCTTCACATTTCTACCCAAATTTTGGTTACTCATGCTTTCATTTTTTTCCTATTTCTAAAATGTTTTGGCAATCTATCCTCCATTTCTTCAGTGGCACAGTTTACTATGAAAAACTGTATTCTTTGACTGGGATATTTTTGTATATTTTATTTAGCTTTATATTTATAGATAGTGTTTTTCAATTATTATTGGATAATATTTCAGAAATCATTTATTTTATCAGTAAATATTTATGTTATAGCATAAAGTATGATATATTCTTGAGGACAGTCCATTGCTTGGTGTGAAGAATGTATATTCTGATACTTTTGATAGGTTATTTTGAATTTAAGTATCTAATCTCTTCGATATATAATCCAGCTTAACTCTGAAGATAAATTTCTTTTTTGACATGTACGCCATATCCATTAATCAAAGTTGGGCATTGAATTCACATATTTGTATTTGTACTGTTTCTTATCTGTCTTTTTATGCCTCTTAGTTAATGGTTTATAAAATTGGGGAAATATTTTAGTGAACATCTGTTTAAAATATTAAAGTGTACTTGATGTTTTAGTATTTCATTAATACGTAGTTGCTTTTGCTTCTTATAGCATCTTGGTATAAAGTTCATTTGTCAGATATATCTTGATATTTGTCTTTGTTACATTTTCTTGGAATATATATTTTTCATCTGTACCGAAATGGTGTGAGGTGACTGCTCCTAGCTTGCTACCTGTGAGGCAACATGGGATCTTTGTGACTTCCAGAATGCTGAGACACCTAGAAGGCATACTTTCTCAAGCAGAGAATCCAGTTGTTCTGCCAAGTAAGCTGCATGTCTGAGGAAGTGCCTTCAAGATCCTTTTATAATGAGAAAGTAACTTTGTCTGTAGTTTAATTAGATAATTCATCTATGATTGCACTGCCGACAGATTTCTCAGTCTACAAGGAGGTTTGGGTCACTTTTAACCAAGATAAGCTATTGCTATTGAAATAGCAACTGGTGAAAACTAGAAATTGTGGAAAATCTGTATTTTGCTTTGCCTTTAAAAGAAGTTGAAACTTTGAATATACTGTGCATTGGCTGACTTGACTAAGTAACCCCTGTGTCCTGGTTAATCCAGCTCTACACACTAGACATTGACATTCATCCATTTATTTTAATCCTGTATATGTTTTTGCCAGTGAGATTTATTTTTTTTCAGATAAGACATAAGTAGATGTTTTATTCCATTCAGTTCAGTTGACGGAAGAGTTAAGGGCATGAACTTGTAGGGTCATTATGGACTTCATGATCCACGAATGCATGATATTCTCTGACAGTAAATATGGGTTGGTATATGTACTCATAAAAGATCTGCCCCCTTTCAGTCCATTTATATCAGAGACTTAAAATTCATTTCTTGCTAAGTATAAAATTGTGCATATATATAGATCATTAAGAATTCCTTGACTTTTTTGTTACTCTTCCAGGTTGGACTGGAATTTAGAGCTTCTCTGTGTCTCAGCCTTTGTCTTTACAACTAGGGGTCATTTCTTCAATGGCTGACCACGTGTTACTACAAGCTGAACAGTTTGATATGTGATAATTCATAATATAGTTCTGATTACAGCTAAATTCACCAAGCTCTTAAGTCCTGGAAGTCTTCCTAGATAATCTGATTACATTCATATTGCATATATCACATGTTGAAGTACTATGTTGCGATGGACCAAATTTAATAGAAGTTTAGTAAAGACATGAATTAGGGGTACAAATAGGAGAGGGTAACAAGAAATAGATATTACCAGATAATATGTTAGAAGTGTACTATACATATGGAATATTTAAACCTTCTGAACAATTAATAAATATCAATTATAAAGCTACATTGTTATCTCATCTTTTTTCTTAGAGTTTCTACTATAGAATACAAATACATTTTAAAATTTTGGAAAGAATATCCATTATAAAAAATATACATTGAAGATAAGATTCTGAATATAGTCACTAATGAAAATGCTCTCTTATCTTTCTCTTTATCTCTGTCTCAGTCTCTGTCTCTATCACACACACACACACACACACACACGCACGCACGCACGCACGCACACACACACACACACACACACCTCACACACATGCATGCAATACAATCTCAAAAAAAAAACTACTGTAGGAACCATCGATAGCATTTCTGGTTATTATATAAAAGAAATGAAGTCAGAATACAAAGAGATAACTCTATAACTATATTTATTCTGATACTCTTCAATGTATCAAAGATATAAAATCAATCTACATTTCTATTAGCATGTCAGTAGAAAGAGAAATTACAGTGTATATTTACACAACGGAGTCCAATCAAATGTAAAAAGAAATGGGAAAATAGAAAGTGGTTATCATGATAAGTGGATATCATGCTCTTAAGAAAAATAAGGCAGATATATGAAAAAGCAAGCATCTATTCTCCAAACAAAAATTTATGAAATAAGATAAGCAAAAGAAGGGTCATGATTGAATGGGAAGGCTTCTCAGGAAAAGAGGTAAAAGGACAAACAAGAACAGGTAGAAAGGAAAATGGACATGACAAGTTGATTATATATGTAATTATAAATTATTACATATATAAATTAGATATGCAAGCATTAAAATTTCATAATTAATGTATATACTTATTACACATAAATATTTTAACTATGTTAATTATGTTAATATGAAAAGTGTCACTAGTTATATGTCTAGAAATACATTAAAAAATTATTCTGACTACTTGATAGCTTTTGACAAGGATATTAGGAACTTTTACAGTAAAGTACAGTTTAATTAGTAAAGATGATACAAAAGTAGTAAATTCACATGTAGAATGATCAGATTAGATTTCCCCACACCATGAAGAAAAAAAATAGAAAAATAGACTAAATACTTAAGTGGGAGACTAATAAGTACATAAACATGAGAATAGTCTATGATATTAGTTCAAGCAACTATGACTTGCAATGTTTTTGTGGAGGGAGTTGATTGAGAAGATAGTGATAGGAGCGATCAATTCATAAATATATATGAATATGTATCAAATGTGAAGACATTAAAAGTACTCGCAAACTGAGATTGGATAAAATAACAGCTTACACTCACAGATGAACAATTTGTAGAGAGAGAAGACAACCTGCACCATGCTTCTGAAAGCTATAAACCCTGCAGTCACATCTGATCACTTCCAGAAAGAAGTTTCTTTTATCATAGCTGCATATTCTATGGGTATCAAATTGGCAAAACAGAAGGTGGCATGTCAGGCTCAGACAAAAATTGACAGCAGGGAGGGTTCCCACCATATCTGGTGTAACCTTCTAGCCTTACATAGAACAACCATAATATCCCCCCTTCCAAAACTCAGAAAATATTCTGGGAGCAGGAGTATAATTGATGAAAAAATCAGAGAAACCTGGGAAGGGTGATGTGGAATACTGGCTTCCAAACACAACATAACTATTATACTTTTGACTCCATAACAATTATGATTAGCTGCACATAACCTTCACAAAATTGGACTTGGAAAAACTTGTCATTGAAATAGGAGAGTCTCATAGGGCCCCAAACCTCTCCTAAGTCACAGTAGTTGGAGAAAAAATAAATTTTAGTAGAATATCAATTTTTAAGCTCCACATAATACTGTAAACAATCTAATGAAAGTTACCTAGGTAGAAAAAATGACATAAAAGAAGCAAGATATTTCAGTGGAAGAAAAGGATTAAGAGAAGTGGATTAAGAAGATTGTGGAGGAAGAATTTTATAAAATTGGATTTTGTACGTGCATGAATAGTACATAATTAAATCCATTTTATCTATATTTAACATATCCTAATTAAATCACTAATATACTTTGAAATACTGCAAACACATTTAGCAAATTAAAGGAAAGAAAAGTAAATGAGAGAATATACTCAGAAACCACTTATTAGTTAAGAAATGAATACTAAAATATTTAAAAATCACACAACTCAACTATGAAAAATAGTAATCTATATAAAATAAGTCAATGTCTACTAGTGTATACTGCCTAGTTGGTGGCTCAGTATCTGAGAGATCTCATGGGTCCAAGTTAGTTGAGATGGCTGGTCTTCTTATGAGGTTGTATTCCTCCTCAGCTTCTTCCAGTCTTTCCCTAATTCAACCACAGGGGTCTCTGACTTCTGTCCATTGGTTGGGAGGAAGTATCTGCATCTGACTCCTTCAGTTCCTTGTTGGGCCTACCAAAGGGCAGCCATGCTAAGCTTATCTATAAGCACACAATAGCATCAGTAACAGTGTCAGGCCTTGGTGCCTCCTCATGAGATGGATCCCAAGTTGGGCTACACAGTAGACCTCCATTCCCTCAGTCTCTTCCCCATTTTTGTCTCTGCACTTCTTTTAGACAAGAACAATTCTGGGTCAGAGTTTTTGACTGTGCAATGGCAACCTCATCCCTCTACTTGGACTGGCTGGTCTGGCTTCAATGAGTGAAGTCACCTAACCCTTGAGAAACTTGAGGTCCAGGGAGTGGGGAGCCTGGTGGAGTAGGGGGTAAGGTGGAGACATTCTCTTGGAGACATGGGAGGAGGAATGGGATGAGCAACTGTTGAGGGCAGACCTGGAGGGGGATAAAGACTGGACTGTAAAAAATGATTAAAGATAATTTTTTAAAAAAGAATCTTAATGACAAAGAAAAAATAAGCTAATATTATATTCAGAAAAGATAAACAAATAGAAGAGATATAGAACATTTTGTTCAATGTCTCTAATTAGATAAGCATAAAGGTAACACAAATTAAAAATTGTAATAGAATATTAGGATATGCCTTGTAAACATTAAAAGTAGAGTAGGCAAAGCATATTTAAAAATATTGTAAATATTTGAGTGTTGTTAACATAAATTAACATAATAAATATAAAAAGCTAAATCTATTTCCCAAAAATAATAAAAAAATTAAGATTGATAATCTTATGTATATATGTCTATCCAATGATTATAAGATCAACACATTAGGGGTGTTAAATGTCCCAGTGTAGGTGAATGCTAGGGAGGGAGGACGGGAGTGCGTGGGTTGGTGGGGAAGCCCCTCATAGAGGCAGGGGGAGGGGAGATGAGATAGGGGCTTTCTGGAAAGGGGAAAACATTTGAAATGTAAATAAAGTAAAAATCCCCCCCAAAAAGATTTTATATATTCTAATTTTCTTGATAGAATTATTTTTATTGATTATTTTATTTTTTTATATTTCAAATGTTGTCCCCCTTTCTGATCTCCCTTTTCAACTCCCTATCCCACCCCTTCCACTTTGCCTCTAAGAGGGTGCTCCTGCACTCACCTACCCACTCCTGTCTCACTGCTGTAGCATCACCCTATGCTGGGGCATCAAATCTCTACAGGACTAGGGGCATTCCCTCCTATTGTTGACAGATAAGGCAATCCTCTGCTACACATGTAGCTGGAGCTGTGGACCCATTCATGTATACTCTTTGGTTGGTGGTTTAGTCACTGGAAGCTCTGGGGATTCCAGTTAGTTGATCTTGATGTTCTTCCTGTGGGGTTGAGATCCCCTTCATCTCCTTCAGTCCTTCCCCTAACTCTTCCTTTGGGATCCCCAGGCTCAGTCAGATGGCTGGCTGTGAGTATCTGCATCTGTATTAGTCAAGTGTTGGCAGAGCCTCTCGGGAGACATCTATACCAGTCTCCTGTCAGCAAGCACTTGGCATCAGCAATAGTCTCAGAATTTGGCATCTGTAGATAGGATGGATCCCTAGGTGTGGTGGTTTCTGGATGGTCTTTCCTCCAGTCTCTGCTCCATTTCTTGTGTTTCCTTTAGAAAGGAACAATTCTGGATTAAAACTTTTGAGATGGGTAGGCGTCCCTATCCCTCAACTGGGGGCTATGCCTATCTACTGGACGTAGTCTCTACAGGTTCTATCTCCCCTTTGTTGGGTATTTCTGCTAATGTCATCCCCACTGGGCTACCATCTGGGATTTTCCACTGGCTCCCTCCAGGTCCCAACTCCCGCTGCTACATATTTCTATTCATTTTCCTGACCCTCTAGACTTCTCTTCTTTCTCTTCCCCTATCTGATTAGGCCCCTCTTTTTCTCTCTCCATCTCCTATCTCCCTCCCAGGTCCCTCCCTCCCTCTACCTCTTATGATTATTTTGTTCCCCCTTCTAAGTAAGATTGAAGCAACCACACTTTTGTAGATCAAACTTATATAAGATCTGGAATAGAGATGCAGTGAAAACTGGAGTGCATTTAAAGTCCACGGTCTTTATAGTGACAGACTAAATAAGCACTTTCTAGTTTGTATTCTTCTAAGGATCAAGCTCACTATACTCTGCTTTCCGTATCAACCCCACCTGCACTGACTGGAGCATACTACCACTTCCAATATCAATTATTGAAGATTTTTCCTCCCAATTATCTGTTCACAGAAAAGTCAGATGAGTTTTCACAGCACAAGTATCAGAAATAGAGAGATAAGCAGCAGAAGAAACAAATTAAAATGTAATTTGTCCCTGGGTTTGAATTCTCAAAGTTCCTCATTTGTTTAATTGTTCTGGTATCTTTATACTCTCTAAACACTTCTCGGGGTATAAAAAGGAATGAAAATTGTTAATCAATTTTGTGTTTATGTAGTTAAGAACAAAGGAAGATTGATTTATTTCTCCAAGTTGTATTAGAAACACACAATACCTATTATTCTGTGTTTAACTCTTTTGGCTGACACAATGTTTTATTTCATCTACAGTTTACACTGGAACTGGCGTCATGTTATAATTTTCATGTTTCAACATTTCACTGGTCTGCATTAAGATTTTTCCAATTGCACCAACTTCATTATATTTTATTAAAATTTGTATTTTTTGTTTTAATTTCCATAGGCAATATCCTTCCATAAAAAATAAATTTCTTCAAGTATTCCAAATAAAATGAATTATGTATTTTAAATTGATCTCTAATTTTCCAATGGAATTTAATAGTCTGGTATAAAATTCCTTTTAAACTTTCAATTATATTAATATCCTTATCTTCTCCTTTCATTTTGAGTAATTTTGCTAGGATTTCACAATATGCTTTGTGTTTTGTTTTGTTTTTTGTTTTTAAATATTTCTTTTTTTTCCCCTCCAGATTTTATTCCCCTCCTGGCCCACCTTCTGACTGTTCCATATCCCATACCTCTGACTGAACCCAGATCTGGCAGTCCTCTGCTGTATATGTGTTGGGGGACCTCATATCAGCTGGTGTACGCTGCCTGGTTGGTGGTCCAGTGTTTGAGAGATCTCAGGGTCGAAGTTAATTGAGACTGCTGGTCTTCCTACAGGGTCGTCCTCCTCCTCAGCTTCTTCCAGCTTTTTCCTAATTTAACCACAGGGGCAGTGGCTTCTGTCCATTGGTCGTGTATAAATATCTGAATCTGACTATTTCAGCTGCTTGTTGAGTCTTTCAGGAGGGCAGTCATGATAAGTCCCTTTTTGTGAGTGCTCCACAGCCTCAGTAATAGTGTCAGACCTTGGGACCTCCCCTTGAGCTGTATCTCACTTTGGTTCTGTCACTGGACCTTCTTTTCCTCAGGCTTCTCTCCATTTCCATCACTGGAGTTATTTCAAACAGAAACAATTATGGGTCAGAGTTTAGACTATAGGATAGCAAACCCATCCTTCACTTGATTCCCTGTCATACTGCTGGAGGCAAGCTCTATGACAAGTTCACTCTCCCCATGGTAGGGCCTTTCACCTAAGGTCCTTCCCTTTGATTCTTGAGAGTGTCTCACCCCTAGGTCTCTGGTACATTCTGGAGGGTCTCCCCAACCTCCTACCTCCAGAAGGTTGCCTGTTTCCATTATTTCAGCTGGCCCTCAGGGTTTCAGTCCTTTTCCCCCACCCTATACCAGATTATGTTCCACTCTTCTCCCCATCCCTTTTTCCTCCCTAGTGCTGCCCTCCCTCCCCCTTGTGATTGCTTTCTTCTCCCTCCCAAGTGAGACAGAGGCATCCTCACTTTGGCCCTTCAATTTGTTGACATTTTTTAGTTCTTTGGGTATCACACTTATAAACACTTGATCTTTGACAAAGAAGCCAAAAATATACAATGGAAAAAAGAAAACATCTTCAATAAATGGTGCTGGTCTAACTGGCTGTCTGTATGTAGAATAATGAAAATAGACCCATATTTGAAACCTTTCACAAAGCTCAAGTGCAAGTGAATCAAGGACCTCAACAAAAGAGCAGATACACTGGTTCTAACAGAAGAAAATGTAGGAAAGAGCCTTGAACTCACTGGCACAGGGAGAAATTTCCTAAACAGAACTCCAATGACCCATGGCTAAGAACAAAAATTGATAAATGGGACCTCGTGAAAATGAAAAGTTTCTATAAGGCAAAGGACATACATAGTCAATAAGACAAATCAGCAACCTACAGATTGGGAAAAATCTTCACTAGCCCCACATCTGATAGAGGGTTAATATCCAAATATATAAAGAACTCAAGAGCTAACCACCATAAACCAAACAATCCAATCAAAAAAATGGGGTATAGAACTAAACCAAGAATTCGCAATGGAGAAATCTCGAATTGCTGAGAAGCACCTAAAGAAATGTTCAAAGTCCTTAGGGATTAGAGAAAGCAAATAAAAACAACCCTGAAATTCCACCTTACACTAATTACAATGGCTAAGATCAAAACTTCAGGTGAAAACACATGTTGACAAGGATGTGGAGAAAGAGGAACACTCTTCCATTGCTGGTGGGATTCCAAACTGCTACAACCACTCTGAAAACCAATCTGGAGGTTCTTCAGAGAATTGGAAATAGATCTACCTGAAGACCCAGCAATACTACTCTCGGGAATACACCCAAAAGATGCCCCACCATGCCACAGGAGCATATACTCCACTATGTACATAGTGGCCTTGTTTGTGATAGCTAGAAGCTGGAAACAACCCAGATGTCCCATGACAGAAGAATGGATACAGAAAATGGTTCATTTACAAAATGGAATACTACTCAGCTACTAAAATGAGGAGATCCTGAGTTTGCAGGCAAATGGATGGAACTAGAAAATATCCTGAGTGAGGTAACTAAGACCCAAAAGGACATGCATGGTATGTACTGTGTTTTGTTTTTGAGTTTTGTTTCTAGTTTGTTTTTCAGTATTGATAATCAAACTCAGGACATGACACATATTACATAAATATTCTTCAAGTCACCATCCTCAGTCATAGTATTTATTCTTAGAAAAGCCAATGTCTTTGTAGTGTTATTTTAGACTTAATCTTATTTATTTTAAGCGTGACTCATATTTTTTTGCAGTTTTTCCTCTCACAATCATAATAGACATCATCTTATATATATTCTATCTATATAATTATATATATTATATATAATTTCTTACCAATGAATGCCATATATATATATATGATATCTTTATGGTTTCCTCATGGTTGTGCTTAATTTTTCTATTATCATGGTAGCTCTCTTTTTCTCATTAGAATACTGTGACTGCTTGTATCATGTTAATTTGAGTCACCAAAATTGTTTGTATGAGCATCCACAAGTCTACACATAAGACACTGAGCAATCCTGCTCCCAGTTTTTTCTGACTGGTAAATAATGTTGCTTGTAGTCAATATCTTTGCATGGCAGACAGAGATGGGACTTTTAGGATTCCATTGGTGAGGGACTGAAGGGGAATGTAGAGATCCACCATGCTAGGAGAAGGAGAGGAAAGACACCATGCCTGAGAGGTGCAGGGTAGCAAAGCCACCATGTAGAGACTGGGGGAATAGCTGCCCAAGAGGGCCCCCTGACTGGGTCCTGGGCAACAAAGGGGGAATATAGGATTTAGTAAATAATAACTCAGGAATATTGGAGGGGGTGGATTAGCCATGTGGAGGTTAGGAAGTTGGCCAGTCATTGAGCTGTCTTAGGCATATCAAATAAGAAAGTTTTGTGTCTTGTGTGTGTGTGTGTGTGTGTGTGTGTGTTTCATTTGATAACTCAGAATATTTGGGTGGGTAGCAAGAAACACACTACTGCTAGGATCAATTTAAGTACTCAATTGAGTACTACTACAGAATATGAGCAGTAGAACTGCAACTCAGTCAGATGTTGGCAGCAGGGAGTAATACAGTGTTGGGACAGACCTAAGTATGCTACTTGTTGGTGGGATGTGAACTTTGATATTCTGGAATAGAAAAGTGGATAAACTCTTTAAGTTGTATGTGTTGGTGTTGGAGGCATAATGAACTATACTGGTAGGATCATGGTTGGTGGTGCTGAGGATTATATGAGCTGATGGGCCCTACTCTAGAGTTAACAGATGGAAAGATTATCACTAAGTGGCCTAGAAACCATTCTTTTCCTATTTGGCAAAAATAGTTTGTATGTTTTTTAACCTTGTCCTAAACATTGGCTGAGTACTAAATTGAAGAGTTTTGGATTAATAATGTTGAAAAAGACAGACTACTACTGAGAGTGTCATGTGGGTATTAGTAATTAATTATGCTTATACAGATCTATAGTGAAAAGAAACAAACAGAAAAAGTGCACAGCTTAAGTAGAAAAGAACATCAAAAAATATAATGTTAGAATCAAATGAAAAGTCATTTGAAAATGATGTTTCAATAAGTACTAATTAAAAAGAAAATAAAGAGTATCCTCAGGGCAAGACCCTACCTATCTAAGTTTGAAAACTTGAAAAGGAATTAAAGGAAAGCTTAAGCAGTAAAGGATCCATCAACAGAAAATGAATGCAAAAATTCCCAAAGAGATGGCCAGGTTATCGCCCTAGTAAACAATAGAACTTGGCAGCATCATTCATTGTTCTAGTTTTAGAGTCAAGAATACAAAAAACAGGTTATGGAGTCTCCCTACATGACTGAGGGAAACTGAAGAAATCAGGAATAGGTCAAGGGGTGTCCTTGTACGGAGGCACAGAAAGGCATTTATGTGAAACTGAAAGTGAAGCTTGGATTGCCTTGGACAAATCAGGACATGTGGAGATACTGAGGAGATATGAGGTTTCTGCCATGGAAAGCTGCTCAAAGGTATTGGAAACAGCCCGGGAGAGAGAAGTGTGTTGCAGTCACAAAGCTGAAAGGGTTGAAGATCTAAAGAGCATTTAGACATCATCCATGGAGATGAGGAGTTACAAGTTTGTCTTGCTGGTTTTCAGTCTGCTTTGGTACAATATTTCTTTACTATGTTTGCTTTACTCTCTCTTGGAATGGTGATGTGTATTGTGTGCACTATATGTTGGAATTATGTGACCTAATTTTTCATTTTCATTTTGCAGTGTGTTACAATTTAAGAGATTGCCTTGAGTTTCACAAGAGACTTTGCTCACTTGCTCTTTACAGGCATGTTTCTTCCTAAAGAAATGGACCTAATTGTAGACTTAGATTTTCAAAATCTACTATAATAAGGGTTTTTAAATGCTTCAATCCTCCTTCTAGCCCACCATCCAAAACTAGAGGAGAAAAGATGGTAACTAAGACATGGAGATGTGGACCTGTTTAGAAGTAGTTCTTTGAGGAGATTCCAATCACCACTGTCAGTATACTAGCAGTCCAGTTCAGTAGCATTAGGAGATGTAATGCCTAGAGAAGTTCTCTACATGCTTCTCAGTGAGGTGAATGTCAGGAAGACAAGTGCCTAATGAAGTGTTACACAGCTAGCTATGAAAGTGAGGCACCATCCCTATCTGTTGAATCTTATTTATACTCTCTCCAAGCATCACATGTGCCCTCACAGGTCTAGCCTCAGCAAAATGCCACGTGAATCTGTATCACATGATACAACCAGAAACTTCTACTTCATACCCCCCTTTTTGTTTAATAATTGTCCTTTTTCCCTAAAATTTATAATCTACATACAAGAAAAATAATTATAAGAACCAGAAAACTAGAATTTACACCATAATTTAAATAAACAGATTCTGTACAATATAGTCTAACAAAATAATCTTAAATTTCTACTAATGTACAATAATTCAACCTTAAATTCCTATTAGTATCCACTAATTCAAACAAAACATCCTTAAATTTCTATCTATACATAATAATTCAAATAAAACAACCTTAAACTTCTATCAATATAGAATAAAAACAAATCCACCTTAAATTCTTATCTGTATACAACAAAAATAAAACAACCTTAGATTTCTATCAATATATCAATTTATACATACCACCCTACATGAAAACAGCCATACCATATCAGTTAAACAAACCATTCTATTTCAATTTAAAGGATTAGGATGACATTCTTCTTATAGTTGATTCATGCTGAATTGGGGTGAAGGCCAAGGGACCCAACAAGGATGACATTAGATAAAATACCCAACAAAGAGGACAGAGAACCTGTAGAGACCATATAGAGATTTAGAGAGGTTAGGCATGGCCCCGGTTGAAGGATGGGGCCACCCACCCTTCTCAACAATTTTAACTCATAATTGCTCCTGTCTAAAGGAAATACAGGGACAAATAGTGGAGCAGAGATTAAAGGAAAGGCCCTACAGAGACTGCCCCATCTGAGGATTCATCCCAGTCACTATTGCTGTTGCCAAGAAGTGCTTGCTGACAGGAGGCTGATATAGCTATCTGCTGAGAGGCTCTGCCAGAGCCTTACCTATACAGATGTGGATGCTTGCAGCCAGTCATCGGAGTGAGAACAGGGAACCCAATGGAGGAGTTAGGGGAAGGACTTAAGGAGCTGAACGGGTTTGCAACCCCATAAGAAGAAAAGCAATATTAACCTACCAGACTCCCCATGGCTCCCAGAGATTAAACAACCAACCAAAGAATACACATGGAGGGACACATGGCTCCAGCTGCATATATAACAGAAGATGGCCTTATCTGGCATCAATGAGAAGCAAGGCTCTTGGTTCTGTGTAGGCTTGGTACCCTAGCAAGGAGAATGCTAGGGCAGTGAGATAGGTGTAGGTGGGTGAGTGGGGAAGCACCCTCATAGAAGCAGGGTGAAGGGGGTTGGGATAGGGGGTTGTGGAGTGGAAACCAGGAAGGGGGATAATATTTGAAATGTAAGTAAATAAAATAACATATATATATATATATATATATTAACGTAGCTGTATCTTTTGTTGTGTAATCTCTGTTTTTATTAAGTCTATGTTTTGGCAGTCCAGTCTATGTGTTGTTGGTCCAGCTGTATTGTTTGTTTGCCAAGTCTATGTGTTGTGCGGTCTCTGTGTGATCAATCCTTTAGGCTAGCCTTTTTAAAGTTGATATTAATGCATTTTTTGGAGAAATCAGTAACAGTAATAGACATCAGTTTGTGAGAGTGAATCACCCAGGCTTATTTGCTTCGTGAAGGCATGCATGTTTCAGTTGATAAGAGGTTTTCCCTGGTCAGATCTAATCTTTATAAGTTTTATTGGTAACCATATTTTCTCATTCCCTGTACATACATAAGCTTAATCACATCCCTATTTTGAAAGTATTGCAGATTTTCATTTAATGTCAGCACACTCTTATAGTGCATTGGTTGGCCCAGTTCACAGACTTTTTGTCTATGACACAGTGTCTGTCAGCTGCTGGTGTTCCTTTTTCACCAACATGAAGAAATTTTAGAGTTAGCAAGGCAATATTTAATCTTCCCCTGAAGGTGTTTACTCTTGCTTTTTGTTTAATAAACATTTCTCTTAAGGTATTATTGGCTCTTTCTATAACTGCTTGTCCTGTGGGATTGTGTGGTATACCCTAACATGCTTTATATTGTAATGCACAAATAATTGTTTCATTTTATTGGATGTATATACAGGAGCATTATCAATTTTGTGTTGATATCCCTATAATTGGCATTATTTTCAATATGTGAGTAATAACACAAACAACCTTTTCAGAACTTAATGCAGTTGGCTATTGAAATCCGATTATGTGTCAAAGTAATGGTGTATATACTATTTTCCAAATTCTAAGAAATGGAAAACATCCAACTCTTAGATGTCATTTCTTTTGGTATCCCTAGGATTACTACCAGCAAGTAAATGAATTTGGTTATATAGAAAATACTTAGGTCATTTTTTTTATTATTTCTTCTGCTTGTTACAAAGTGATGGGAAATTTTTCTTTAAACCTTTCTGATTAACATGTTTTATGTCAAATTTGAGGCTTTTAGCATATTTCCTATTAGTAACTGGTCAGTATCATCATTTCTTGAGCTACTGGACCTGTCAAACCTGTATGAGATATAATATGAATAATGCATAAAGGATAATTTCTACTTCTGATAGGTTATTGAAATTGTATAAATAATAAGGTTAATTCTGAGTTATCAGGTACAAACTCAGCAATCTCAATATGCAAAAACAGCTCTTTCTGCATATAAAAATCAGTGATTATGTTAAGAGATTCAGGATAATCTAATAATACTGTAATGTTTACATATAATTCTGAAATTTAAATTAAACTATATAAAGTTTTATACACCTTGCATATTTTGTCTTATTTATACACCTGCCATCCTCATCTTGTTTGCATCTGTATACAATGTGATTGCCTCTGAAACTGGTTGTTTCTTTATGATATGTGGAATAATCTAATTAGTGTTTTTAAGTATATACATTTGCTTTTCAGATAATTTTTTAAGTTTCACTCAAGTAGTCATTATAAGCTCTTTGCCAATCTTCACTGTTCACCGCTAATGACATAATCTCACCATTTGTAAGAGGTATTACAATTTTGGCTGGATCTTTTCCCGATAATTCGTATAATCTTATTCTACATTTTATAATAAACCCTATGCTCAATTTTTTATTTTGTTTCTGAGCTAAGAAAATCCATTCCATAATGCTGCCTTCTCTTTGCATAGTGAGCTCAGTAGAAGAAAGTATTGAAGGAAAAATGACCAAAATACAAGAAAGTTTAGGATCAATTCAAGTCACATATGCATCTTGCAGTCTTTGTCCTATAAGAATTAACTCTTTTTCTGCTTCAAATGTTAGACATCTTGGACTGTTTAAATTTGATTCTCCTCTAAGTGTTTACAATTGATCCCTATAGAACTACACCTTTTTTGATCAAATTTTTGTTGACTGATTTTATAATCAAAATTTCTAAGTGAATCTCCTCTTTGTATTTTTCTGGAGCAATATGTAACCCCTACCACGGCAGATATCTTGTGCTACCTTAAACATATTCTATAAAACATCTTTGTCAAAATCAGCTAACAGAATTTCAACTATATAATGTTAAATGATAGGTTGGGGACTTGCTTATGAATTATTTCTAATAGTTTTTACCCTGAATACTGACATAAAGTTGGACTATTTAAAATTCTCTCTGGATATATCTTCTAGTGGAATCTCTTTAATGTACAACTATTATTCAAATTAGGTGCTGACAAAGAAATGCTTTACCTGTCATGTTCATACTAGGATACTGTAAAAAAGCAAACTTTCAAGTCAATTATGATGATTTGCCATGATCTCAGTAACAAAGATTGTCAAACAAGTCCAGGCTGCAAGGACACATTGATTGAATTACCATATTATCGACTCTTAAATCTATTGTCATTCTCCATTTATCTGGTTGCATTTTAAAAACGAATACAGGGGAATTCCATGGGATGGTAGACTTTCTAGATCCTGCAGCTGCTTCTTTACCTATCAGTTGTTCACATTCCTGGAATTTTTCTCTTGTTTTGGGCCACTGCTCCTGCCATGCAAGTTGGTTTGACAATCATTTAGGAGCAAGGATGTTGCTATGTCAGCAGTAGCCCCTTTTATAAGTTTAGAAATTTAATCAATGTGATCAAATATTTTTGCCCCATGGGCACAGTTTTTGATTTTTCTCAATCACGCATATCAATTCCTTCCTCAGGATCATTTACCATATCACACTTAATTTCCTCATTTGCTGTCCCAGTAATTACAGAAATATTAATTCCCTTACCCCATTGTTATAAAAGATTCCTTCCCCAAAAATTTATGTGTATGTCAGCCACATAGGGTTTCAACTTTCCTGTTTGCCCTTTTGGTCCCACACATTAATCCATTGGACATTTTTTCTTATTCCTGAAAACTTAACAATTTCAATAAACTGTGTGTAAACCTTTTGAAGTAGCCAATCTGGATTCTAAGACATTTTGGAAAGTATACTAACATCAGATCATATATCTATCTAACCTTTTATGTCAACACCACTCATTTGCACCTCTAATTTGGGTCTCTGATTATTAACCACTGTTTGCCAGGACACATATTTTACAGTAATCCCCAAAGCTCATTCCCTTTCTATTACAATGGCCATGCCCTTCTCACTATTCCTGAGAGTAAAGAACCACACACAGCAGTGGTTATATTGTAATATTCAACTTCTGGGGAATGAGTAAGAGGCATATCTGTGGCCAAATCCAAAGCTGCATTCCCTCTGTATCATGTGTAAGATCAGAAATACTTAATTTTGATTTTCTTGCTTGCTTGCTACTTTCTGGCTGACCAAAGGATGTGGGACCTTGAACTGACAGGCCCATCTCTTTGTTTCCTGATGGAAAGAGATTACTTTATATGTCCCTCTTGGTCTGGCAAGCCATTGACCAATGTTTGTCCTTCCACAGCAGATAAATATGCTTACATTCAATATTTGCATTTTCAAAGGCCAAAACGTATTTCTATCAATGATAGTCTGGTTTCAGGGTCTGATATGGCTTTATTTATAGCTGAACTCAATCTCTTAAAGAATTGGTGAATTGTTCTGGAGGTCCATGTATTACCTTCATAAATGATGTAGATTTTCCCCTGACTCCTCAATCATAACCAGAATCTTAAAGCCAGAATACAATATTGTTCAATTGTGCCATCATCAGATTAGATTTTTTTCTTGTAAATTACCTTAAGACTCTTCACCAAACAGTTGGTCTTTAGTAACATCTATTCACCTAGATATATTCCATTGGTCTAAATTTGTGGCTCTATGCTTCCATCACATTAATCACTGTAACTGTCTATTTTCTAGAATAACTGACACCAAACCCTTTCAATCTTCGGGGATAACCCTAATCTACATAGCCCAAGTATTTAACAGTTCTTTAATAAATGCAAGCCAAAAATATCATAGCCTGTTTAAAATGCTTTATCTATCATTTCTATCAGACACCAGGTCAATTCATTACATGTATGACCACCATCCTTAGCATGTATATGCTGCACCAAGCCTGGAAAAGCTGAAGATAACTGTGTAGGCCCAAGCAAATTCTCTGACAGTGAACACAGCTAAACACTATCTGGTTGTCCCTGTATTATCTCTTGCTGTTCCAAGCCCCTATTTTCATGAAGGTTACTTGGGTGCTTGGCAGTAAAAGTTTGAGGACCATGGGGAGGCAGCTCACCTTCCACTCTATTTTGTTTCCCCTTTTCATCCTGTAGAACATTCCTGATTCTGAACATCAAGCATGAACCCTGAAGTTCTCTTCCCACTGGCTCCTTTTGCTTCCCAAGCACTTCTAATTATTCACAAACTCTCTATGCACTGAGCCAACTCAGCGGTATTCTCAAACATGAAAAAATATTGTGAGTTTTATCCTCAATCTTTTTTGAAAACTGTATACAGAAAAACCGTTAAACAAAACCAAAACCCTCTTGAAACAAGGTAGGAGACCACCCAGGAGCTGAGGCTGCAATTTTATGAAGTTCATAGAAGAACATTGCTAAGCCTTCATAACCTGAACTTTTGTCTATCATATTCAAGGCAGAATTACTCATTATGCCTAAGCCACATTGAGTGTTACTGATAGGCTTAGATTTTTCAAAACCTACTTTAATAAAGGTTTTCAAACACTTTAACTCTCCTTCTCTCCCACCATCCAAAGGTAAGGGAGAATAGATGGTAAGTAGAACAAGGGGATGTGGATCTGTTTAGATGTAGTTCTTTGGGGACATTCCGATCTTCATTGTCAGGATACCCAAAGTCTAGTTCAGTAGTGTCAGTATAACAAAGACAAATCAGCAGCAGTGCCACAATCAAGCAGAAACAGGCAGGCCTCCACTGAATTGGCACAAGTCAATAGTTATGACTAGGTCAACTGGAATGAATTGAGAATTCTTCTACCATGCCTCTCACAGTGAAGTAAAGATCAGCAAAGACAAGAGACCAACAAAGCATTTCATAGTTAGCTATGAAAGCACTGCACCATCACTGTCTGTTGAGTCCTACTTATACTCTCTCCAAATATCATGAGTCTTGCCTCAGCAAAACATCAGATGAATCTGCCTAAGAAAAACACCAAGTGAGTCTGCCTCACATGACACAACTAGAAAATTCCACTGCACTTAATGGCTCAGACCAGGTAAAGAGAAGGCCTGCTGTTGGGTGAACAGAAATCCAACATCAGCATTCCTCAAGAATCTCACAAGATCAGTTTTTGTTTACTAATAAAACCAATATAATAAGGTGGGCATCTGTTTATCAGGACTTTCCATAATATATCCCCAAAGGTCAAATACTTCATTTAAGGACATCTAATTCTCATCAACTAAACAGCTGCATCACTTCAAAGACTCCTATATTATTGACTGTGATATAATATCTTCTTGCTGCTTTGACATATTACTTTTCTCAGTCCCCTGAGTGATATCCATGGTACTTTAATTCCCAATAACCTTTTTTATTCTACCCATTGATGGGTCTAATTCAGTGGTTTCACTATATTCTTGCTTACATATATAAATTAATAATATCTTTTATTCATGGCATTAACTGGACCCAAATTGTATTGTCAGTAAACAGCTTTTCCCATATTTTTCTGTGTGCATGGAGTCATTTCTTACAGATAATTGCATATATTTAGAACAGGATCAATAAACTTTCCACTGTATGTTTTATAAACACTTGGGAGAAAAATTATAGTTATTACTTTTTCCTGAAAAATGCATCTTCAATAAGATGGGTTCATGTTTCATTAATATATTCTGAAAAGGAAATGATGACCAGAATTAACAAAATTTATTATTTTAAAAAGCAACACAACAAAAGGGGAAATGAAAAAGTGAAAATTCTTCTAAATCAACATTTACAGAGGACACAGGAAAAGGTACAAATATTTTTGTCTCACCAGAGGGTAATGTTGAATATGGCATCATTATCTAAATGTTTTATCATAGAAGGATATGGAAATTGATAAAAACACAGAGCAAGTCACTGACATACCTAACTTTCTTCTATCCTACATTTTAGACTCTAGACTTAGTTTGGCTTTCATATAGTGCTTGATCAGAGTTCTTAGTACAAATGTCTGTGTTCAGTATCACATGCTCCTATTCTATAATCTTTCAAAGATATCTCAATTTTAACTTTTCTCTTCACACATATAGGTATATTTGTGTGCTTATCTTTATCTGAATATGTTATGTGTGCATGTGTGTATGTGTGTACATGTATATGTGTATGTATTGCTGTGTATATATGTATATAGTCCTGCCATTTGGTCTGCACAAAATTTACTCTCTACAATTATGTACACAAATACAATTATTATACTTTCCCCTGTTCAAATCAGTAGTTGTCTGATTCTTCTTCATGTCAATAAACTAAAATTCAACCTATCAGCTATTCACACATAGAATTTTAATTGACAACATTCCAAAAATAAGAAATCAAATATGCAATAGAAGATAATTTTCATTAATTCTCCCTCATTACACTGTATGTACTAAAGACATTTTCCCCAAAGACTGATGTGTTAAACATAGAGATTACCAAAGCCTCTCGCATCTGTAAACCCACTACCCAGTAGACTGAGGTGAAAGAATCTCAAGTTTGAAAATAGCACCTTATACATAATGAGATGCTAATAAGGTAGTAGGAAGTGACAGGGAGGCAAAGAGAAAAAAAGAGAGGAAATTTTATTAGAAGAGAGATGAATCATGGTTGAATACAACTTAGAATCTCAAATGATGACTTGAACCTGACGAGAGAACGTCATCTTTTCTTGACATTAATTAATGAAGAAAGTATGCTCATTGAAGAGAAATTAGAAGGCAAAATTTCTTCTCACCAATATCAACTGAAAAGATAGAAATTGTATCAGATACTTCATATTGATAATTTAACTATCTACCAGTTACAGTAATCATTCAATAAAATTGCAGATAACAAACCTCATACTACTTCATTTAATTGAGAGTATGTTTATTAGTTTTGGAATATCTCTAAAGAGCTCAGAACAGTGCAGTTAAGTTTCTTCCTGAGATAGGAAGGCTTAAACCTAAGTATATTCACTTTTGCCATTTCTCTTCTAAACTACTATTAATAGAGCCTTAGAGATTTGACTACTTTGAAGCATAATTATCAGCTCTGTGAATTGCGCTGGAAAACTCTCATAATACCCCTGTTGTGTTCCACCTCTAGTGTTTAACAATTCTGATCCAGAATACCTTATATTTATGTTTCCTTCTTCTCACATATTCCTGAGCCACATGGGAAGTGTCATGATTTACTGTTTTTCTACGAGTCCTGAACACAGAAACAGGACCATCATCACACACCCAGCAAAAGTGAAAGAGTATTATCAGCTATCTCTGGTCATTCTCAGGTGAAAATTATTTGGAACCTAGTAAGTACTAATCTCTACAAGACAAAAAAAGACAGGGTTATTATATTGTTGGTACCAGAAAGGTAAAAGTATGTGATGTGAGGTAATCAGTGGGAGAAATGCATCAATATGCAAAGTTTTATCACTAAGTGCTATGACATTAATGTTATTAGTTATGATCAATAAGTTTACTTATTAGTTAATATCAGAATTATCATCTACTCTTTAGTTTTCTACCCTTATAGATTCTAACATCAGTAGTTTTTTTTTTCAACCAGAACAAGAAATTGATGCCTCTCAAATCTGTCTGCTATTGACTAAAAAAATCAAGCACCTGGTAATAAAATAAAGCTGAAGATAATCATAGGAAATAAATATCAAGAGCTAGTGAACTGTTAGAGGGATTGGAAGAGATAAACCAGAGGTGAGATGTTTGCTATACACAATGAGTTCCTGAGTTTGTTTACCAGCAGTGATACAAAAAAGATGGATATCTTGATGTGTATCTGTAATCTTAGGACTAGGTGAATTGAGATAGATCTTGGGGTTTGACTAGCCAGCCAATGTAAACCAAGTAAGGTTCAGAATCAATGTAAGACTCTCTCTCTCTCTCTCAATCTCTCTCTCAATCTCTCTCTCTCTCTCTCTCTCTCTCTCTCTCTCTCTCTCTCTCTCAAAAAAAAACAGATTGAAAAATACCCAACGTTGACCTCTGACCTACAAAAAATTTTCTCACATATTAAAATCACCAATGTTTGAGTATACTGTAAAATTTCTAAATATATCTCAAATTTCTGCTTATAGCATGTGAATTTGAGAAAACTTATGAAGTTGTTTATATAGACCTTGAAATTTTAATTATTTAAACTAATTTAGTCCAACAATCTAATTATTTATTAGCTAAAATTTTACTTTTAATTAAAGTAAAATATGGCTTTTCATTTCATATGTTATGTGTTACTAGTGTAACATCAGGTAAATCATTATTATTACTACAATTCAGTTTTCTCATCAAAGATTACTCCAGATTTTATAACTGAGTAGATTTGAAAATCATGGTAACTAGCTTGTGACTTGAACAGATGACAGATGAAATTAAGTTCAATCATATATTAAAAATGCAAAGCAACATTGCATTCAGCAAAATATTGTTATTTGACATTCCAATTTGCTCCTTTTATTTTACTCATTTTGTTCCATTTGCTACTGATATTTTCATTTCATTATTTTTATTTTTATTTTTATATATAGGACTTTACATCTAATCTCATTGTGCATTCATTCTAATCAAGCTTCCAATGGCTGAATTGCACCACTTTATTTTTTCTTATAAAAGTTTTTTTGCATTTATTTCTTTGCTTTTGTTGACTATTTTGAGAAAAAGTTTCACTTTATCACCAAGGTTGGCCTTGAGTTCCTTACATCAGTTTCTGTTTGAGAGAATTACATTCCTTTAAAACCACACCAGACAGAAATTTTCTTAATAATGATAGATATAATAATGACAGAATACAAAAATTTGCAAAACAATATGAAATTTTTAGTGTTATATAACATCATAACATCTAAGAAAAGTGTTAAAAGAGATGTGGACTAAAACTATGCAAATATTTAACATTCTAGTATATAAACTTATTGAAAGAAAACAGAAGACGAAAAGAGTCCAGGAGAGCTAAGTTTAAAAATTTGTAGTTTTGCCTTCTATAATATCTTATCAATGAGGTATATCTAAAGTTATCTTCATCAGTGGAGTCATGTTTACCCTCTAAGTTGGAATGCAAAAATGAGACCATAAAAATGTCTATAAACACATAGTGTACAGATAATATCTTTTGTGTAAATTTCATTTCAACAATCTTTACTTCAAACAATCTTTATCTAAAATTATTGAATATAATCAGGAGTTTCATGTCGTGTTATTGTCCAGTAGATTTAATCAGCATACATAGTGCAAAAAATAATCAGATTACTCATTCTTGAGATTTTGTTCATTATTACTAGAATTTTTATCAAAATTAAATATTTTGGAAAATTGCAATGATTATTCTGCATTAATTATATATATTATTGAGTTTCACTGAGACATTAAATCATGTCTTTACATTTTAAAAGGAAAAAGCACTCAAAGTTTTAAAATTAAGTTAACCTATTTTAGAGAAATTATATTGTCCTTGGAAAAAATGATTTAATTGAAAACAACTTAGGATGTCATAAGAATGGGAGGCTAAGTCTCAAGATAAAGCTTTGGCTCCTATGTGATTCTATGTTCTTCAGCTGTACATGAGTGGATTGAATTTGAATGAAATAGGTGGGAAAAGATTTGAAAACAGAAGAAAGGAGAACAAAAACCTATCCCGAAAGCTTTCATTGGAGATATAGCTAAGAAATATTACCAGATTGTTTAAAACAGCAAGAAAAGAATAAAATGCAAACTAAACCTTACTTCCTCACTAGTTCTCATGTAGCATTTAAAGAATATGATGCGGTAAGGCATTGCATAGATGGAGCTACATAATTAATATATATGTCTACAATGTACAAAGATATGAGATTTTAATTTACCAATACCAAATAAAGGATGAAGGAAGGAAAGAAGGAACAAAATAAAGAAACAAAGAAAGTAACAAAAAAACAAAGAGGGGTAAATGGCCAATATGTAGAGTGACAAGTAGAAAAGCATATTTACAAAAAAGAAATGAAATATTTAGCTAAATATGGCCTATCTGTATTAAAAGGACTTGGGATACTGAATCAGGATTGCAAGGTAAATGCTAATGAGGAATAATACTCTTGTAACACTATATTTAAATACAGAGATTAGACTGTGGGCTAGGAGTCAGTAGAAACTGTGGGCAGAAAGAACTAGGGAAGGCAGTTGAAAATGGATATGTGAAATGTATAATAATATATAGTTTGGAATACTGCATAATGAAACTTCTTTTGTTTATCAACCAAAAAGAAAGAAAAAATATTGCTTAACTATTTCACTTTATCAATTATTAACATATTCAGAATAATTGTATATAATAAATTTTGCAGCCAATAAAAATAATGAATGTTTATCAAGCATTTAGGACAATACTAAATGTTTATACATTCCTGTACATTTGAAAATACTCTTACATCATAATTTTTACATTTGTGGAGAAGCTAACTCTCAGCTGAACATGAGTTTAAAAAATCAGAAAATGGAAAACAAAGAAACTATATTAAACCTGTAGAACATAAATTTGAATTGACTGACAACAATTGATAGAACAAGAATTTATGTTCTATTTTTAATAAAATTTTTTGAGTACATGTTTTATTTTTGTGTACAAGACAGTTGTGTGTAGGTACCCAAGGAAGCAAGAATTGGGTGCAGGTTCCTCCTGTATTTGAGTTACAGGCTATTGTGAACCACATGATAAGGGTGCTGGAAACTAATCTTTTGTCACCTGGTAGATAGGAAAATTCTTTTAGCTGCTGAGCAAACTCTCCACAGCTGTTTTCAGCCTGTGTATTCAGAATATAAATCCAAGGAAATAAGTTTACTGCACTTTTTAATAGATAAAATATACATAAATTCTTCACTAGGTTCTTTCATTAGATTTTTCCAATGGAAATAGAGGGGAAAAAAGCACTTTCTTCTTCATGTGTGGTTTTACTGGTTAGGGAAAATTTTACTGTGTTCACAGATCAATTGTTTGAGAATATTTTTCCTCTTAAAAATATTTTGCCTAAAGTATCAAAAGAAGATAAATATACATCGTTTTTCTCACAGATTCCATTGAAGAAATGGTTATAAGAGTTTGCCACAGCTGAGAATTATAACTTAAGTAACACTGTATATAAGTTAGTCTGTTTTGCATTATCAAAATGCTCAAGACAGGTAAGATTTTTTAAAAAAGAATGTATCTCACATTTTATAGTCTACAAATGGATTTGATGAATGGCAGAAATGAAAATGTATTAAAGAGCAAGTCATATGTTATAAAGGGGAACCAAAGAGGTTGGATTCTCTTAATGCTTACCAAAACCTACCTGAATTGGTGGACTTCCCATGAGTTTTCTTTCCTTTTCTTTTCCTTTCCTTTCTTTCCTGTCATGTCCTGTCCTGTACTTCCTCCTTGCCCTGCCTTGCCTTCTCTAGCCTACTTTTAACTTCATGTCCCTTCCCTTTGCTTCATTTCTCTTCTCCTCTCATCTCTTCTTATTTCTTCCTTAGTTCCTTTGTTCATTCCTTTCTATCTGCATTCCTTGTATCCTTTATCCTTTCCTTCTTTTCATATTTTCCTTGTTATCCTCCATTTTTACACCTTTTATGTTGGGATTCAATTTAGGTTCTTACATTGACTAGACAGGGTCAACACCACTGACCTGCATTTAAATCATGGATTACATATCTTAAATGCTCAAATTACTACCAAACAGAAGACAAATTTCCTAGCCCATGAATCTTTTTTACAATAAATAAACAGTGTCTAAACCTTAAAACTTAGCATGTATGAATGACTTTTCATGAATTACTGGATTACAAACCTACAGGCATGTAGGATGTAGCTTCTATAGTGCTTAGTTCATTACAATGCTAATTTTTTTCTTTTACAAAGATATTCTAGCCCCATGGAACCATATAATTTAACAAGTAACATGGAGTTCCTTATCCTTGGACTCTCAGAGGACCCTGAACTGCAGCCCATCTTATTTGTACTATTTCTATTCATATACCTGCTGACCGTGCTTGGAAATGTGCTCATCATCTTGGCCATCAGCTCTGATTTCCACCTCCACAGCCCTATGTACTTCTTCCTCTACCATCTATCATTGTCTGACATGGGGTTCAGCAGCACCACCATCCCCAAAATGCTGACAAACATGCAGACCCATAACAAATCCATAACTTATGCAGCCTGCCTAACTCAGTTGTCTTTCTTCTCTCTTTTTGGGTGTATGGATAGCCTACTACTAGCAGTGATGGCCTATGACCGATGGGTTGCCATTTGTCACCCTCTACAATACCAAGTCATTCTGAACCCTCATCTGTGTATGTGTTTGGTCACAGTGTCATTTTGTATTAGTCTCATGGATTCACAGGTATACTGCTTGATGGTGTCACAACTGAAATTTTGCACTAATATAGAAATCCCTCATTTCTTCTGTGATGTTCCAGAGCTTTTAAAACTTGCCTGTTCTGACACTACTATCAGCAACATAGTCATATTTCTTGCTAGCATCATTGTTGGTATCCTCCCTGCCTCGGGGATCTTTTACTCCTACTATAAAATCATTTCCTCCATTGTTAGAGTTTCTTCATTGTTAGGGAAATATAAAGCATTCTCTACTTGTGGATCCCACTTGTCAGTTGTTTGCTTATTTTATGGAACAGGTCTTGGTGTGTACCTTAGCTCATCTATTTCTAGTTCTTCCAAAGAAAGTGTGGTGGCTTCAATAATATATACCATGGTGGTTCCCATGATGAACCCCGTCATCTACAGCCTGAGGAACAGGGACATCAAGAAAGCCCTCCAAAAAATTTTCAGTCAAATAAAATAAGTTATCTATGTGTATAAACCCTTAATATACAGTTTCTTAAATTTTGGGTCACATAACTGAGAATTGTATAGTGAAAAATGTAGTGACTTTATAAATTTCTGAATATAAATTGATCAAAAATTAGTGCGTAAATGTAGTGAATCTAGGAATATTGCTGTGCCTGTCCAAGTTACCTGTTATGGCTTTATTGTAGCTTGGTTTCTGAATGTATATGTTTAAAAATTGGCACAGCACATGTTTTTATAGAATGAAAAACCAAAGAATGCAGCCAGAAATACTTTACATCAGATTAGGTTCAACTGTTAAAAATTGCCATGCTTTCAACATATGCACAAATAAAAACATATTTATTTACTTACACGAAGTAAAGATTTTCCATAATTTGCTAACATAATTTTTCTGCATATAAATATGAAATTAATTTAATTTGACTTTTATGCAAAATGTTTAATTTTAACAACTGATATTTGTGTTGCTGTCTTGAGTTTCACTGAGAAACTATTTGCAGCATATATTTTCTTGGGAACAGACTCTCATTCTTTTTTGATTATGTGACCACTGATATCATTTCCATGCTCTAGGGTTAGCCCCTAACTTGAGTATATATGGCAACACAAATAGGACACAATGTGCTATGTGGAAAGATTCATGAATTTGGGTGGAAATCCTGTATTGAAGGATAGAGAGAGAATTGGTGGGGGTGAAGTGAAAATGCAGGATTTATATGCTTATATATCATTGTACACATGTATGAACTTTGCAAATGTAAATGAAATATTTAAATCACTAAAAGAATTTTAACTTAATATTAAGGCAGATTTTCAAACAATTTCAGAAATAATCTTGAATGTAATACGTATTTATGTAACTCATATTCTGTAGTGGTATTTTTTCTTCATAAAAAACTGAAAACATTACATTCACAAAATGAGTGTGCAAATTTGCTTTTATCTTTAATAAATGCTAAAATGTTATGCAGTTTGAAGATTTTAATGTTATTTTATATCAATATATGCATTGTACTTGATATTGGATTGCATAATAACATTTTTCTATAAGACTGTAGGGTTCTTTGAACATGTCTCCCTAGATGTTACTATCACTTCCCATTTTCCAATCATCTTCCCAGTAGTTATTTTGATGGAATAACATTGTTCTTTGTAGATAAAAAGCATTTTTTATTGTATATATAAAACACTTGCTTTGTCCATTCCTCCTTTGGAGACCTAGGTGGATTTCATAGCTTAGATATTATGAACGGCACTCCCTAAACTGTGTTCTACAAATATTTCATTAATATATGAAGTTGGAGTCCTCTGGATAAATGCCAAAAATATAATATTGTTAGGATACATTTAGTTTTGCTCTTTGGAGTGTTTTTATACTAATTTCACATGGGCAGAGTGTTTAATTCAAATAAAAATAATGAAAGAAAGGCTCAACAAAAGATTGGATTAGCTAGAAATGAAAGTATCCAGGCTAGAAGACAAGGTAGAGTGTATCACTTATTCACAGAAAATATCAAATCCAAAAAAAATCAAAAGTAGAATATATAGAAATTCTTGTATACTAAAAAAAAAAAAAATCAAGGCTTTGAATAATAGTAATAGAGGAAGAAATTCAAATCAAATCACATAAAGTATTCTCAATAAAATTATAGATAGTAAACTAAAAGGATTTTTTTTTCCTAATTTAAGGGAAAAGATACCTATCATGAGATAATGAGCATGCAAGGTAAGATCAGAAAGACAAACTTTCCCATGACACCTAATCTCCAAAGAATATGGAACAAAGTGAGAATATTAAATGTTAAGTGGTGCAAGGGAAAAATACCCAGTAACATAAGGGCAGGTTCATTAGAATAATACCTGAAACAGTTAAAGCAATTTAGAGAAATCTTATAACCAGCATCAATGTAATTGAAAAGAAAATCAAAGCATTGTCACTAAAGTCAGTAACAAGAGGTTGTCCACTCTTGAAACCTATTTAATACAGTATTTGATTTCTTAGAACAATAAGACAACTGAAAGAGATTAATCGAATATATATAGGAAAGGAAAAAGTCTACATATCTTTATTTGAATGCCTTAAGGTTTTATACATTAAAAAGACAATACCAGAAGGTTCTTGCAAATTTTAATGCATTAAACAAAGGAATATAATACTGACTTAAAACATAAACACCGTTACCCTTTCTATCATCCAGAGTAGACTTAATATCATATAATAAGAAGTTAAAAATATTTAAAATGAAGTTGAAGAAGATACTAAAATGTAGAAAGGCAGCCAACTCTCATGGATTAGAAGTATTAAAATTGTGAAATGGCCATCTTAACCAAAGGAATCTACAGATTCAACTTAATCATTATTAAAATTCCAATGCTGTTCTTTACAGGCAATTAAAAAATAACTTCCATATGGAAATATGAAAAATCAAGGATACCAAAACAATCCTAAACAACACTTCCCCCACCAAAACAACTGCTTGAGGTATCACCATCCTAGATTTCAAGTTAAATTAAAGGTCTAAAGTATTAAAAACAGAATGGTACTCATGAAAAAATGAAGTCATTTTTAATGTAATAAAATTGAGGACTAACTTATATATCTATATATAGGCACCTGATTTTTGAATTTTCAACAACTCATGCTAGTAAAATACAAAAATGAAACTTGATCCTTGACACTCCCTCTCTTGCAGCGAGCAAATACTAACAGTTGCTAGTGGTGAGATGAGATTTCATCCCTACCTCACATCATTCCATGATGGATTTTGTCTTGCTTGAACTTGTATATATTTCTTGAATTCTCTCAGAGTCATTGTGAATTCTGATCTGTAACATATCCTGAAGTTATTGGCTATTGGGAGCCGCCACCCCCCAGATGATGAGACCTCTATAGGTCATGAGAAAATGAAGCCAAGAAGAACTTGAAAATAGACCATACAGTTTAGACCATACAAGTCTAGGAACTGGAAAATATTATGACTGTTCCGAGAGCTGAAGGTGAAGCCATGGAGACCACAAGGACAGGCTGTTTTTGTAAAAGAACATCTGGGTCACTGTGACTGCTGGCTGAGCCCACCCTCTCCCCATCACCTCACACCCCTTACTTCTCCCCGCCTCTGAGTTTTCCCCTTTTTGAATATTGTATAAAAGTAGATGAGTTTTGAAAATTAAACGAGACCTTGACAAAGAGCTTGCTTGGTCTCCTTCTTCTCTCTCTCGCCCTTCTCTCCTACAGGTTTTGGGATCTCCTTGGGTATCCCTCCAATAACTGCTCCTGCGGGTCGGGGTAGAGTGGAGCCTGAACAGGGACCCGAGGATTTGACCCCTTCCTGTCATAGATGGATCCCGAAGAGTCCCAGAAGCAGACCCCAGAAGAGTCCCATAAGTAGACCCCAGAATAGTCCCAAAAGTGGACCCCAGAATGACAGCTGCGCAGCCCCAATTTTCTGATGAAGAGAAGTTTATAGGCGGCTCTCTCCTGCGACCCATGAGGAAAGAGTCCTCCCCTGGTGAGTAGTCCGTCTATTCAGAGATGGGTAAAAAATTATCCAAAGAAATAGCCTTTATTAAGGATTTGAAAGCTCCCTGAGAGAGAGAGGAATTAGGGTTAAGAAAAAAGATCTTGTTAATTTCTTTTGTTTTATTGATGAAACTCGCTACCTCCTAGCCCTTCCATTATAATTGATTTGGGCGATGAAACGGCGAACGGCCTCGGGTCCCCCTTGGCGGCCTCTGCCGCAGCAGCTCCCGCCGCTGCCATCGCCGCTTGCGCGGGGGGGGGGGGCGAGCCGCCGCCGCCATTGCTGCTTGCACTCCCGCCGCCGCCATTGCCGCTTGTGCTCCCGCCGCCGCAGCAGCGCCGCCGCCGCCGCCGTCGCCGCCGCCGTCGCCATTTGCGCGGGGGACCGAGCCGAACGCCTCGGGTACAGATAAACCCCCCTCCTTCCGCCAAGTCTCTTGGGGAGTTTTATCCTTCCTTAAAATCCCTGAGAGATGGCTCCCTAGGAGATGACTTAAATTCGTCCAAAGATTCCCTCAATTACCCGGTTCCTTTAAGACAAAGCAAAAGCAAAAGGGAGAGGGAGTCTCTTGATTCGAGAAATGAGGCTTCTTTGGAAGAGGAAGCGGCCAAATACCGTAATCCTGACTGGCCACCGCATTTAAATTGTGATCTCCCACCTCTCCCTGACTCAGACGCACATAAACACCCAGTGGAAGAAGATTCAGATAGTTCCGGCCCTGAACCCTCCCATGGTATTAAAGAAACCTTTGATGATAGAGAGCATAAAAAAATTAGCTTTAAAGCTCTCAAGGAATTTCATTCTGCTGTAAAATCTTATGGCCCCAATGCACCCTTTACTTTAAGTGCTCTTGATTCACTTTCACAAGGAGGCCTTCTGTTACCAAAAGAATGGCTTCAAGTGACCCAAGCAGTCCTTTTAAGGGGACAATTTCTTAATTAGAAAGCTGATTTTTCTGACCGCTGCTACCAACTTGCTGAACTTAATCAGAAAAACTCCCGTACGGCCTCATGGACCGCTGATAAACTGAAGGGTCAAGGTCGATATGCCTCAGAGGCGAAACAGGCTTGTTTCCTGGCCGCTCTCTAGGATCAGACACGCCAGGCTGCTATGGGAGCTTGGCGCAATCTTTCTTCCTCAGGGTCAGCTTTTACACCTCTCACAAAGATTACCCAAGACACTAATGAGGATTTTTCAGAATTTGTTGGGAGGCTTCTTGAGATGACAGAACGTACCTTGGGACATTCTGCCGCTGAGGACAAGATAGTAAAACAATTGGTTTATGAGAATACAAACAATGCCTGCCATGCCGCCTTGCGCGGAAAGGCCAAAGATAAGAGTCTTGATGAGATGATTAAAATTTGCAAGAAGGTTGATCCCACCATCCGTAAGATGTCTCAGGCCGTGGAGGTTGCCATGGGGGCTGCTTTTGAGAAGGTTTTGCCTTTTGTTTCACCTACACAATAGTTTGTTTGTTTGTTTTTTCCAAGACAGGGTTTCTCTATGATGGCTTAACACATGAGTTTAGCATATATTAATACAATCTTATTTTTATGTGAGGTCTAGCACATCCCACTCTTACTTTAAATAGCTTGACCTCATTCTGGTCACTACTGCTAAATAGAGAAATTTATTTCTGGCAAGGAAAAAATTTTAAGGTTGTTCTGCCATCTACTGGACAAATGAGGAATAGCGAAGAATTTGTTAGGAATTTTCCAGTCACATAATGGTGCAATGGTTACTATGGCAGTCTCAGTCTCGCTTTGTTTATGTAACCTATCTTTGCTGCTCTGTTCTGAGAGCAGACTCTCGGGGGCAGACTCTACAGTTATTTTCAAGGACCATTGGCCACCCTCCTGGCCCATTCAACCGTCCATGACTAACCTACAAGATATTGGACAAAGTACTAATACGCTTCAGAGTACTAGAAGTCTGATCTGGGAGGACCAAGAAGGAAACAAAGGTGTTGTCACTCCTTTTATTGTCCCTGGCCTGCCTGTTAATTTATGGGGAAGAGATATTCTTTCCCAGATGGGGATCCTCATGTG
>CM052706.1:94720154-94731471 GCA_028551405.1 Uromys caudimaculatus | reverse complement strand
GCCCATCTTATTTGTACTATTCCTGCTCATATACCTGCTGACTGTGCTTGGAAATGTGCTCATCATCTTGGCCATCAGCTCTGATTCCCACCTCCACAGCCCTATGTACTTCTTCCTCTACAACCTTTCATTGTCTGACATGGGCTTCAGCAGCACCACCATCCCCAAAATGCTGATAAACATGCAGACCCATAACAAATCCATAACTTATGCAGCCTGCCTAACTCAAGTGTCTTTCTTCTTTCTTTTTGCGTGTATGGACAGTCTACTACTGGCAGTCATGGCTTATGACCGATGGGTTGCCATTTGTCACCCTCTATACTATCAAGTCATTCTGAATCCTCATCTGTGTAGATATTTGGTTCTAGTGCCATTTTTCATTAGCCTTGTCGATGCACAGGTACACTGCTTGATGGTGTCACAACTAAAATTTTGCACTAATATAGAAATCCCTCATTTCTTCTGCGATGTTCCAGAGCTTCTAAAACTTGCCTGTTCTGACACCTCTATCAATAACATAGTTAGGTTTCTTTTAAGCATCATTATTGGTTTCCTCCCTGTCTCAGGAATCATTTACTCCTACTATAAGATTATTTCCTCCATTGTTAGAGTTCCATCATTGTTAGGGAAATATAAAGTATTCTCTACTTGTGGATCTCACCTGTCAGTTGTCTGCTTATTTTATGGAACAGGTATTGGTGTGTACCTTAGTTCAACAGTTTCCAGTTCTTCCAGGGAAAGTGTGGTGGCATCAGTAATGTATACCATGGTGGTTCCTATGATAAACCCCTTCATCTACAGCCTGAGGAACAGGGACATCAAGAAAGCTCTCCAAAAATTTTTCAGTTGATAGCATAACTTACCTATTTAATCCCTTACTATACAGTTTCTTAAATTGTGGTTCATATAACTGAGAGTGATACCATAAAAAATATAGTAACAAAAAAGTTTTAAATATAAAATGATCAAAAATTAATGTATACATGTTGTAAATATAGGAGTATCTTGCTGTGCCTGCCCAACTTTCATGTTGTAGCTTCACTCTGGCCAATTTTCCATACATATAACTTTAAAAATTAGCCCTGCACAGGTTTTTATACAGTGAAATATAAAAGAATACTGCCATAAATACTTTGGATTAAATTCAATTTGATTGTTTTGTATTGTTATGCTTTTACAATATGTACAAATGAAAACATGTTTGTTTAATTACAGAAAGTATCAATTTTCAATATGTTCCTAAGATAATTAATTAGCATGTGATTATGAAATTGTTAATTATTGTGCAAGAACTTTTAAAAATTGATGGCTTTGTTCCAGACATCAGTTTCATAGAGCAGCTATTTGCAATATATAGTTTCTTGGAAAGTGGGATTCATTCCCTTTTGATTGTCGGGCCACTAATAACAATTCATTGCTCTGGGGTTTGTCTCAAACTCAATCCCATATAGGCAGCAGTAATGGAATTCAATGGGCTATTAGAGTAGAGACAGGAAATTTGGTGAAACATATGTAATGAAGGTTACAGGGAGAATTGGTGGAGATAAAGTGAAAACGAGGGATTTATATGTTTATAATTCACTGTATATATGTATGAACCTCAGCTATAAGAAAAATTTAAGTAACTAAAATTTTTAACGTGATATTAAGGCTGAATGTACAAGAAGTTCTGAAATGTCTTTGAATGTACTAATGCCATTTTTTACTATGTATTTATATAACTCATATTCCCCTGCAGTGATGGCTATCAATTTAAAATATTGACCAAGTCTAAAAAAAAAACAAGGAAGTTATACATTTTTATATATAATTCTTTCAGTTATGATTCTTATCTTTATTTAAAAAACATTAAAAACCTTTATCTAAACAAGTATACAAATTTGCTTTCATCATTAATAAATGTTAAAATTTAATACATGCTGAAGATTTTATTGTTAAGTTCTTGCAATAGTTTGTATTAATACTTCATATGACACTTTGGTACAAGACTGTCAGTTACAATGAACATATTTCTCCATAGACTTTACTATCATTTCCCATTTTTCTATTATTTTGTTGATGCCCTATATAGTAATAGTGTTTCTTAAAGACAAAAAGTCATTCTACATTCTATTTATAACACATTCTTTATCCACATTTCTGTTATTGGAGCTGTGTGTTGGTTTCATATTTTAGATTTTATGAAAAGTAGTACAAAAACTATGTGATGCAAATATCTTCATGATAGCTTGGAATCTTCTGAATAAATGTCCAGGAATGATATATTTAAGATATCTGATACATTTATTTTTAGTTTTGGGGGAGTTCCTTATACTGATTTTTACACTGGCTAGAATAGTATACATTTCCACTATCAGTATGTAGTTCAAATACAAAAATATTGAAGGAATAGCTCACCAACAGATTGGGCCATCTGGAAGTGAGAAAATCTAGGGTTAAAGACAATGTAGGGTGTGGAAAGGCTCACCAACAGATTCAGTCACCTGGAAGTGAGAGTGTCTACCTTCAAAGTCGGGATAGAGTATTTGTATCACTCAGTCACAGAAAACATCAAATGCAAAAAATAAAATAAAATAAATTCAAGAACAGAACAAATTGGAAGTCATAAATACTATAACAAGATCAAGCCTCTGAATAATAGTTATAAAGGAAGAAAAGACTCATATCAAGGTGACAACAAGAATCTTCAACAAAATGTATAGAAAATCTTCCCTAATATAATATAAGGAAAAATATGCATATCAAGAGCAAAACGGCATGTAGAATATAAAATAGGTAAGAGCAGTAAAAAAATCCCCAATAGCACCATACATAAAAACATGAAACATGAAGAACAAAGAGAATATATTAAAATATGGAAGAGGAAAATACCCAGTAATATGAAGGCAGGTTCATGAGAATACAATTTGAAATAATAATAAAGGCATTTACAGAAATCTTACAACCAACATCAAGATATTTGGAAAGGAACTCAAAGCATTTCCACTAAAATCATGAACAAGATTTTTATGTCCATTCTTTCCATACCTACTTAATATATTACTTAATGTCTTAGCTAGAACAATAAGACAACTGGAGGAGATTAAAGCATACAAACAGGAAAAGAGGAAGTCAAAGCATATCCAGAAATACATTCATAAATTGATCTGGTTATTTGATAGCTGTTGGCAAAGATATTGGGGACATTTATGGTAAAGCACAGTCTAATTAGTAATAGTGATAGGACAGTAGGAAATTGACATATAGAAGAATCAAATTAGATTTACCCACACCATGAAGAAAAATATATGAACTACTTAAATGTGAGACTAATAAAAGCATAAACATGAAAATAGTCTATGATGTAAGTTCAGGCAACTGTTGAATGGGAATGTCCATGTGGAGAGAGTTGAGTAGGAAGATCAGTGATGGAAGTGATTTTATATATATATATATGAATATGTACCAAAGCAAAGATGATAAAGTACTCACAAATGGAGATTGGAAAAAAGTAACAGCTTTCACTCACAGGTGAACACGTTGGAGAGAGAGAAGATAACCTGCAACATGCTTCTGAAAGTTATAAGTCTCTGCAGTCCCATCTGACCACTTCCAGAAAGAAGCTTCTCTCATCATAGCTGCATATTCAGTGGATATCAAATTATCAAAATAGAAGGTACTTTGTTAGGCCAGACAAAAAAACTGAGAGCACTAGTTTCCCTAATAGTTACTATGATTTCTCCAGTCATGGGATTTTTCTTTACTTGTTGTTGTTGTTGTTGGTGGTGGCGGTGGTCATGGTGGTGGTGTTCTGCTCTTCCTCTTCCTCTTCCTCTTCCTCTTCCTCTTCCTCCTCCTCCTCCTTCTCCTTCTCCTTCTCCTCCTCTTTCTTCTTCACCCCTCTCTCTTTCATTCCAGGTTTTATATAATAATCTGCTGTGAACATTCAGCCTTATATAGAACAACCATAATATCCCACAACTTCTCTAACTCACAAAATATTATGAGAGAAGGTAAGGAAAGAATGAAAAAGTCAAAGAAACCTGAAGAAGTTGATGTGGAATATTGGCTTCAAAATGCAACATAAATATTATATTCTTACATGCATATCAGCTATGATTAATTGCACAAGACCTTCACAAAATTGGATCTGTCAAAACTTGTCATTGAAATGAGAACATCTAAAATAGTCCCACCCCTCTGTGAAGTAACAGTTGTTGGAGAAAAATACATTCCAATAGAATATCCATTTGCAAGGTCCACATGATACTGTAAACAATCTAACAAAAATTACCAAGTTACAAAAAAAGATACAAAAGAAATAAGATATTGGGATGAAGATGAAAAAAGGCATTAACAGGAATAGATTAAGACAGTTATGGGTAAGAAATATAATAAAAATGCATTTTGTATCTGTATGAAATTTTCATACTAAAATCAATTTTATTTGTATTTAACACATCATAAATCACTAAAATAAATTAAAAATATTATAAGATCCTTTAGCAAAGTAATGGAGAAAAAACTAAATGAGAGAAGAATATACTCAGAAATCACTAATTAGTTATGATTTCAATATTAAAAATATAGAACTCATAAAACCAGACTATGAAAAATAGTAATCTATATAAAATAAGCTAATGTTCTATTCAAAATATTCTCAGAAGATAAAAAATAGAAGAGATTTGGAACATACTGTTCAACATCACTAATTTAATAATCATAAAGATAATATAAAGTAAAATTGTAATATAAAATTAAGATATGCCTTGTAAAAGTAAACAGCAATGGAGTAGACAAAATATATTTAAAAACATAGCAAATACTTGAATATCATTGGCAATATAAATTAATATAATAGCTATAAAAACAACAAGATCTAGCCAGAGAAATTAGATAGCAAAAGGGGGTCAAAGGGATACATTGGAAAGGAAGAAGTCAAGTTCTTATGATTTGCAGATGATATGATAATATATATAAGTGACCCCAAAAATTCCACCAGACACTTCCTACAGCTGATAAATAACTTCAACAAAGTAGCTGGATTTAACCCAAACAAGTCAGTAGCCTTCTTCTACTCAAAGGATAATGGGCTAAGAAAGAAATTACAAAATGACATTCTTCACAATAGTCACAAATAATATAAAATATCTTGGTGTGACTCTAATCTAGTGAGTGAAAGACCTGTATGACAAGAACTTCTAGTCTCTGTAGAAAGAAATTGAAGAACTCAGAAGATGGAAAGATCACCCATGATCATGGACCAGCAGGATTAACATAATAAAAATTGCCATCTTACTAAAAGCAATCTGCAGATTCAATGCAATCCCCATCAAAATTCCAACTAAATTCTTCACAGAGCTAAAAACAGCAATTGTTGAATTCATCTGTAACAAAAACGAAAAACAAAAAACAAAAACAGGACAGCAAAAACTATTCTCAACAATAAGAGAACTTCTGGGGAAATCACCACCCCTGTCCTCAACCTGTATTACAGAGCAATAATGATAAAAAACGCATGGTGTTGGTACAGAGACAGACAGGAAGATTAATGGAACATAACTGAAGACCCAAAAATAAACCCACACACTTGATCTTTGACAAAGAAGCCAAAACCATCCAATGGAAAAAAGACAGCATATTCAATAAATGGTGCTGTTTCAAGTGGCAGTCAGCATGTATAAGAATGCAAATTGATCCATTCTTATCTCCCTGTAAAAAGCTCAAGTCCAAGGATATCAAGAACCTCCACATGAAACAAGATAAATTGAATCTAATAGAAGAAAAGTAGGTAAGAGCCTCAAATACATCTGCACAGGGAAAAAATTTTTTTAACAGAACAGCAATGGCTCAGGCTCTAAGGCCAACTATTAACAAATGGGATCTCATATTATTGAAAAGCTTCTGTGAATAGGACAAAAAGGCAACCAACAGATTGGGAAAGGATCATTACCAAATCTACATCCTATAGAGGACTCTTATCCACTATATTTAAAGAACTCAAGATGTTAGACACCAGAAAACCAAATAACCCTATTTAAAAAATGGGGTACAGAGCTAAACAAAAATTCACAACTAAGGAACCTCAAATGGCCAAGAAGCACATACAGAAATTTTCAACATCCTTAGTCATCAGAGAAATGCAAACCAAAACAACTCTCAGATTCTACCTCTCACCAGTCAGAATGGCCAATTCAGGTGATAGCAAATTCTGGAGAGAATGTAGACAAAAAGGAATATTCCTCCATTGCAAGTTGGATTGCAAGCTGGTAAAACCACTTTGGAAATCAATATGGAATTCCTCCCAAAAAATGCTCCAACATATAAGAATGACACATGCTCCACTATGTTCATAGCAGCCTTATTTATAATAGCCAGAACCTGGAAACAACCCAGATGTTCCTCAACAGAGGAAGGAATACAGAAAATGAGGTACACTTACATAATGGAGTACTACTCAGCTATGACTTCATGAAATTTGCCTGCAAAGGAATGGAACTAGAAAATATCATCCTCAGTGAGGTTACCCAGTCAAAAAAGAACACAAATGGTATATACTTCACTGTTAAGTGGATATTAGCCCAAAAGCTCAGAATACCCATCGTACAACTCATAGACCAGGAGAAATCAAGAAGAAGGAAAAACAAAGTGTCGATGTCTCAGTCCTATGTAGAAGAGTAAACAAAATAATCACAGCAAGTGGAGGAAGGGGGGTACCTGGGAAGGAGAAAGGAAGGAAAGAGAAAAGGGGGCAGGATCAGGTGTGGGAGGAGACAGGGGGAAGTATAGAGGGTCAAGAAATTGAATGGAGATGTGTAGAAGTGGGGGATGGGAACTGGGGGTAGCCACCAGAATGTCCCAGAAGCCAGGGAAGCAAGAGATTCCCAGGACACAACAGGGGTGACATTAGCTGAAATACACTACAAAGGGGAGATCGAACCCGTAGAGATCATAGGCATGGCTCCCATATGAAGGATGGGGCTGCCCACTTATCTCAAAAATTTTAACCCAGAATTATTCCTATCTAAAGGAAATGCAGGCACAAAGAGTAAAGCAGAGACTGAAGGAAAGGCCATCCAGAGACTGTTCCACCTAGGGATCCATCCCATCTGCAGACATCAAACCCAGATTCTATTGCTGGTACCAAGAAGTGGCTGCTGCCAGGAGCCTGATACAGCTGTCCTCTGAGAGGCTCTGCCAGTGACTACTCCATACAGATGCAGATGCTCACAGCCAACCATTGGACTCAGCACAGGGACCCCAATGGAAGAATTAGGGCAAGGACTGAGGAGCTAAAGGGAATTGTATCCCCATAGGGAGAACAACAATATCAACTAGATATCCCCAGAGCTTCCAGGGACTAAGCCACCAACCAAAGAGTACACATGGCTCCAGCTGCATATGTGGCACAGGATTGCCTTATCTGGCATTAATGGGAGGGGAGGCCCTTGGTCTTATGGAAGCTGGTTGCCCAGTGTAAGGGATTGCTAGGGCAGTGAAGCAGAAGTGAGTGGGTGGGTGGGAGAGCCCCCTCATAGAGGCAGGGGGATAGGATAGGGGATTTCAGAAGGGGAGACCTGGAAAGGAAAAAACACTTAAAATGTAAATAAATTAAATATCAAAAAAATGTAGTTGTGATAAGATGATTGAGCAAGTAAAGTTCCTACAGATTGTTCTCTGACCTGTGCGAGTGTACACACAGAAGCACACACACACACACACACACACACACACATAAACACCATGGCACAATAAATAAACAAATAAATAAATGTAGCAAAATGTTAAAAAAGAACATAATTTTCTCAAAAATGAGAAAAAACATAAGATTCATAATCTGATTTGCACATGTCTATTCAATGCATACGAGGTCAATACCTCAAGATTTTTGTATATTCTTATTTTGTGACAGAATATTTTTAATTGTGTGTGGATTAATGTTTCTTATAAGATTTATAAGTAAATCTGACATATCTGAGGCAAAAACTATATAGGCATATGAATAAAAATACATTTGGTCAACATGGATAAATCATTCCATCATTAGGTCATGTGAAATGATAAACAGATAAAGCACAAAAATGACATGCATTTTCTTATATGTGATCCTAAGTAGTATATCTCATTTAGAGGAAAGTAGCCATCAATCACTAAGGGAAGGTTGTTAAATAGATGTTAATCAAAAAAGAACATATTTAAATTGAACACCAAATAACTCCACGAGAAATCTTCTACAGTACATGTATTATTAAGAATAACTGAAATTAGGGAAATGACACCCTTCACAATTGTCATAAACAATATAAAGTATCTTGGTGTGACTCTAACCAAACAAGTGAAAGATCTGTATGACAAGAACTTCAAGTCTCTGAAGAAAGAAATCGAAGAAGACCTCAGAAGGTAGAAAGCTCTCCCCCGCTCATGGATTAGCAGGATTAATATAGTAAAAATGGCCATCCTGCCAAAAGCAATCTACAGATTCAATGCAATCCCCATAAAAATTCCAACTCAATTCTTCATAAACTTAGAGCAATTCTCAAATTCATTTGGAACAACAAAACCCCAGGATAGCAAAAGCTATTCGCAACAACAAAAGAACATCTGGGGGAATCAGCACCCCTGACCTCAAGCTTTACTACAGAGCAGTAGTGATAAAAACTGCATGGTATTGGTACAGCGACAGGCAGGTAGATCAATGGAATAGAATTGAAGACCCAGAAATGAACCCACACACCTACGGTCACTTGATTTTCAACAAAGAGGCCAAAACCATCCAATGGAAAAAAGACAGCATTTTCAACAAATGGTGCTGGTTCAACTGGCGTTCTACATGCAGAAGAATGCAAATTGATCCATTCCTATCTCCCTGTACAAAGCTCAAGTCCAAGTGGATCAAGGACCTCCACATAAAACCAGATACACTGAATCTAATAGAAGAGAAAGTTGGGAAAAACCTCGAACACATGGGTACAGGGGAAAAGTTCCTGAACAGAACACCAATGGCTTATGCTCTAAGATCAAGAATTGACAAATGGGACATCATGAAATTGCAAAGCTTCTGTAAGGCAAAGGACACTGTCAATAGGACAAAACGGCAACCAATAGGTTGGGAAAAGATCTTAACCAATCCTAGGTCTGATAAGAGTTCTAATATACAATATATACAAAGAACTCAAGAAGTTAGACTCCAGAGAGCCAAATAATCCTATCAAAAAATGGGGAACAGAGCTAAACAGAGAATTCTCAATTGAGGAAATATGCAGGGCTGAGAAGCATCTAAAGAAATGTTCAATATCCTTAGTCATTGCTGGCCGTCAGGGGGAAGAGAAGCCTTTGGGCCTGAGGGTGTTAGAAGCCCCAGTAAAGGGGAATGTCAAGGTGGGAATATGGAGTGGATGAGCAGGTGGGGGGGAGGTGGAATTCCCTCATAGATGCAGGGGAGGGGGAAGGGATAGGGGGTTTTCTAAGAGGAGACCTGGAGAGGGGGAAACATTGGAAATGTAAATAAAGTATCAATAAATAAATAAATAATTTAAAACAAACAAACAAACAAACAAACAAACAAACAAAAAAGACTGGTGATGATAGAAAGGAGGATGGGGACAAACAATAAGGGAGGGGCAATCCCAGCCTCTACCTTGTGCTTGCAGCGTGAAAGAGAACATGCATCCGGAGGTCAGGGTCCCACAGGGATATTTTGGGGGCCAAAGTAGAAGCTTCCTCTCACAATTGGTCCAGGCCGTAAGTCTTAACCTTGAGACCATACAGAACCAGAAAGGTGGAGGGGATGGAATCCATAAAACTATGAACACAAAGGAAACAAATGACAAACAGATATGACAGTCAAGGTGACGAAAGTCTTATAATAAGCAAGACACTCTCTCAAGTGTATCTCAAAGCCATATGGCTGAATGGTGTCTCTGGGATAGAAAAAGCATTTGGGAGCTGATCCCTGATACCATCACTAGGGAGACCAGCCCCTATGAATCCAAACCAAAAGTGAAAGTGAGTAACTCTTAGAGATGAGCAGACAAAGACAAAAACAGAAAAGATGTTCAGCAGGCTTACCCTCCAACAAAAACCGAAATTGAAAGTATGTCAGTTACTAGAATGAGCAGACAAATAAAAAAAAAAAAAAAAAAAAAAAAAAAAAAAAAAAAAAAAAAAAAAAAAAAAAAAAAAAAAAAAAAAAAAAAAAAAAAAAAAAAAAAAAAAAAAAAAACAGAAGAAAAAAAGATGGCCACCTCATTCTTACCTATCCTCAACATAAAACACTAAGGGGCCTACTCACCAAATAAGCAACTGACTGGGCATGACAGCAATGCTACCAGGAGAAGAAAAGCAGATCAGGTTGAACTGTGAGTACAGTCCTAGCAACTAGGCAGAAAAGAAGCCCCGGAAAAGGTTTGCAAGCAGCCATAGAACGAGGATGATGAAGTACTCCATACACCACATTGGCTACCTGATGTTCCCTCTGCCCTGGACTGCCCATTGCGCGACCCTACTTGCTCTTGGGGATTTGAGGTGAAGTGTTGCAGAATCAACTGCTCAGACTCCTGAAGCAGGTAAGAAATACTGCTGCAAGCTTGTCTGAATGCTTCTGAAAGTTCCCTTAATATGTTCCACATGCACCCCACTGAAACCAAGAAAGCATTTCTTCTAAACAACCAATCCCAATTGACTGGCATTGTCTGCATCAGCAATGCTTGGTTTCTCAAGCAGTCTTCAATTAGGTCCTCCTGCAGGAATTGCTTTTGCAGCTGTGCAGCCGCTGCCATTTATGCAGAGGTGCTCACCACTTTCCTCCAGCAAATAATAGCAAAAAATTGGAAATATTCTACATATTCACTAATGGAAGTAAGGAAAAATGTAATTCAATTACACAGATAAATATTACCCAGCCAATAAAAGAAAATGAAATCATATATCTCCTAGTGAGATAGAAGCAATAATTAGAAGTCTCCCCACCAAAAAGTCTCAGGGACAGATGAATTCAGTGCAGAATTTTTACCAACTTTTCAAAGAAGAATTAACAGCAATATTCCTCAAATTACTTCACAAATAAAATTGAAAGAATATTTCATAATTTGTTTTATTAGGCCATTATTATTTAATGCCAAATCTACAGAAATACCCAATAACAAGACTGTACAGGTCTTATCTATGTATCCATCCATAACTGACTGCTCCTTGTCATGAGGTGTTGGGAGCCGCCACCCCCCTGATGCTGAGATCTCTATAGGTCATGAGAAAATGAAGCCAAGAAGAACAGGAAAATATTATGACTACTCGAGAGCTGAATATGAAACCACAAAGATCAAGGATACTCTGCTGTCGG
>CM052706.1:94709054-94720054 GCA_028551405.1 Uromys caudimaculatus | reverse complement strand
TGAGTTTTGAAAATTAAACGAGACCTTGACAAAGAGCTTGCTTGGTCTCCTTCTTCTCTCTCTCGCCCATTCTCTCCCACAGGTCATGGGGTCTCCTCGGGTTTCCCTCCAATAACTGGTCCCGCTGGTCGGGGCAATGAGGATTATAGACTAACCTTCTGAAACTATAAAGTTGCCCCCAATTAACTGTTTTCCTTCATTACATTTGCCTTGGTCGTGGTGTCATGATCAAGAGTCAAGGTTCCCTTCACAAAAATCAAAATGTAACCTTTGGACTGAGCATGGGGTCCCCAAAGGAGGAGTTAGAGAAAGGACTGAAGGAGCTGAAGGTGTTTGTAACCCCATAGGAAGAACAGTATCAAACACCAGACCCTCCAGAGCTCCCAGCGACTAAACCACCAACCCAGGAGTACACATAGAGGGACCTATGGCTCCAGCCGCATGGCTTTGTCGGGCATCAATGGGATAAGAGGTCTTTGGTCCTGTTAAAGCAACATACGCCAGTGTAGGGAAATTCGAGGGCAGGGAGGCAGTATTGGGTGGGTGGGTGAGGGAACACCCTCATTGAAGCAGAGTGAGGGAGAATGTAATAGGGGGTTTCTGTGGGGGATACAGGGAAAGGGAATAACATTTGAAATGTATAGAAAGAAAATATCCAATAAAAAGAAAAGAAAGTGTGGCACCATCACTGTCTACTGAATCCCCTTTATACTCTCTCCAAGCATCACATGTGCCCTCCCGGGTCTATTCTCAGCAAAGCGCCATGTGAGGCTGCATCACATGATACAGCCAGAAACTTCTACTTCATATCCCCCTTTTTGTTTGAAAATTGTCTTTCCCCTAACATTAACAATCTACATACAAGAAAATTAATTATAAGAACCATAAAACTAGAATTTACCTCATATTTTAAATAAAGATTGTATACAATATAGTCTAAAAAAACAATCATAAATTCTGAATAATATATAATAATTCAAACAAAACAACCTTTAGTTCCTATAAGTGTGCACTAACTCAAAATGTGCCTAAATTTCTATCAATACACAATAAATCTTTTTTTAAATTTTTTTATTTTAACATTTTTGATACATTATTTACATTTCCTATGTTTCCCCTTTTCAGGTCTCCACTTTGGAAACCCCATATCCCCTCCTCCCTACCCTGCCTCTATGAAAGTATCCACCCACCCACTCCCATCTTCCCACCTTGACATTCCCCTTTACTGGGGCCTCTAACACCCTCAGGCCCAAGGGCCTCTCCTCCCCCTGATGGCCAACAAGGCCTACCTCTACCACATATGTGGTCTGAGCCATGGGTCTCTCAATTTGTGTACTTTGGTTGGTGGTCCAGTCTCCAGGAGCACCGGGGAGGTCAGGCCAGTTGACACTGTTGCTCCCTCCATGAGACTGCAAACTCCCTCAGCTCCTTCAGTCCCTTCTCCAACTCCTCCATCTGGGACCTCACTCTCAGTCTAGCGGTTACTGTAAAGTGAACCTTGGGTAGTCCGAACTTTTGGGCTAATATCCACTTATCAGTGAGTATATACCATGTTAGTACTTTTGTGACTGAGTTACCTTGCTCAGGATGATATTTTCAAGTTCTGTCTAGTTGCCTGCAAATTTCATTTAAGTCATTGTTTTTAATAGCTGAGTAGTATTCCATTGTGTAGATGTACCACATTTTCTGTATCCATTCCTCTGATGAGGGACAACTGGGTTGTCCAGCTTCTGGCTATTATAAATATGGCTGCTATGAACATAGTGGAGCATGTGTCTTTATTACATGTTGGAGCATGTTCTGGATATATGCCCAGGAGAGGGATAGCTGGATCCTCAGGTAGTAATATGTCCATTTTTCTGAGGGTCCACCAAACTGATTTCCAGAGTGGTTGTACCAGCTTGCAGTTCCACCAACAGTGGAGAAGTGTTCCTCTTTCTCCACATCCTCACCAGCATCTGCTGTCACCTGAGTTTTTGATCTTAGCCATCTGACTGGTGTGAGGTGGAATCTCAGACTTGTTTTGATTTGCATTTCCCTATGACTAAGGATGTTGAACATTTCTGTAGGTGCTTCTCAGCCCCATGAGTTTTCTCAGTTGAGAATTCTCTGTTTAGTTCTGTTCCCCATTTCTTGATGGGGTTATTTGGTTTTTTGGAGTCTAACTTCTTGAGTTGTTTGTATATATTGGATATTAGCCCTCTATCGGACATAGGATTGGTTAAGATCTTTTCCCAACCTGTTGGTTGCCGTTTTGTCCTATTGACAGTGTCCTTTGCCTTACAGAAGCTTTGCAATTTTATGAGTCACCCTTTGTCAATTCTTCATCTTAGAGCATAAGCCATTGGTGTTCTGATCAGGAACTTTTCCCCTGTACCCATGTGTTCGAGACTTTTCCCCACTTTCTCTTCCATTAGATTCAGTGTATATGGTTTTATGTGGAGGTCCTTGATCCACTTGGACTTGAGCTTTGTACAGGGAGATAGGAATGGATCAATTTGTATTCTTCTACATGTAGACCACCAGTTGAACCAGTACCATTTGTTGAAAATGCTGTCTTTTTTCCACTGGATGATTTTAGCCCCTTTGTAGAAAATCAAGTGACCATAAGTGCGTGGGTTCATTTCTGGGTCTTCAACTCTATTCCATTGATCTACCTGCCTGTCACTGTACCAATACCATGCAGTTTTTATCACTACTGCTCTGTAGTACAGCTTGAGATCAGGGATGCTGATTCCACCATAAGGTCTTTTGTTGTTGAAAATAGCATAAAAAACCTTAAAATTCTATCAATATAGAGTAAAAACAAATCCCCCTTAAATTGTTTTCTGCACACAATTAAAACAAAACAACCACAAATTTCTATCACTATACATCAATTAAAGACACCACCCTATCTGAAAACAACCAAACATATCAGTTAAAGAAACCAATTCTTCCCAATTTAAGGGATTAGGATGACATTCTTCTTATAGTTGATTCACACAGAATTAGGATGAAGAATTCCTATTTGGGGCCAAGGAAAAAATGGTTAATCAGAAAAAAAAATCAAAAAGCAAAAAACCTAGCTGTAGCATTTGTTACCCAATCCCTGTTTATATTAAGTCTATGTTTGGCAGTCCAATCAATGTGTTGTCGGTCCTGCATCTCTGCTATTTGCCAAGTCTGTAGTTGTCCAGTCTGTGTGTGTCCAATCCTATGGTCTAGCCTTTTTGAAATTGATAAGCATGCATAATTTGGAGAAATCCATAACAGAAACAGAAGTCAGACTGTGAGAGTGAATCACACAGTTTTATTTGCTTTGTGAAGGCATGCATGTCTTCGTTGATAAGAGGTTTTCCCTGCTCAGATCTAATCTTTAAAAGTTTTGTTGGTAACCATATTTTCTCATTCCCTGTAGACACATAAGCATAACCACATCCCCATCTTAGAAGTACTGCAGTTTTCATTCTAATGCCAACCAACACATCCTTGTAGTATATTGGTTAACCCAGTTCCTCAGTTGTTGTTTTGTTTGTTTGTTGTTATTGTTTTTTGTTGTTTTGTTTTGATAATCCAGGATTTCTCAGCTGCTTGTGTTCCTTTTCCATCAACATGAAGAAAACTTAGAGTTAACAATGCATTATTTAATCTGCCCCTGGGGGTGTTTACTCTCCTCTTTTGTTTAATATACATCTCTTTTAAGATATTATTGGCTCTTTCCATAACTGCTTGTTCTGTGGGATTGTGTGGTATACTTTAGCATGCTTTATATGGTAATATGCAAGTAATTCTTTCATTTTATTGGATTCATATGCAGGAAAATTATCAATTTTAATTTTTGTTGGTATCCTCATAACTGTCATTATTTACAATAAGTGGGTAAAAACGCTATCAGACCTTTCAGAACTTAAAGCCATTGTCTATTGAAACCCTGAGTAAGTGTCAAAGTTATGGTGTATATACTATTGTTTTTCCAAATTCTAAGATATGGAAAACATCCAACTGTCAGATGTATTTCTCTTAGTATCCCTAGGGTTAGTACTATCAGGTAAAGGAATTTGGTTGTATAGAAAAGACTTAGCAAATTACTACTACTACTACTACTACTACTACTACTACTACTACTACTATTATTATTATTATTATTATTATTATTTCTTCTTTGGCTTCTTGCAAAGTGATAGGAATTTTTTCTTTTTAAATCTTTCCCATTAACATGATTTTTTTCATGAAATTTGAGGCTTTTAACATATTTCCTATTAGTAACTGATCAGTGTCATCATTTCTTGAAGTACTGGACCTGGCGAACCTGCATGAGACCTTCTATGAGTAATGCATAAAGGATGATTTCTACTTCTGATGGGCTGTTGCAATTATATAAATAATAAGGTTAATTCTGACTTATCAGGTACAAACTCAGCAATCTCAATATGCAAAACAACTCTTTCTGAATATAAAAAAACCAGTGATTATGATAAGAGATCAAGATAATCTAATGACACCAAAAGGTTTGCATATAATTCTGGAATTACAGAAATATTCATTTCCTTACCACATTGTAAATGATCTCTTTCCCCATAAATGTATGCATATGTCAGCTACATAGGATTTCAACTTCTCTATTCGCCCCTTTGTCCCACACAGTTAAACCATTGGACATTTTCTTATTTCTGATAATTTACCAATTACAATAAACTGTGCATAAACCTTTTGAAATAGTCCATCTGAATTCTAAGATTTTTAGAAAGTATACTAACATCAGATCATATATATATCTAAAATTTTATGTCAACACCACTCATTTGCACCTTTAATTTGGGTCTATGATAATTAACTACGGTTTGCCAGAATACACATTTTCCAGCACTCCCCAAAGATCCTGTCTTTTCTATTACAGTGGCCTTGCTCTTCCCATTGTTTCTGAGGGTAAAGGACCACCCAGAGCAGTGGTTATATTGTAATATTCAACTTTGGGGGATAGAGTAACAAGTGAATCTGTGGGCAGATCTAAAGATGCCCTCTCTTCTGTATCATGTGTAAAATCAGAAATCCTTAAATTTGATTTTCTTGTCTGCTTGCTACTTTCAGGCTGACCAAAGAAAGACTGCTTATCTTGGGTACTGTGGAATCTCAAGCTGACAGGCCCCTCTGTTCATTTACTGATGACAAGAGATTACCTTGTATGTCCCCCTTGGACTGGTAATACTATGACCAATGTTTGTCCTTTCCACAGCAGATAAATACACTTAGATACAATATTTGCAGTTTCAAACCTAATCTTTCTATCCATGACTTTCTCTTTCAGGGTCTGATATGACTATATTTACAGCTGAACTCAATCTCTGTAAGAAACTGATGAATGTGTCTGCATAAATGATGTAGATTTTTTTCCCTGACTCTTCAATCATAACCCAGGCTCATGAAGCCACAACACAACATTGTTCAATTGTGCTATCACCAGATTAGATATGTTCTTCTAAATCAGCATAAGGCCATTAATATTATCTGAAAAGGGAAAGATCACCAGAATTAACAAAATTTATTTTTTGAAAAGAAATACAACAAAAGATAAAATCAAAAAGTGAAAATTCTCCAAACTGAACTTTTACAGAGGACACAGGAAAAGGTGCAAAAATTTTTGTTTCATGACAGGTTAATGTTAAATAAATATGGCATCATTATCTGAATGTTTTACTATAAAATGATATGGAAAGTGTTAAAAACACAGAAAAAGTCACTGACATATCTATATTTTCCTCTCCTTCATTTTAGACACTAGACTCAGTTTGGCTTTCATATAGTGTTTGATCAGAGTTCTTAGCGTAAATGACTGTTCAGTATCACATGCACCTGTTGCATAATCTTTCAACAATATCTCAATTTTAGCTTTTAAAATATATATGTATATTGGTGTGTGTTTATCTCTGTCTACATATGTTATATGTGTATGTGTGTGCACATATATGTGTATGTATTATTGTGTATATATGTATGTAGTCCTGCCATTGGGTCTCCATAAAAGTTACTTTCTACACCTATGTGCTCAAATATAGTTATTATACTTGTGCCCCTGTCCAAATCAATAGTCATCTGATTCTTCTTCATGTCAGTAAACTAAAAATCAACCTCTCGACTATTCACACATAGAATTTTAATTTAGAACCTACCCCCCAAAAGAACTGAAATATGCAGTAGAAGATAATTTTCATTAAGTCTCTACAGTTACACTGTATGTGCTAAACACATTTTCCAAAGACCGAGGTGTTAAACGTAGAGATTACCAAATCCTCTTACATCTGTAAACCCATTGCCTAGTAAACTGAGACAAAAGGATCTCAAGTTTGAAAAGAGTCCCTTATACATAATGAGATGCTAATGAGATTGTAGGCAGTGACATGGAGGCAAAGAGAAAAAAAAGAGAGAAAATTTTATTAGAAAAATGATGAATTATGGTTTAATAGGATTTTTGACTAGAAAATGTCATCTTTTCCTGACATTCATTAATGAAGAATGTATATTCCTGGATGAGAAATGGGAAGGCAAAATTTCTCACAGATATCAACTGAAAAAATAGAAATTGTTTCAGATACTTTATGGAAAATTTAACTATCTACAAATTAATCATTCAATAAAATTGCACATATCAAACCTCACACTGCTTGATTTAATTGAAAGCAGGTGAATTAGTTTTGTAATATCTCTACAACTTGGAGGTCAGAAGCAGTACAATTAAGCTTCTTCCTGAGAGAGCAAGGGTTATGCCTTTGTCAGTATACTCACTTTTCCCTTTCTCTTCTAAAGTACTATTAGGACATCCTTAGAGATTTGAATAGTTTGAAGTATAATTATTAGCTCTGTGAATTGAGCCTCAAAATTTCATAAATATCCATTTTCTGTTCCAGCTAAGGACTTTAACATTTCTGATCCAGAATAGCTTATATTTACGTTTCCCTCTCCTCACATCTTCATCAGTCACATGGGGCGTGTCATGATTTACTGTTTTTCTACCAGTCCTAAACACAGAAACTGGGCCATTATCACACACCTGGCAATAGTGAAAGAGTGTTTCAGTCGCCTCTGATCATCATCAGGTGGAAATAATTTACAGCCTAGTAAGTATTAATCAATGCAAGACAGGGTTATTACATTGTTGATACCAGAAAGAGAAAAGTATACATGGTGGGGGAATCAGTGGGGAAACTGCATTAATAAGCAATATTTTCTTAAAAGGTACTATGAAGCTTATGTTATTAGTTTTGATTAGTTATTATTAAATAAATAACTTTATTCATTAATTTGAGAATTATCATATACTCTTTAGTTTTCTAAACTTGTAGATTATAACTTCAGTAGAATTTTTTCAAGCAGAACAAGAAATTGATGCCTTTCTAATCTGTCTGCTATGGATTAAAAATACCTGGTGATGAAAATAAAGATGAAAATAATCATAAGAAATAAATATCAAAAAACAGCGAACTGTTACAGGGATTGGAAGAGATGAACCAGAGGTGAGATGTTTTCTGTGTGCAGTGAGTTCCTGAGTTCAATTCAGCAGTGATACAAGAAATGTGGATATCTTGGTGTGTGTCTGTAATCTTCGGTCTAGGTTATTTGAGATAAGCAGATCTTGGGGTTTGACTAGCCAGACAATGTAACTCAAGTAATGTCCAGAATCCATGAGACTCTCTCTCTCTCTCAAAAATAAAATAAAATGAAGCTGACCTGTGACCTACAAAAAACTTCACACACATATTAAAATCACCATTATATGAGTATACAGGGAAATTTCTTACTATATCTCAAATTTCTGCTAATAGCATATGAATTTGAGGAAATTGATGAAGTTGTCTGTATAGACCTTAAAATTTAATTATTTAAACTACTTTAATCCAATAATCAAATTATTTATTATCTAGAATTTTACCTTTAATCAAATAGGTTGAATAAAATATCACTTTTCTTCTCATATGTTATATGTTGCCAGTGTGACATCAGGTAAATCATTATTATTACCACAATTCAGTTTTCTCATCTAACCTTACTCCATATGTTATAACTGTGAGTAGATTTGAAAATTTTGATAACTAGCTTGTGACCTGAACAAATGACAGATGAAATTAAGTACAGTCATATATTAAAAATGGAAAGTACTATTGCATTTGGCAAAATATTGTTATTTGATACTTCAATTTGCAATCTTTTTGGCTCATTTTGTTCTATTTGCTCCTGATATTTTCATTTCATTATTATTTTTATTTTTGTTATTTACAGGACTTTACATCTAATCTCATTGTTTATGCATTCTAAGCAAGCCTCCAGTGGATGAATTGCACCACTATCAAAGTCCACTTTATTTTTGTTCTTATAAAACCATTTTTTTCTTTCATGTATTCCTTTGCTTTTGTTGACTTTATTTGAGAAAAAGTTTCACTTTATTACCAAGGTTGGCCTTGAGGTCCTGATTCCCTTACATCAGTTTATATTTGATAGAATCACTTTCCTTTACAACCACATCAGACAGAAATTTTGTTAATAATGATAGATATAATAATGACAGAATACACAAATTTACAAAACAATATGAAACTTTTAGTGTTTTATAACATCTTAACATCTGAAAAGAATGAAAAGTGTTAAAAGAGATGTAGACTACAACTACACAAATATTTAACATTCTGGGGTTTACAAACTGATTGGAAAAAAAGAGAAGAAGAAAAAAAAAGAGTCCAGGTGAGCTAAGTTTAAAGATTTGTACTTTTACATTCTGTAACATCTGAAATTATCTTGATCAATGGAGTCATCTTTATATCCTCGAGACTGGAATAAAAATTGACACCATAAAAATTTCTACAATCACATAATGGACAGATAATATCTTTTATGTAAGTTTCATTTCATCAATCTTTAAGCTATCTTTATCTAAAATTATTCAATGTTATCATGTGTTTTATCTCATGTTTTGTGCAGTAGATCTAATCAGGATACCTGTTGAATAAATAATCAAATTACTGATGGCTGAGATTTTCTGTTCATTCTTACTTGAATTTTTATCAAAATTAAATATTTTGGAAATTTGCAATGATTACTCCACATTAATGGTACATATAATTGAGTTTCATTGAGATATTAAAGCATGTCTTTACATTTTAGAAAAAATAAATATTCACAGTTTTGATATTAAGGTAGCTGATTTTAGAGGAAATATATTGTCCTTAGAAAAATGATCTAATTGAAAACATCTTAGGATGACATAAGAATGCAAAGGCAAGTTTCAAGATAAAACTATAGCACCAGTGTGGTTCTGTGTTCTTTAACTGTATATGAGTCAGTTGAATTTCAGTGAAACAGGAGGAAAAAGAAGTGAAAACAAAAGAAAAGAGAACAAAAACCTATCCTGAAAGCTTTTATTAGAGATATAGCTAAGATATATAACCATATTGTTACAAATAGCAAAAAAAGAATAACATGTGTTCTCAGCCTTACTTTTCCATTAGTTCTTTAGTAGCATTTACAGAATATGATAGGGTAATGCATTGCATAGATGCTAACTACATAATTAATATACACATCTAGCGTGTCAAAGATATGAGCTCTTAATTTACCAATACCAAATAAAGGATGGAGGAAAGAAAGAAGGAACGAAATAAAGAAACAAAGAAAGTAACAAAGAAACAAAGAGGAGGAAATGACCAATATGTTGGGTGACAATATTACTGAAGAAAACAGGAAAAGAAAAAGAATGAAATATTGTAGCTATGTATGGTACCATACGCCTCTCTGTATTACAGGGATTTGGGACAGGGAGGCAGGATTGCAAGATAAAGGGTAGTGAGGGATAATAAAAACAAACACCATAGTTTCTAATCTGGTAACTCAATATTTAAATGCAGAAAGAAGATTGTGGACCAGGGATCAGCAGAAAGTGTGGGCAGGAAGGATTAGGGAAGGCAGTTGAGAATGGATATGTGAAAAGAATAATATATACTTTGGAATGTTGCATAATGAAACTTTTGTTTATCAACCAAAAAGAGAAAGAAAGATGTGGCTTAACCATATTACTTTATCAATAATAACATATTCAGAATCAATTGTATAGAGTAACTTTTGCAGTCAATAAAAATAATGAATGTTTATCAAACATTTAAGATAATGCTAAATGTTTATATATTCATGTACATTTGAAAATATTCTTACATGATAATTTTCACATTTACGCAGAAGCTAACTCTCAGCTTAATATGAGTTACAAAATCAGAAAATGGAAACATAAACTATATTAAACATGTAGAACATAAATTCCAGTTGACTGACAATTGGTAAAAGAAGAATCTAAGTTTTGTTTTTAATAAAAGTTTTTAAGTATATGTTTTATTTTTGTGTTCAAGACAGTTGGGTAGGTACTCAAGAAAGACACAGTAGGCTGTCGGTTCTTACTGTGTTGAAGTTACATGCAATTATGAACCACCTGACAAGGGTACTGGGAACAAAACTTGGGTTGCTGATAGAGAAGAAGGTGACTGACTTTAGCTGCTGAGCAAAATCTCCACAGCTGGTTTTAACCTGTGTATTCAGAATATAAACCAAAGGAAGTAAGCTTAGTGCATGCTTTAAAGATAAAATATACATAAATTCTTCACTAGGTTCCTTCATTAGATTTTTCAAATGGAAGTAGAGGGAGAATGCTCTTTCTTTTATCATGTGTGGTTTTGCTGATTAGGGGAAATTTTACTGTGTTCATGAATTAATTGCTTGTAAATATTTTTTCTCTCTAATATATTTTGCCTAGAGTTTCAAAAGATGATAGATGTAGATCAAGTTTTTCCTCACAGAGTCCATTTAAGAAACTGTTTTGAGAACTTGCCACAATTGGGAGTTATAACTAAAATTATATTGTACACGAGTTAGTCTGCTTTGCATTATTATCAAAATGCTCAAGAGAGGTAAGCTCTTTTAGAAAAGAACTTTATGTACCTCACAAATTCAGACCATGTAGTACTGGATTTGATGATATTCTCTTC
>CM052706.1:94667846-94693319 GCA_028551405.1 Uromys caudimaculatus | reverse complement strand
ATATGTTTGAATTCTGACATCTTCAGGACTCTAAGAAATACCTATGCAGATTATCAGACCTTCATGTGTACGATGTATTTAGAAATACATATGTATATTCATATGTGAGTATAACAGCTATCCATGAAAAAGAAGCAATGAATTAGTAACAGAGCAAAGAGAAGCACAAGGAAATGTTTGGAGGGGCAAAGAGAAGGTGAAAATTATGGAAATATACTATAACCACAAAAATGAATCACTGCATAAAATATGACATATAAATTTGGAACAAAAAGTAGAACCTAGAATGTAATGCAAAATGATGAAAAATCATACATCGTCATAATATAAACTCTAAAACTCTAGTACACAACTATAGAATGTGTTAAAACAAATTTCTCACAGATATCAACTAAAAAAAATAAAAATTCTTTCAAATACTTTACATATAAAACTTGATTCTCCACAAATTACATTACTCATTCAATAAAATTTCACATCTCAAACCTCATATTGCTTAATTTGATTGAAAGCATGTGTTTATTTTCGTACTATCTGTACGATGTAAAAATCAGAACAGTAAAGTTAAGCTTCTTCCATTTTTTGCCATTTTACTTCTACATTACTAATAATAGATCCTTAGAGATTTGAAAAGCTTGAAGGATATTTAATGACCCTGTGAATTGAGTCTCAAAAATCTCTTAAATATTCACTTTGTGATCCAGCTTTACATTTTAACAGTTCTGATACAAAATACTCTTTTATGTGTGTTTCCTTTTCCTTTGAAATTCATCAGCTGCGTGGGAAGTGTCATGACTGACAGCCTTTCTATAAGTCCTGAACACACAACCTGGGCTATCACCACACACCCAGCAAGAGTGCAACAGTGTATAGCTCACATCTGACCCTTCTTGTGTGGAAATAATTTACAGCCTAGTAAGTGCTAATTTATGCATGATACAAAAAGAGAGAGCAGTTTTTCATTGTTGGTACCAGAAAGATAAAGAGATGTGATGTAGGGTAATCAGAGAAAGAAATAAGCAAGTCTCATCTCAAAGTGATATGAAGTTGCATTTTATTAGTTAAGTTTATTAAGTTTATTAATTGATTAATATGAAAATTCTTATATACTGTTTAGTTTCTTTAGTTTCTGCCCTTGTAGATTCTAACTTCTGCTAGAATCCTTTCAAACAGAACATGAAATTCTTGTCTTTCTAAACTATCTGCTAGTGATTAAAAAATAACTTGAATCTAGTTATAAAAAGAAAGATGAAAATGATCATAGGAAATAAATATCAAAAACAAATGCATGGGGCATTTGTGGCATGCATGTGATTACAGTATTTACCAAGATGAGATACGACAATTTTCAGTTTCAGATCAGTCTGGAATCCTGGAATTTGAAGGCCTGCCATAGACTACATAGACAGAAATTGTGGGAAAATAAAAGACAAAAATGAATGAATAGAGAAATTTTTACCCAGGGCTTCCAAATATCAAACTGTTTATTTTCATTGAGCTTGTACATTTACATATGTCCAATTATTTCCCTATAAATATACATGATTATCACCATGTTAATGAAGTTAGAAAGTGTTTTATGAAACTTTTATAATTAATTTTTAATTTTTGAGGTTTTAATTCAATTACATTTCTCCCTTGCTTTTCTTCCCTCCAAACCCTCATGTAATGCTTTCTTCATGCTTCTTCAAATTAAAGACCTCTTTTTTCAATAATTGTTGTTGCATGCCTCTGTATACATGTATAATATGTAAACCTCAATATTACCTGTTCAGTAAATGTGATGTTACATGTATGTGTGTTTTTAGGGTGGAATATTTTCTGTAATTTTTAACATGCCTTGTATACAACAGAATTGATAACAGATTACATAGAGATGGTCAGATTCCATCCCCTGTATATCTAAAAGTCATTTATTTTACCAATACAATATCAAATTTCTCTTCTATATAATCCCTAGCAAAACTTATATCCAGCATGTTTTTCCCTCTGTGTCACTGATATAACACATAGTGGAGCCATAGGTACATTTGTGATATCAGCTACAGTAAAAGTGGCCCTAACACGGGGTGGAAGAGGAAACAATCCAAGAGTTAAAATAGAATTAATTATACCAAATTTGTAAATTGTCCTGATTTCTTAATTTTACTTCCCCTGCTATTGCAACATTTATTCTTCACACACACACACACACACACACACACACACACACACACACACACACACATTTCAATTCTAGGAGAACAATAAAATTATAGTTTGGAGTGCCATATTAAGGATAAAGAAAACTGATAGAGGATCCCAAGAGATGACACAGTAAGTGAAATGTTCATTCCATGTAATGAGTTCAGTTATGAGAATCCATACCAAAAATCTGGATGTGGTGGTGTGTGTCTGCAATCTTGGAACTGGATGAATAAGCATAGGCAGATCTTGGGGTTTGACTAGTCAGTGACCAAGTGAGGTCCAGGATCTGGGAAAGAATCTGTCTGAAAAAATAGGATGAAGAGTAGCCAAAGTTGACTTCTGACCTACCCAAATTTTCACACACCCACCTTAAAAACCATCAAACTAAAATGGTTGAGTATACTTGCAAATTTCTAACTATATTTCAACACTTCTTCTATTATCAGGTGAATTTTAGGAAATTGATTATGTTGTTTGTATAGAGCTTAAAGTTTAATTAACTAAACTACTTTAATCCAAAAATTCAATTGTTTATTAGCTAAAAATTTACTTTTTAGCCAAGTGATTAAATAAAGTATAATTATTCATCTCATGTGTTTTATGTTGCCAGTGTGATATCAGGCAAATCATGACTACTACTATAAGTTTTCTCACCTAAGCTTACTCCAGATGTTATAACTGTGAGTAGATTTGATAATCATGATAACCAGCTTGTGACTTGAACATATGACAGATGGAATTAAGTACAGTCATATATTAGAAATGGAAAGTACCATTTCATCAGCAAAATATTGTTATTTGAAGCTTCAATTTGTTCCTTGTTTTGCACATTTTGATCCATTTGCTCCTAGCAAACATTTTCATTTTCTTGTTATTATTATTATTAGTAGTATTAGTATTAGTATTAGTATTTATAGGACTTAATATTGAATTTCATTCTACATACGTTCTTGGCAAGCCTTATTTGGCTGAATTGCACCAGTAACAAAGACTACTTTATTTTTTTCTTATTAATGTAGGATTTTTTAAATTTTATTTTAAAATTATTTTATTTTATTACCATCATTTAATTGTATTTTTTGAACATATGTATACAAACTAACTGTGTGTAGGCACCAAAGAAGGCCAGAATAAGGTATAGGCTCCCACGGTGTTTGAGTTACAGCCTGTTGTGAGCTTCCTGATGTGAGTGCTAAGAACAAAACTTGGGTCTCCTGGAATGGAAAGAAGAGCTTTTAGCTAATAAGCCAACTCTTCACAGCTGGTTTTTGTCTGTATATTCAAAATATAAATCCAAGGAAGTGAAATTAGTGTTCTTTCAGGATAATGATTTTTCCTCCAAGGGACATAGAAAGGAAAAAGCACTTTCTTCATCTTGTATACTTTTATTGCTAGGGGACTTTTACAGTGTTCATAGAGTTGCTATTTAAAAAAGCTTTTTGTCTCTTATATTTGGCTAGAGGTTCTAAAGAAAATATGTGTAGAAACAATAATTGTCATGGAGGGCATTGAAGTTGTTAGAATTTGCTACAACTAAAAATTTTCATTAAAAGTACATTGTCCATAAATAGACTGGTTTGCATTATTCTCAAAATACCCAACACAGGTAAGTTTTTATTGTTTTGTTTTGTTTGGTTTAGCAAAGAAGTTTATGTAGGTCATAGTTTTATAGTCTATAAATTCAAATCATGTAGCTCTGGCTTTAATGGTGGTCCCTTGGTGAATTGCAGAAATGAAAACATATTGGAGAGGAAGTCATAATCGAATAAAAGAGTCATCCAAAGAGGCTGGAGTCTCTTAGTCTCTACCAAGGACATATCTTCATTGGTGAACCTTCAAGAAGACTCATTTTCTCCTTTCTTTTCTTTTCTTTTTTCCTTTCTTTTCTTTTCTTTGCTTTTTCTCTCTTTATTTCCTTTGCTTTTATTTCCCCCCTACCTTCCTTAGTTCATTTCTCTTCTTTTGCTTCTTCTTTTGTTCTTTCTGCTCCTTTCTCTACCATTTTTTCTGTTTGGAATACTATTAAGGTTCTAACTTTTACTAAATAAAGGCAGAAACACTGATCTACATTCAAATTATTTATTCTGCTTCTTAAATGATCAAACTAACTACCAAACAGAAAGCAAACCTCCTAGCCCATGAACATCACATGTGCCCTCCCGGGTCTATTCTCAGCAAAACGCCATGTGAGGCTGCATCACATGATACAGACAGAAACTTCCACTTCATATCCCCCTTTTTGTTTGAAAATTGTCTTTCCCCTAACAATAACAATCTACATACAAGAAAATTAATTATAAGAACCATAAAACTAGAATTTACCTCATATTTTAAATAAAGATTGTATGCAATATAGTCTAACTAAACAACCATAAATTCTGAATAATATATAACAATTCAAACAAAATAATCTTAAGTTCCTATAAGTGTGCACTAACTCAAAATATCCCTAAATTTCTATCAGTACACAATAATTCAAATAAAACAACCTTAAAATTCCATCAATATAGAATAAAAACAAACCCACCTTAAATTGTTTTCTGCATACAATTAAAACAAAACAACGATAAATTTCTATCACTATTTATCAATTTAAACATGCCACCCTATCTGAAAACAACCAAATGATATCAGACAAACAAATCGATTCTTCCCAATTTAAGGGATTAGGATGACATTCTTCTTATAGTTGATTCCCACAGAATTGGGATGAAGAATTCCTATTTGTTGCCAAGGAAAAAAGGGTTAATCTGAAAAAAAATCAAAAAGCAAAAACCTAGTTGTAGCATTTGTTGCCCAATCTCTGTTTATATTAAGTCTATGTTTGGCAGTCCAATCAATGAGTTGTCGGTCCAGCCTCTGTGCTATTTGCCAAGTCTGTATGTTGTCCAGTCTGTGTGTGCTCAATCCTATGGTCTAGCCTTTTTGAAATTGATAAGCATGCATAATTTGGAGAAATCAGTAAGAGAAACAGAAGTCAGTCTGTGAGAGTGAATCACACAGTTTTATTTGCTTTGTGAAGGCATGCATGTCTTCGTTGATAAGAGGTTTTCCCTGGTCAGATCTGATCTTTAAAAGTTTTGTTAGTAAACATATTTTCTCATTCCCTGTAGACACATGAGCATAACCACATCCCCAGCTTAAAAGTACTGCAGTTTTTCATTCTAATGCCAACCAACATATCCTTATAGTATATTGGTTAGGCTGGTTCCTCAGCTGTTGTTTTGTTTGTTTGTTTGTTTTGTGTTTTGTTTTTGTTTTTTGTTGTTATGGTTGTTTTGTTTTGATAACTCAGGGTTTCTCTGCTGCTGGTGTTCCTTTTCCACTAACATGAAGAAAACTTAGAGTTAACAAGGCATTATGTAATCTGCCCCGGGGGTGTTTACTCTCCTCTTTTGTTTAATATACATCTCTTTTAAGGTATCATTGGCTCGTTCTATAACTGCTTGTTCTGTGGCATTGTGTGGTATACTTTAACATGCTTTATATGGTAATATGCAAGTAATTGTTTCATTTTATTTGATACATATGCAGGAAAATTATCAGTTTTAATTTTTGTTGGTATCCTTATAAATGGCATTATTTACAATAAGTGTGTAATAACACTATCAGCCTTTTCAGAACTTAAAGCCATTGTCTGTTGAAACCCTGAGTAAGTGTCAAAGTTATGGTGTATATACTATTGTTTTCCAAATTCTAAGAAATGGAAAACATCCAACTGTCAGATGTCATTTCTCTTGGCATCCCTAGGGTTACTACCAGCAGGTAAAGGAATTTGGTTGTATAGAAAAGACTTAGCAAATTACTACTACTACTACTACTACTACTACTACTACTACTACTACTACTACTACTTCTTCTTCTTCTTCTTCTTCTTCTTCTTCTTCTTCTTCTTCTTCTTCTTCTTCTTCTTCTTCCTTGGCTTCCTGCAAAGCATTGGTAATTTTTTCTTTCTAAACCTTTCCCATTAACGTGATGTTTTTCATGAAATTTGAGGCTTTTAACATATTTCCTATTAGTGACTGATCAATGTCATCATTTCTTGAAGTACTGGACCTGGCAAATCTGCATGAGACCTTCTATGAGTAATGCATAAAGGATGATTTCTACTTATGATGGGCTGTTGCAATTACATAAATAATAAGGCTAATTCTGAGCTATCAGGCACAAACTCAGCAATCTCAATATGCAGAACAACTCTTTCTGAATATAAAATAACAGTGATTATGGTAAGAGACAAGATAATCTAATGATACAAAAATGTTTGCATATAATTCTGGAATTACAGAAATATTCATTTCCTTACCACATTATTGTAAAAGATCCCTTTCCCATAAATGTATGCATATGTCAGCTACACCGGATTTCAACTTCTCTATTGCCCTTTTGGTCCCACACAGTTAAACCATCGGATACTTTCTTATTCCTGATAATTTTACCAATTCCAATAAACTGTGCATAAATCTTTACTTTTTAGAAAGTATACTAACATCAAATCATATATCTATCTAAACTTTTATGTCAACAACACTCATTTGCACCTTTCATTTGGGTCTATGATAATTAACTATTGTTTGCCAGAACACACATTTTCCAGCACTCCCCAAACATCCTGTCTTTTCTACTAGAGTGGCCTTGCTCTTCCCACTGTTTCTGAGGGTAAAGGACCACCCAGAGCAGTGATAATACTGTAATATTCAACTTTGGGGGATAGAATAAGAAGTGAATCTGTAGGCTTATCTAAAGATGCCCTCTCTTCTGTATCATGTGTAAAATCAGAAATCCTTAAATTTGATTTTCTTATCTGCTTGCTACTTTCAGGCTGACCAAAGAAAGACTGCTTATATTGGGTACTGTGGAATCTCAAGCTGACAGTCCCCTCTGTTCATTTACTGATGACAAGAGATTACCTTGTATGTCCCTCTTGGACTGGTAATACTATGAACAATATTTGCCCTTTCCACAGCAAATAAATACACTTATATTCAATATTTTCAGTTTCAAACTATTCTTTCTATCTATGACTTTCTCTTTCAGGGTCTGATATGGCTATATTTACAGCTGAACTCAATCTCTGTAAGAAACTAGTGAATGTGTCTGCATAAATGATGTAGATTTTTTCCCTGACTCTTCAATCATAATCCAGGCTCATGAAGCCACAACATTGTTCAGTTGTGCTATCATCAGATTAGATATGTTCTTCTAAATCAGCATAAGACCATTAATATTATCTGAAAAGGGAAAGATCACCAGAATTAACAAAATTTATTTTTTGAAAATAAATACAACAAAAGATAATATCAATATGTGAAAATTCTCCAAACTGAACTTTTACAGAGGACACTGGAGAAGATGCAAAAATTTTTGTTTCATGACAGGTTAATGTTAAATAAATATGGCATCATTATCTGAATGTTTTGCCATAAAATGATATGGAAAGTGATAAAAACACAGAAAAAGTCACTGACATATCTATATTTTCCTCTCCTTCATTTTAGACACTAAACTCAGTTTGGCTTTCATATAGTGTTTGATCAGAATTCTTAGCATAAAATGACTGTGTTCAGTATCACATGCACCTATTGCATAATCTTTCAAAGATATCTCAAATATATATATATATATATATATATATATATTTAGATAAATATATATATGTACATAAATATATGGATATGTGTGTGTTTATCTCTATCTAGATATGTTATATGTGCATGTGTGTTCATGTATATGTGTATGTATTATTGTGTATATATGTATGTAGTCCTGCCATTGGGTCTCCATAAAAGATACTTTCTACACCTATATGCTCAAATATAGTTATTATACTTCTGCCCCTGTCCAAATCAATAGTCATCTGATTCTTCTTCATGTCAGTAAACTAAAAATCAACCTCTCGACTATTCACACATAGAATTTTAATTTAGAACATAACCCCCAAAAGAACTGAAATATGCAGTAGAAGATAATTTTCATTAAGTCTCTACAGTTACACTGTATGTACTAAACACATTTTCCAAAGACCGAGGTGTTAAACATAGAGATTACCAAATCCTCTTACACCTGTAACCCATTGCCTAGTAAACTGAGGCAAAGGGATTACAAGTTTGAAAACAGTCCCTTATACATAATGAGATGCTAATGAGATAGTCAGAAGTGACATGGAGGCAAAGAGAAAAAAAAGAGAAAATTTTATTAGAAGAGAGATCAATTATGGTAAAATAGGATTCAGAATCTCAAATGACCATTTTTGACTAGAAAATGTCATCTTTTCCTGACATTAATTAAGGAAGAATTTATGTTCATGGAAGAGAAATGGGAAGGCAAAATTTCTCATAGTTATCAACTGAAAAAATAGAAATTGTTTCAGATACTTTATGGAAAATTTAACTATCTACAAATTGCATTAATCATTCAATAAAATTGCACATATCAAACCTCACACTGCTTGATTTAATTGAAAGTAGGTGAATTAGTTTTGTAATATCTCTACAACTTGGAGGTCAGAAGCAGTACAATTAAGCTTCTTCCTGAGAGACCAAGGGTTATGCCTTTGTCAGTATACTCACTTTTCCCTTTCTCTTCTAAAGTACTATTAGGAGATCCTTAGAGATTTGAATAGTTGGAAGTATAATTATTAGCTCTGTGAATTGGGCCACAAAATTTCATAAATATCCACTTTCTGTTCCAGCTAAGGACTTTAACATTTCTCATCCAGAATAGCTTATATTTACATTTCCCTCTCCTCACATATTCATCAGCCACATGGGGAGTGTCATGATTTACTGTTTTTCTACCAGTCCTAAACACAGAAACTGGGCCATTATCACACACCTGGCAATAGTGAAAGAGTGTTTCAGTCACCTCTGATCATCATCAGGTGGAAATAATTTACAGCCTAGTAAGTATTAATCAATGCAAGACAGGGTTATTACATTGTTGTTACCAGAAAGAGAAAAATATACATTATTTATTCATTAATTTAAGAATTATCATATACTCTTCAGTTTTCTAAGCTTGTAGATTATAACAATAGTAGAATTTTTTCAAGCAGAGCAAGAAATTGATACCTTTCTAATCTGTCTGCTATAGATTAAAAATATCAAACACCTGGTGATGAAAATAATCATAAGAAATAAATATCAAAAACCAGCGAGCTGTTAGAGGGATTGGAAGCAATGAACCAGAGGTGAGATGTTTTCTGTGCACAGTGAGTTCCCGAGTTCAATTCAGCAGCAATACAAGAAATGTTGATATCTTGATGTGTGTCTGTAATCTTCGGTCTAGGTTATTTGAGATAAGCAGATCTTGGGGTTTGACTAGCCAGACAATGTAAATCAAGTAAGGTCTAGAATCCATGAGACTATCTCTCTCTCTCTCTCTCTCTCTCTCTCTCTCTCTCTCTCTCTCTCTTTCTCTCTCTCTCTCTCAAAAAAATAAAATGAAGAATACTCAAAGTTGACCTGTGACCTACAAAAAATTTTCACATACATTAAAATGACCATTATATGAGTATACAGGGAAATTTCTTACTATATCTCAAATTTCTGCTAATAGCATATGAATTTGAGGAAATTGATGAAGTTGTATGTATACACCTTAAATTTTAATTATTTAAAGTGCTTTAATTCAATATTCAAATTATTTATTAACTAGAATTTTACCTTTAATCAAAATGATTGAATAAAATGTAATTTTTCTTCTCATATGTTATGTGTTACCAGTGTGACATCAGGTAAATCATCATTATTACTACAATTCAGTTTTCTCATCTAACCTTACTCCAGATGTTATAACTGCGAGTAGATTTGAAAATTATGATAACTAGCTTGTGACTTGAACAAATGACAGTCATATATTAAAAGTGAAAAGTACTATTGCATTCAGCAAAATATTATTTGATACTTCAATTTGCAACCTCTTTTGCTCATTTTGCTCCATTGCTCCTGATATTTTCATTTCATTATTATTTTTATTGTTGTTATTTATAGGACTTTACATCTAATCTCATTGTCATGCATTCTAAGAAAGTCTCCAGTGGTTGAATTGCACCACTATCAAAGTCCATTTTATTTTTGTTCTTATAAAAGTATTTTTTCTTGCATATATTCCTTTGCTTTTGTTGACTTTTTCTGAGAAAAAGTTTCACTTTATTACCAAGGTTGGCCTTGAGGTCCTGATTCTCTTACATCGGTTTATATTTGATAGAATCACATTCCTTTATAACCATATCAGACAGAAATTTTGTTAATAATGATAGATATAATAATGACAGAATACACAAATTTACAAAACAATATGAAACTTTTAGTGTTTTATAACATCTTAACATCTGAAAAGAATGAAAAGTGTTAAAAGAGATGTAGACTACAACTACACAAATATTTAACATTCTGGGGTTTACAAACTGATTGGAAGAAAAGAGAAGAAAAAAAAAGATTCCAGGAGAGCTACGTTTAAAGATTTGTACTTTTACATTCTGTAACATCTTATCAATGGGGTGTATCTGAAATTATCTTGATCAATGCAGTCATCTTTACCCTCGAGGCTGGAATAAAAATTGACACCATAAAAATTTCTACAATCACATAATGGGCAGATAATATCTTTTATGTAAGTTTCATTTCAGCAATCTTTAAGCTATCTTTATCTAAAATTATTCAGTGTTATCATGTGTTTCATCTCATGTTTTGTGCAGTAGATCTAAATAATCAAATTACTGATGGTTGAGATTTTCTGTTCATTCTTACTTGAATTTTTATCAAAATTAAATATTTTGGAAACTTGCGATGATTACTCCACATTAATTGTACATATAATTGAGTTTCATTGAGATATTAAAGCATGTCTTTATATTTTAGAAAAAATAAACACTCACAGTATTGATATTAAGTTAGCTGATTTTAGAGGAAATGTATTATCCTTAGAAAAATGATCTAATTGAAAACATCTTAGCATGACATAAGAATGCAAAGCCAAGTTTCAAGATAAAACTTTAGCTCCAGTGTGGTCCTGTGTTCTTCAACTGTATATGACTGGGTTGAATTTCAGTGAAACTGGGGGAAAAAAGAAGTGAAAACAAAAGAAAAGAGAACAAAAACCTGTCCTGAAAGCTTTCATTAGAGATATAGCTAAGACATATAACCATATTGTTAAAAATAGCAACAAAAGAATAACATGTAAACTCAGTTTTACTTCTTCACTAGTTATTATGTAGCATTTATAGAATATGATGGAATAAGGCATTGCACAGATGTAGCTACATAATTAACATCCATGTCTAGTGTGTCAAAGATATGAGCTCTTAATCTACCAATACCTAATAAAAGATGGAGTAAGGAAAGAAGGAATGAAATAAAGGAACAAAGAAAGTAACAAAGAAACAAAGAGGAAGAAATGACCGATATGGTGGGTGACAATATTACTGAAAAAAAACAGGAAAAGAAAAAGAATGAAATATTGTAGCTACGTATGGTACCATATACCTCACTGTATTACAGGGATTTGGACAGGGAGGCAGGATTGCAAGATAAAGGGTACTGAGGAATAATAAAAACAAACACCATAATTTCTAATCTGGTAACTCAATATTTAAATACAGAAAGAAGATTGTGGACTAGGGGTCAGCAGAAAGTGTGGGCAGGAAGGATTAGGGAAGGCAGTGAGAATGGATATGTGAAAAGAATAATATATCCTTTGGAATTTTGCATAATGAAACTTTTGTTTATCAGCCAAGGGAAAGAAAGATGTGGCTTAACCATTTTACTTTATCAATTAATAACATCTTCAGAATGAATTGTATAGAGTAATTTTTGCAGTGAATAAAAATAATGAATGTTTATCAAACATTACAGATAATGCTAAATGTTTATATATTCATGTACATTTGAAAATATTCTTACATGATAATTTTCACATTTGTGCAGAAGTTAACTCTCATCTTAATATGAGTTACAAAATCAGAAAAAGGAAAAATAAACTATATTATTAAACATGTAGAACATAAATTCCAATTGACTGGCAACAATTGGTAGAACAAGAATCTAAGTTTTATTTTTAATAAAAGTTTTTAAGTATATGTTTTATTTTGTGTTCAAGAGAGTTGTGTAGGTACTCAAGAAAGCCACAATACGTTGTAGGTTCTTCTTGTGTTCGAGTTACATGCGATTGCGGACCACTTGACAAGGGTACTGGGAACAAAACTTGATTGCTGATAGAGAAGCTGACTTTAGCTGCTGAGCAAACTCTCCACAGCTGGTTTTAACCTGTGTATTCAGAATATAAACCAAAGGAAGTAAGCTTAGTGAATGCTTTAAAGATAAAATATACATAAATTCTTCACTAGGTTCCTTCATTAGATTTTTCAAATGGAAGTAGAGGGAAAATGCTCTTTCTTTTATCATGTGTGGTTTTGCTGATTAGGGAAATTTTACTGTGTTCATGAATTAATTGCTTGTAAATATTTTTTCTCTCTAATATATTTTGCCTAGTCTTCAAAAGATGATAGATGTAGATCAAGTTTTTCCTCACAGAGTCCATTTAAGAAACTGTTTTAAGAACTTGCCACAATTGGGAATTATAACTAAAATTATATTGTACACGAGTTAGTCTTCTTTCCATTATTATCAAAACGCTCAAGAGAGGTAAGCTTTTTTGAAAAGAACTTTATGTACCTCACAAATTCAGATCATGTAGTACTGGATTTGATGATATTCTCTTCATGAATGGCAGAACTGAAAATGTATTGAAGAGGAAGTCCTAATGTGTTATAAAAGGAAACCAGAGATGTTGGAGTTTCTTAATGCCTACCAAAACCTAACTTAATTTGTGGATTTCCTGTGAGTTTCCATTTCTTTTCTCTTCTTTTCTCTTCTCTTCTTTTCTCTTCTCTTCTTTTCTTTTCCTTCCCTTCTCTTCCTTTCCTTTCCTTTCCTTTCCTTTCCTTTCCTTTCCTTTCCTTTCCTTTCTTTTCCTTTCTGTCCTTCCTGTACTTTTTTGTTTCCTTTTCTTTCTTTTTCTTGCCCTTCACTCTTTTGCTTTCCTTTCCCTTTCCTGGCTTCACTTCTCTTCTCTCATCTCTTCTTATTTCTTCCTTAGTTCCTTTGTTGCTTCCTTCATAGTTGCGTTGCTTCTACCCTTTATCCTTTCCTTTCTTTCATATTTCCCTCTTTAACCTCCACTCTTTACTCCTTTTATTGTTGGGATTCAATTTACGTTGTTACATTCACTACACAGGGTCAACACCACTGACCTGTATTTATTTAAATCCTGAATTATGTGTCTTAGGTGCTCAAACTACCTACCAACCAGAAGACAAAGTTTCTAGTGTATGCACCTTTTTTGCAATAAATAAACAATGTCTAAACGTTAAAAGTTAGTGTGTATAAATGATTTCTTATGAATTGTTAGAATTTAAAAATACAGGTATGTAGCCAGTTGCTTCCATAGTGCTTACTTCATTACAATGTTTTTTTTCTTCTTTTTACAAAGATATTCTAGCTCCATGGAACCATATAATTTAACAGGTACCTTGGAATTTCTTCTCCTTGGACTCTCAGAGGACCCTAAACTGCAGCCCATCTTATTTGCACTATTCCTGCTCATATACTTGCTGACTGTGCTTGGAAATGTGCTCATCATCTTGATTCATCAGCTCTGATTCCCACCTCCACAGCCCTATGTACTTCTTCCTCTACAACCTTTCATTGTCTGACATGGCCTTCAGCAGCACCACCATCCCCAAAATGATGATAAATATGCAGACCCATAACACATCCATAACTTATGCTGCCTGCCTAACTCAGGTGTCTTTCTTCTTTCTTTTTGGGTGTATGGATAGTCTATTACTGACTCTGATGGCATATGACCGATGGGTTGCCATTTGTCACCCTCTACACTACCATGTCATTCTGAACCCTAGACAGTGTAGACGTTTAGTCATCATGTTGTTTTTCTTTAGCTTTATGGATTCACAAGCACACTGTTTGATGGCTTCACAACTAAAATTTTGCACTAACATGGAAATCCCTCATTTCTTTTGTGATGTTACAGAGCTTCTAAAACTTGCCTGTTCTGACACCTCTATCAATAACTTATTCAGGTTTTTTTTAAGCATCATTTTTGGTTTTCTCCCTGTCTCAGGAATCTTTTACTCCTACTATAAAATTCTTTCCTCCATTCTTAAAGTTCCATCCTTATTGGGGAAATATAAGGCATTCTCTACCTGTGGATCTCATCTGTCAGTTGTTTGCTTATTTTATGGAACAGGTATTGGTGTGTACCTTAGTTCATTCATTTCTAGTTCTTCCAAAAATAGTGTGTTAGCTTCGGTAATGTATACCATTGTGGTTCCCATGATGAACCCCTTCATCTACAGCCTGAGGAACAGGGACATCAAGAAAGCCCTTCAGAAGATTTTTACTCAAATAACATAACTTAACCACTTGTATAATCAGTGAATGTATAGTTACTTAAATTGTGGGTCACATAACTGATGGTGGTATTATGAAAAATATAGTGACTATAAAAGATCCTGAAAATAAAATGATCAAATATTAATACATATATGGAGTGATTCTAGGTGTATATTGCAGTACATGTCTATGTTACCTGTAGTAGCCTCACTTTGGCCTGCTTTCTGTATATGTAACACTATAAATTGGCACTGCATATAATTTATACAATGAAACACCAAGAAATCTAACCAGAAATACTTTGGATTGAATTGGATTTGATTTTTTGTATTGTTATGTTATTCCCATGTATACAAATGGAAACGTGAAGGTTTAATTACAGATAGTAACAGTGTTCAATATTTTCCTAACATAATTCATTCCCATATCAATATGAAATCACCGATTCTTGTGCAAGAATGTGTAATTTTAAAAATTGATTTGTTTTTCTGCCTATCAGTTTCATAAAGCAGCTACTTGTAGTATATAGTTTCTTGGGAAGGGAGACTCATTCTCCTTAGATAATGTGGCCACTGATAACAGTTCCATGAACTAGAATTTTTCTCAAACTTGACCACATACAGGAAACACTAAAAGGACTCAATAGCTAACAGAATAGAGACATGATATTGGGTGGAGAACCCATAATGAAGGATATATGAAGAATTGGTGGTAAACTGAAAACGAGGGATTTATATGTTTGTATTTCATTATATACTTGTATCAACTTCTTAGGTGTGGGAAAAATTTAAATACTTAAAAATTTTAAGATAATATAGGGCAGAATGTGCAACAATTTATGAAATGGCATTAAATGTACTCTTATCACATTGTACTATGTATTTATGTAACATATACTCCCCTGCAGTGATGACTACTAATTTAAAATATTGACCAAGATCTAAAAAAAAATCAAAGAAGTTACACATTCCTATATACAATCCTTTCAGTCATGATTCTTTTTATTATAAAAATCTTAAATACCTTCATCTAAACAAATTTTCAAATTTGCTCTTATCTTTAATAAATGCTAAACTTTTATGCATGCTGAAGATTTTTTATTATTTTGTTCTTGTACTAGCTTACATTATACTTGATATTGGATTACATAATGATATTTTCATCCAAGACTGCCAGATACTTTGTGGACATCTCTCCCTAAACTTTACTATCATTTCCCATTTTCCTATCATCTGCCCAGTGTTTCTTTTTGATCTCGTATAGAGTTACATTGTTTTTTAGATATAAAATGCCATTCCACATTCTACATATTACACATGCTGTATCCACTCATTTGCTCTTGCTTATCTAGGTTGATTTTATATTTTAGATTTTATCAAAAGTACTCAAAAATAATTTGTGCAAATATCTTCATGATATTTTTGCTTAGAGTCTTCTGAATAAATATCCTGGAATAATATAGTTAAGATACCTGATACATTTATCTGTTTGAGAGTTCTTTATACTGAGTTTTACAACAGCTAGAATAGTACACATTTCCACTAACAGTATGTAGTTCAAACAAAAACAAATATTGAAGGAATGGCTTACCAACAGTTTGGGTAAGCTTGAAGTAAGGGTGTCTACCTTGAAAGTCAGGGTAGGAAATATCACTGATTAACAGAAAATGTCAAATAAATGAAATAAAATTAAATTAAATAAGCTGAAGAACAGAGTATACCAGAGCTCAGCAATACTATAACAACATTAAGCATTTCAATAATATTGATATAGGAAGAAAAGAGTCATATCAAAGGGACAGTAAAATTCTTCAACAAATCTTAGAGTAAACTTCTCCAATATAAGGAAAGATATGCATATTAAGGGTCAAGAGGCATACAGAATATCAAATAGGCAAGAGCAGAAAAAATCTACAATAATACCACATATGAAAACAAGATACATACAGCACAAATATAAGATATTAAAATATGGAAGGGGAAAATACCCAGTAATATAAAGGCAGGTTCATGAGAATACAATCTGAAATAATAATAAAGAAAATTACAACATTTCCACAACCAACATAAAGGTATTTGAAAAGGAACTCAAAACATTTTCGCTAAAATCATGAATAAGATTATTATTTCCCCTCTCTCCATACCTATTTAATATAGTACTTAGTGCCATAGCTATAATAAGACATTTAAAGCAGATTAAGGGATACAAACAGGAAAGTAGGAAGTCAAAGTATCTTTATTTAAAAAAGACCATAAAGGATCCACCTTTAGCTTAGAAATGTATTTAGCAAAGTATTAGCATACAAAATTAAAACACCAAAACCAGTAGTCTTCCTATTTACAAACAAACACATCAAGAAAGAAACAGTACCATTCAGAGTAGCCTTTAAAAAAAATCTGAAAATGGCTATTTTAACAAGCGGAATCTACAGATTCATTTCAATCATTATTAAAATTCCAATGCAGTTCTTTACAGAAATTTTAAAAGTAACCTTAAATACTATGTGGAAATATGAAAAAGATAAGCAAATGAAAAATTTCTTAATAACACGAAAAAAGAAAAACTGATGGAGCGATCACAATCCCAGTTTTCAAGTTAAACTACAGGGCTAAAGTAAAGAAAAAAAAACATGCAAAAAACAACAAAAAAAACCCCAAAACCAAATAGACCTCATTCCTGAATGGAATAAAATTGTTGAACCTCATAAACATCTGTGCACAGACACATGACTTTTAACAGAATACAACAATATACACTGTAGAAAGGGCAGGATTTTCACCAACAGATTCAAGTAAAATTGGATAGCTACACATAGAAGAATGAAACTTGATCCATGACTTTGGCAGCTAGCAAATGCTAGTGAAAAGACAAGATGTCATTCATTTCTCAACACTTTATGCTTGTCTTTGCCTTCTTGAGCTTGGATAAGTCTCTTGCAAGCTGTCACAATCATTTTGAGTTCATATGTGTACCTGCTCTTTTGAATCTGAAAAACTGGCTCCTAAAAATCATCCTCTACCCCTAGATCTTGCAATCTTTAAATGTACTACTCCTTGAAGTTCTCTGATATTTGGGAATGGATTTGACATATATGTCCAAGTTAGACCTGACTACTCCACAGTCTCTTATTCTCTACATGTTGACCATTCAGTTTATAGATGTTAATTGCTATCTACACCAAAAGAAGCTTCTCTGATGAGGAGCGAGAGATGCATTTGTCTACAGATAGAGTAAGAAGTCAGGATGAATTGTTTTAATATATTATTGTCACTTATCAGTTTCACTTATTTTGTCCTTTGAACCCATGACATCTCATCAGCCTCTTGATCCCAATATCAGTACCATGAATTGATTTAGTCTCACAAAAATAGGTCTCAAGTCTTATCAGAATGATGTTGGGTACTCTCATATTATCCATGCTATTGAACCTGTCAGATTTTTTTCAGGCTACTTGTGTTTTAGCTTCCAAATTCATACGTGGTTGAGGCTGATAATTTTCCTCTACCCCATGGTAATGTGGAAATTACATTCTAGAACTATGAAATCTATCCTGTAGGGATGAAGATTTTGGGTCAATAATAGCTGATATCTCTATGTTCTTTGAATCTAGTGTGTGGTATCATTAGAAATTGGGTTTTATCTTCAAGTTATGGGACATGATCAAAATTAATATCATTAGCCTATAACGCTTATGGGTCTATAGGATAAAATTGGCTAATATCTCACAAAAAAGTAATCTAAGACTACTTCTTTTTTTAAAATGACCAAAATGATACATTTTTTTCTTAATGAATATTAATTTGGATGGATGAGGTGGAATTTAAATGAAGCTTCAATTTGCATTCTTTGGGTATTGTCCACTTGTATTCCATCTCTTGAGAACCATCTGTTCATTATGTTAATCCATTTATAAATTGGAGTATTTATTTGCTAGTATTGAGAATCTTTGCACTTATGTTTATAAGAGATATTGGTCTATAATTTTCTTTTTTGTTAAGTAGTTACTTAATTTTTTGCATCAAGGTAGTAATGGCTTCATAAAACAAATTAGACTATATAAGATAATCTCAGATCTAAAGCATCCTCCCTCTAACACAATCTTAATATTTCAATCAGAGATTTAAACTGCATCTTTCACTAAGTATAAAATTGTGCATGTGTATAGCTCATTAAGAATTGCTTTCCTTTTTTGTTACTTTACCAGGTTGGACTCTGGCATTTAGAGCTTTTGTTTGACTCAGCATTTGTTTTCATAACTCGGAATTATTTTTCCAATACCTGAACTTGTGTTACTACAAGCTGAACAATTTGACATGTGACATTTCTTAACAAAGCTCTGACTACAGCTAAATTCACCAAGTTTTGAAAAACAGGATGTTGTCCTAGATAATTTGATCAAATGCATAGAGTATAACTCACATGTTGAAGTACAATGTTGCAATGGGCCAAAGTTATAAGCAGAAGTTTAATGCAGACAATAGTGAAGAGTACAAATAGAAAGAGATTTTAAGAAATGAGAATAGCAGATAATTTGTTAAAAGTGTATTGTATACATATAATCATTAAACATTCTGAACAAATAATAAGTATCAATTATAAAGCTACAATGATATCTCATCATTCTTTTTGGAGTCTGTATTACAGAATATACATAAACTTAAAATATTGGAAAGAATATGCATTATCAAAAAACATACATTCTGAATATATCAAGAAACATAAGATTCTGAATATAAAAGTAGAAGTAGAATTCAGTTGGGTACAATGGCAGGGGTGGATGGAGTGAAGTGATGGTCCCGCGTATCCACCCCAGGTTCTCGGCACCCCTCAGAGATGGGGGATGTGGGGCAAGTTTGACCGTGTGAACCCCCACGGACCACCAGGCATGTGTTGGGCTGTGAGAAGCCCCCATGGAAACACAGCCCAGGTTTGGGGGACGTGGCCATGGGTCCCGGGAGATGCATGACAACCAGCTCTATGGGGTTCCCAGACTCTTGGACAAAGCAGATGTCACTGGACACAGCAGAAGAGCTGAGAATGAAGTGGGACCTCAGACTAGATCTAGCCTGGGCCAAAGGGGAGAAGGAGCACGGCTGGCATCCAGCAACAGGACCAAGTCTTTGGCCTGGGCACCAGCTAGCTGGGTTGGTTGGTTGGGTGGCTGCCATGGCTGGGAGCACTGAGAGGCCTTCTGCGGGAGACTGGGCAGTGGCTCTTTAGAAGAAGGCAGGTTCCCTCATTCCCCATGGAGGATCCTGATGAATAGAGACAGTCCATGGTTTTAGGGCACTTATTGTCATGGCAGAGAGTGGCATGGGTGAGACCATACTCCCATGACCTCAGGGAGTGATGAGGTTGAAGCAGCACCTGGGAAGAGGAGTGGCCAAGCCTCTAGGAGCCTCATTAACATGGGGATGTTGAGGCTACATGACCACGCCTCTACCTGTGGCGGGGCTTGGGGGTGTTCCCTTTACTTGATTAAATGTTACAGACCTATGAAGAGCTACGGTCTTGTGTCAGGAGCTAGTTCTGGGAACATGGCAAACACCTGCCATCCCTTATAGGGTTTTTACCCCCGTATTGGCTCCACGGGGTTTAAACCTTAGCTCAACCAGAAACCACACTGCCTTTCATGGTCCCACAGAATTTTAGTACCAAAGTTTTCCATCTAAACGAGCTATGTAATAATGCCATTTCAAGATATGCTCTTTGTAAAATTAATCATAAGTGTTTCTTCCCTCACAGCATCCAATTTCTATAATCTATTTATCTGTGAATGTGACATGCCATGCTATTCTCCTTGAGACATTTCTGCTGTGTCTCAATGTATGTTTGATGCTTGCCAGGATGATCTGAAATGACATTGCATAAACTTGCTCCAGTATCATGTCTCTTTTTGTTTCATTCACTATATGAATGGCTGCCATCCAGATATGCACACTATGGCCTCTGCTCAGAGACCACAATTGGGCTGGCAAGAGAACCACACTGGTTGCTTGAATCACAAATTGTGCATTTTTATAGAAATGAATATTTCCTTCAAGAGTCATTGGGTAATTGTTTGATAAATAATTTTGGATTTTAGTGACGAAGTATTTATGTGTAAAGTTTAAGGCATCTGTTATAAAGGGAAGCTCCAATTGTTAATGAACTAATGACACCCAGAAAAAAATGGTATCAAAGGGGAAATCTCATATTCTCACTATTCCTTTCAGTGATAAAATACAATTTGTATGATTGTGAAGCAGCATTGTTTATTTTTCCAGTCAAAAAGTCATGGTCAAATGTGTGTTTGGGAAAGCAAAACAGTGCTAAAACAAATGTATCTCTGAGACATATCTAGGTTGTTTTAGAGAAGGAAAAAAAACCTAGGGCAGTCTGTTATAATGAACATTTCCAATACAATTTGTCATTCATGCATAAATCTTGCTGACATTTGTAATCACTTTAATGGTCTTCCCATTTTATAAATCAGTATTAACTTGAACAGTTGCAAAAAGTGTGTATTTTGAACATCTCATTTGCATACTTTACCAAAAGCCAATGAGGCAGGGGGAACAACACTGGTGATCATAATACGTGTTTGGGAAAAAGCACAGAGATCACTAATGGCTTTGCATTTAGGGATTTCTGTATTCCATAGGGAATGAAGATGAGAAATACTTTTCAAACAGCAGGGGTAAAGGTTTTAAACTCAAAACACATGGAGTGATAAAGATGTTAGTGCCATAGGGCACAGAGCAGGAAAATATACAATGTAAAACCTGTAATTACAGCATTGGGAAGTAATAACTGTGTTTCATCATTATTATTAAAGCATGACCCTTAAAGTCACATAAATTAGATATGTTTCAAGAGTTTATTAATCTTTAGCAGGAAGGTATTAGGAATGTTTATTATTGGATGAGGTTTTCAGGAGATTGTTTTGATTGCATGGAATTGAGGTAACAAGGGTGTGGGTGCTGTTGTGTTTCAAGGAAATCTCATTGCAAAGAGTAAATAAAACTTAACTTTCATACACACACACAAAATTAATCTATTCAGTAGTGAAAATACTCTCCCCACCTCTCACATACACACATAAACACACACATACATGCAATGCAAACTCAAAATCAAACTATAGCAGGAGCCATCTATAGCATTTCTTGTTATTATCTGAAAGAAATGAAGTCAGGATACAAAGAGGTATCTGTCTAATTAGTAAAAGCAATAGTAAAGTAGGAAATCCACATGGAGAAGAATCAGATTAAATTTCACCCCACCATGAAGAAAAAAATGGAAAAATAATATAAATCCTTAAGTGTGAGATTAATAAAAGCATAAACATGAAAATAGTCTATGATATGAGTACAGGCACCTGCTGAATGAGACTGTTCTTGTGGAGAGAGTTGAGTTTGAAGATCAGTGATAGAAGTGATCAGTTCATACATGTATATGAATATGTACCAAAAGCAAAGATAGTAGAGTACTCACAAATGGAGATTGGGTAAAAGTAACAGCTTGCACTCACAAATGAACACATTGGAGAGAAAGAACGCAACCTGCACCATGCTTCTGAAAGCTATGAGTCTCTGTAATCACACCTGTCCCCTTTCAGAAAAAACCTTCTCTCATAGCTGCATATTCAATGGGTATCAAATTATCAAAATAGAAGGTAGTTTGTCAGGCCCAGGCAGAAAAAATGACAGTACTAGTTTCCCTACTAAGTACTATGGCTTCTCTAGTCATGGGATTTTTCTTTTCTTCTTGCTCTTCTTGTTCTTGTAATACAAATTAAAATTGTAATATAATATTAAAATATGTCTTAAAATATTTATCAAAAGTAAAGTAGACAAAACATATTTTAAAAATATAGCAAATACTTTAATGCTGTTGGCACCATACCTGATTTCAGGGTGTATTACAGAGCAATAGTGATAAAAAAAATTTCATAGCATTGATACAAGGGCAGACAGGTAGATCAATGGAATAGAATTGCAGACCCAGAAATGAACCGACAAACTTGTGGTCACTTGATCTTTGACCAAGGAGCTAAAACCACCCAGTGGAAAAAAAGACTGATCACAGGGATCCCAATGGAGGAGTTAGGGGAAGGACTGAAGGAGCTGAAGGGGACTTACCTGGCATCAATGGGAGGGGAGGCCATTGGACCTGTGAATGCTTGATGCCCCTTGTAGAAGAATGCTAGGGCAGTGAGGTGGGAATAGGTAGGTGTATGGAAAAGCACCCTCATAGAGTCAGGGTAAGGAGAGGTGGAATATGGGGTTTTCAGATTGGAAATTGAGAAAGTGAATAACATTTCAAATGTAAATGAATAAAATATGAAACTAAAAAATAAATAAACAAAAACGGGGTACAGACCTAAATAAAGAATTCTCAACAGAGGAATCTTGAATTGACAAGAAGCTCCTAAAGAAATGTTCAACACCCTTAGTGATCAGAGAAATGCAAGTCAAAATGACCCTGAGATCCACCTCACACCAGTCAGAATGGCTAAGTTAAAAAACGCAGGTGACAGCAGATGCTGGCGAGGATAGGGGAAAAAAGGAACACTCCTCCACTGTAAATTTGTAAAGCCATTTTGGAAAACTATCTGTGTGTTCATTAGAAAATTGAACATTGTTCTACCTTTGGACCAAGCTATACCATTCCTGGGCAAATACACAAAATATGCTCCAAAATATAACAAGGAAACATGTTCCACTATGTTCATAGAAGCCTTATTTATAGTAGCCAGAAACTGGAAACAACTGAGATATCCATCAACAAAGGAATGGATACAGAGAATGTGGTACACTTAAAAAATTGAATACTACTCAGATATTATAACAATATTGTCATGATATTTGCAGGTAAAGGGATGGAACTACAAAATTCCATCCTGAGTGAGATAACTCAATCACAAAAGAACACACAGGGTATGTACTCACTGTTGAGTGGATATTAGCCCCAAAGCTCAGAATACCCACAATACAACTCACAAACCATATGAAGCTCAAGAAGGAAGACTAAAATGTGGATGCTTCAGTCCTATGTATAAGGGGAACAAAATAATCACAGGAGGTAAAGGGCGGGAGGAACCTGGGAGGGAGGAAAAAGGAGGAGCAAAAAGGGCAGTCAGGATAAGGTGTGGGAGGAGAAGGGGGAGAAGTGCAAAGGGTCAGGAAATTGAATGAAGGTATGTAACAATGGGGGTTGGGGAACAGTGTTGGGAGCCGCCACCGCCCAGATGCTGAGACCTCTATAGGTCATGAGAAAATGAAGCCAAGAAGAACTTAAAAATAGACCATACAATTTAGACCATACAAGTCTAGGAACTGGAAAATATTATGACTGTTCCGAGAGCTGAAGGTGAAGCCATGGAGACCACAAGGACAGGCTGTTTTCGTAAAAGAACATCTGGGTCACTGTGACTGCTGGCGGAGCCCACCCCCTCCCCATCACCTCACACCCCCTGCTTCTCCCCGCCTCTGAGTTTTCCCCTTTTTGAATATTGTATAAAAGTAGATGAGTTTTTAAAATTAAACGAGACCTTGACAAAGAGCTTGCTTGGTCTTGTTCTTCTCTCGCCCATTCTCTCCCACAGGTCATGGGGTCTCCTCGGGTATCCCTCCAATAACTGGTCCCGCGGGTCGGGGCAGAGTGGCGCCCGAACAGGGACCCGAGGATTTGACCCCTTCCTCTTATAGACAGACCCCGAAGAGTCCCAGAAGTGGACTCCAGAATAGTCCCCAAAGTGGACCCCAGTATAGTCCCAGAAGTGGACCCAGAGTGACAGCTGCGCAGCCCCAATTTTTTGATGAAGAGAAGTTTATAGGCGGCCCCTCCCGCGACCCATGAGGAAGGAGTCGTCCCCTGGTGAGTAAGTCCGTCTATTCAGAGATGGGTAAAAAATTATCCAAAGAAATAGCCTTTATTAAGGATTTGAAAGGCTCCCTGAGAGAGAGAGGAATTAGGGTTAAGAAAAAGGATCTTGTTAATTTCTTTTGTTTTATTGATGAAACTCGCTACCTCCTAGCCCTTCCATTATAATTGATTTGGGCGATGAAACGGCGAACGGCCTCAGGTCCCCCTTGGTGGCCACCGCCGCAGCAGCTCCCGCGCCGCCATCGCCGCTTGCGCGGGGGGGGGGGGGGCCAAGCCGCCACCGCCATTGCCGCTTGCACTCCCGCCACTGCCATCGCCACTTACACTCCCGCCGCCGCCATTGCCGCTTGCACGGGGGACCGAGCCGAACGCCTCGGGTATAGATAAACCCCCCTCCTTCTGCCAAGTCTCTTGGGGAGTTTTATCCTTCCTTAGAATCCCTGAGAGATGGCTCACTAGGAGATGACTTAAATTCGTCCAAAGATTCCCTCAATTACCCGGTTCCTTTAAGACAAAGCGAAAACAAAAGGGGGAGGGAGTCTCTTGATTCGAGAAATGAGGCTTCTTTGGAAGAGGAAGCGGCCAAATACCTTAATCCTGACTGGCCACCTCATTTAAATTGTGATCTCCCACCTCTCCCTGACTCAGACGCAGATAAACACCCAGTAGAAGAAGATTCAGATAGTTCCGGCCCTGAACCCTCCCATGGTATTAAAGAAACCTTTGATGATAGAGAGCATAAAAAAATTAGCTTTAAAGCTCTCAAGGAATTTCATTCTGCTGTAAAAGCTTATGGCCCCAATGCACCCTTTACTTTAAGTGCTCTTGATTCACTTTCACAAGGAGGCCTTCTGTTACCAAAAGAATGGCTTCAAATGACCCAAGCAGTCCTTTCAAGGGGACAATTTATTAATTAGAAAGCTGATTTTTCTGACCGCTGCTACCAACTTGCTGAACTTAATCAGAAAAACCCCCGTACGGCCTCATGGACCACTGATAAACT
>CM052706.1:94618366-94667346 GCA_028551405.1 Uromys caudimaculatus | reverse complement strand
AAGGAGATTGTACCCCATAGGAAGAACAACATTATCAACTAATTGGACTCCCAGGGCTCCCACAGACTAAACTTCCAACAAAACAGTACATATGGAAGGACCCATGGCTCCAGTTGTCAAAGAGTACACATGGAGGGACCCATGGTTCCAGCTGCATATGTAGCAGAGAATTGCCTTATCTGGCATTAAAGGGAAGGGAGGCCCTTGGTCCTGTGGAAGCTTGGTGCCCCAGTTTGAGGTATGCTAAGGTAGTGAGGCAGGAGTGGGTAAGTGGGTATGGGAGAACCCTCTTAGAGGCAGGGGATGGGGGGTTGGGATGAGGTTTGGGATGAAGGGAAAGCAAGAAGTGGCAATATTTTAAATATAAATAAATAAAATAACCAATAAAAACCCACATCTATAATTTTCTCAAAAATGAGAAAACACATAAGATGTGTAATCCTATTTGTACATGTTTATTCAATGAATATGAGGTCAATACATCAAGATTATTTTATATTTTCATTTTGTGACAGAATTATTTTTGATTGTGTGTGGAGTTATGTTTCTTGTAAGATGTAGAAATACGTCTGACATATCTGAGGCAAAAACTATATAGGCACATGAATAAAATAATACATTTGATAAAATATGGATAAATCATATCATCATTAGATCATATGAAATGAAAAACAGATTTTAAAAACACACACAAAAATCACATTCATTTTCTTATATGTGGATCATAAATAGTATACCTCATTAAGAGTAACCATCAGAGTATAAAGGAAGGTTGTTAAGTAGATGTTAGTCAAAAAGGAACAGATTTCGTAAACAGCAAATAACTCTAAGAGGACTCTTCTGTAGTACGTGCATTCTTAAGAATAAATAACTCTCAAAACAGAAAACTGTCAAAGTATTGAAAACACTTGAAAAGGCATGTCTGATAAACATCAAATATCAAGAATATATAGCGGATGGTTCATGGCACGGAGAAGTACAATTTTTTGTTTGTTTTTTTTTTTATTTTTCTTAATTTTTGATACTTTATTTACATTTCCAATGTTTCCCCATTTCTAGGTCTCCTCTTTGGAAACCACCTATCCCCTCCCCCTCACCCATCTCTAAGAGGGAATTCTACCTCCCACCCACCCGCCTGCCCACTCCAATATTCCCACCTTGACATTCCCCTTTACTGGGGCCTCTTCTCCCCCTGATGTCCAACAAGGTCCTCCTCTGCCACATATGTGGTACGAACCATGGGTCTTTCCATGTGTATTCTTTTGTTGGTGGTCTAGCCTCTATGAGGACCAGGGAGAGCAAACCAGTAGCTGACAAGGTGCATTCTATTTTATTAGGGTGAAATATTCTGTAGATATCTGTTACGTATATTTGGTCCATAACTTTTCTTAGTTTCATTGTATCTGTTTAGTTCCTATTTCACTGGCCTGTCCATTGGTAGAGTGGGATGTTGTTATTATTATGTGGGGTTCAATGTGTGTTTTGAGCTTTATTAAAGTTTCTTTTATGATTGTCGGTGTTCTTGTAATTTGGGCATAGATATTCAGAATTGAGACTTACTCTTGGTGGATTTTCCCATTGAATATGAAGTGTCCTTCTTCATCAAACTTGGTAACTTTTGGTTGAAAGTCTATTTTATTCGATACTAGGATGGCAACTCCTGCTTGTTTCTTAGGACCATCTGACTGGAAGACATTTTTCCATCCTTTTACTATGAGATAGTGTCTGTCTTTTCTATTGAGGTGTGTTTCTTGTATGCAGCAAAATGCTGGATCATGTTTGTGTATCCAGTCTGTGAGCTTATGTCTTTTTATAGGTGAGTTAAGACCATTAATATTGAGAGATATTAATAAGAGATGACTGCTGGTTCCTGATATGTTTGCTTTTCTAGGTGGCTCAATGTGCTTGTGGTTCTCTCCTTTTGGCTTTGTTGTGAGATGCTTAATATCTTGTCCTTTCTTTGGTGCAGATACCTTCCTTGTGTTGGAGTTTTCCTTCTAGGATCCCCTGTAGGGCTGGATTGGTAGATAGATATTGTTTGAATATGGTTTTATCCTGGAATATTTTGGTTTCTCTACCTATGTTGATTGAGAGTTTTGCTAGATATAGTAGCCTAGACTGGCATTTGTGTTCTCTTAGAGTCTGCATTGTTGTTGATAGCCCTGGAGCTGTTTGCATTTGGATGGTAATTTTGCCTTCCTGGGAGGGGCTTCAAACCAAGAGTGAGTTACACCTGTGACTTCTTGTGATCCAATCTACTAATGAATAAAGGAGCCAATCACTGGGCACATAGGAGGGACTTCCATGTCAGAGAGAAGAAGAGAAGAAGCAGGAGAAAGAGAGAGAGGGCCTTTTGGAATGGGGACAGCAGATAGGTAAGGTGTAGATAAGTGAGTTTCCTGGTATCCATGGCAGATCCACAAGGATTTGCTACCAGAGGAGTCAGAGTTTGATAAAGTTTAAAAGATTAGGTTTTAGTTTATCTGCCCAGAGATTGAGATACTATTGTACCTGAGCTAAATTTGTCTTGCATTTCCCTTCATGCAGAAGCTCATCTGGGTTCAAGAGAGAAAAGTACAGTGGCAAAGTGTGTGTTTGCCTGATGTGCACCACAGAGGTCATGGGAGCATTGAAGCATGGGACTGGCATGGTAGCAACCTGTTAGTGGGAACCTAGTGAGCTGGGTGGAGAGATCATGGAGATCTGAGTCAGAGATAATAGCAGCTTGACCATTGCCTAGTGCTTGGTCGGCCAGCCTGCCAGGATGAGAGAACCAGGGTGTAGTGTGTGAACATGCTATATATTCCTTCTTTTTTAATATTTACCGCAACACTCCATGGTCTCTGACCAGGCTCTTTTGGCTTTCATAGTCTCTGTTGAGAAGTCTGGTGTAAATCTGATAGGTCTACCTTTGTATGTTTCTTGGCCTTTTTCCCTTGCAGCTTTTAATTTAATATTCATTCTTTATTCTGTGTATTTAGTGTTTGATTATTATGTGACAAGAGGATTTTCTTTTCTGGTCCCATTTATTTGGTGTTCTATAGGCTTCTTATACCTTTATGGCCATCTCTTTCTTTAGGTTGGGGAAGTTTCTTCTACGATTTTGTTGACATTTTCAGGTCCTTTGGGCTCAGAATCTTTGTTCTCCTCTATTCCCATTATTCTTAGATTTGGTCTTTTCATTGTGTCCTGAATTTTGTGGATGCTTTGGCTTAGGAGATTTTTATGTTTTGAATTTTCTTTGACAGTTGTGTCAATCTCTTCTACAGTATCTTCTACACCTGAGATTCACTCTTCTATCTCTTGCATTCTGTTGGTGATACTTACATCTGAAATTCCTGACCTCTTTTTTAGGTTTTTCCATTTCCAGGTTTGCCTCCATTTGTGTTTTCTTTATTATTTCTGCTTGCACTTTTAGGTCTTGGATCGCTTTATTCAATTCCTTCACCTGTTTCCCTGTGTTTTTCTGACTGATTCCTGATGTTCTGGTGTGTTGGTGCATTCAGCTCTTGCTGTGGTGAGAGAACTGGTTTCTGATGATGCCTATGTATATTGGCTTCTGTTGCTTATGGTCTTAAGCTTGCCTCTTGCCATCTGGATACCCCTGGTGTTTGTTGGTCTGGGTGCTGTCTGGAATCTGCCTCTTTTGTCCCAGGGTTGCTTCAGGTCTCCCGGTAGGCCTATGGCCCTGGCTGTAGCAGACCACCTGTGGGGCCTTCCAACTGGGGGTTCTTCAGAGGGACAGAGAAGCTGCTGATCTGTTGCCCTGGCTGCAGTCGATCTCCCGGGAGGCCTTCAGACTGTTGTGTCTTCAGTGGAGCAGTCAAGCTACTGTCCAACTGTTCTGAGTGCAGCTGATCCTCAACTTCTCTGAGTGAAGCAGATCCTCTAGGATGGTCAGGATATGGTGTCTTCATGGGCACAGACCAGCAGGAGTGTGCTCCAGCAGAAACTGATAGGTGGATGGGGCAGAAGGGGCAGAAGGGGCAGAAAAGGCAGAAGGGGGTGGTATTCGGGAAGGTGGGGGGATTGTTGGGTGATGGGTCCCGAGTCTGATGGGCTCCCAGCAGCAGATCTGGAACTTCAAATTTGGGGTCTTCTTACCAACTGCTCTGAGTGCAGCAGATCCTCTAGGGTGGATGAGGATGTGGTGTGTTCATGGGAGCAGACCAGCTAGGAGTCTGTCCCAGCAGAAAGTACCAGGCAGACCTTATGCAAATATCTTAGGGGCAAATTAATAAACCATACAAAATAATTTTAAATTTCAATAAGAAAAATACTTACAAACCTTTTATAAGGAAATTTCCTGTTCAAATACCTATTATCATGGCATAAAGGACTCTATAGCCAATGAAGAATACAAGTTAAATTACAGTCTTCCAAAATATCGGATCCTCCATTTAGAAATTATAAAAATATGAAACCTTGACTGCACTAGTACTTTATAGTTAGCAAGGTTTCCATACCTGGTAATCATTTTTTCTTGTCGAGTAGGTCTTAAGTCCAAAGAATGAAATGTGGTTACTACAAATGTATAAGTGCCACTTTTGTACCCTTCAGGTTGTCATGCCATTCTGGTCATTATTTTGGTTGATGACTCTCAAAGGAAACATAGTTGGAATGAATTGTTGCTTGCCTACCTCTTTTGGAAGTTTGCATAATGCCTCCAAGGCTCCATGGTATTGGAGTAAAATCTACAACCACTAATTTACTATACCAGCATAATACCTAACCATAACCTATAAATATTCATTCTTATACCTCCATAGTGTACTATAAGTGTAAATTTCATTCCTTATCATGAAATCTTCCCTTTGCAACTGACATAGACTACTATGGGAAACCATAACCAATCAAATTTCAGATGTGAAGCCCAGTCCCAATGTATATACTTACAAAAGTATACAAAAGTATCAAGGACTGTGAGATTTTGTATCCTAGTAGTATCAGAATCTATACCCATAAAATCACTCCAACATAACTGTCCAAATATGAAATGAACAACAATGAAAGGAATAAACATGCCAGACTACACAGTTTCCTATAACAAAAGAACACAAATGGTATGCACTCACTGACAAGTGGAAATTAGTCCAAAAGCTCGAAATACCCAAGGTACAATTCACAGACCACATGAAGCCCAAGATGAAGGAAGTCCAAAATTTGGATGCTTCAGTGCTTCTTAGGAGGGTGAACTAAATACTCATAGGAGGAAATATGGAGACATAGTGTGGAGCAGAGACTGAAGGAAAGGCCATCCAGAGATTGCCCCACCTGGGGATCCGTCCCATATAGAGCTACCACACCCAGACACTATTGTGGATGCCAAGAACTGCTTGCTGAAAGGAGCCTGATATAATTGTCTCCTGAGAGGCTCTGCCAGAGCCTGACAAATACAGAGGTGGATGCTCACAGTCAAACATTGGACTGATTGCAGGGTGCCCAATGGAGAAGTTAGAGAAAGGACTGAAGGAGCTGAAGGGGTTTGCAACTCCATAGGAAGAACAACAAAATACCCAACCAGACCTCCCAGAGCTCCCAGGGACTAAGCCACCAACCAAGGAGTACACCATGGTTCCAGCCACACATGTACCAGAGGGTGGCCTTGTCAGGCATAAATTGGGAGGAGGGGCCCTTGGTCCTGTGAAGGCTTGATGGATGCCCCAGCATAGGGGAATTCGAGGGGAGGGAGGTGGGAGTGGCTGGCTGGGTGGGGGAACACACTCATAGAAGCAGGGGGAGGGGATCGGATAGGAGTTTTCTGGGGGTTGGAACGAGAAAAAGGATAACATTTGAAATGTAAATAAATTATCCAATAAAAAAGAATAAATCATAATCTTAAAATAGAAAATGAAAACTAAAAATAACCCTCATTTTCAGGATGAAATCATATATGTTAAATTATAATAATAACTTAATAACAATATTAATGTTAGTATTTTCATTGTATTTCATTTAGGGAAAACAGGAATACTATGTAATGAAGGTAATGAGCATTAACATTCCAAAATGATTTAGGATAAACTCTTGTCAACTCAGGAGCCATAATTCACATCAAATTTAAAATACCAAATAAGCACCATAAGAACGACTGCAGATACATTGAGGATTAAAAATAATTTTTATAAAAAAGGACACAAATGCAAAGTTATATATATTTTCTTAGAATAGTGCAAATTAGCCATATGGTTTATGATTGAAAAAAGACAAAAGACAAGTATGTTCATGGCCCTCTATCAGCAATCAAAAATTATCAGCCCATATCAGGGCCTAATAAGCCATTCAAGCTGCATGCTAGAAGGTTGACTGGTTGATCTTATGCAGAAAACCAGAGTTGTCTATTATTTTATTTTCTCTTCTTTTTGCCCCTAGACAATTTATATTCAATTCATGTACAGATAGATACAGATACAGATACATACATACATACATATATGGAACATTATGTGACTATATAAATTACACAAACAGAAAAAACACACAATATTAGTATTTATAAGATTAATTTTATTAGTATTATTTCCATGTACTTCCATTTTCTTACAAATGTCATACTTCTCTCATTTCAATGGCTTAAACATGTCCATTGTGTATACATACTACAGATATCCTACCATGTTGTGTTATAGTCCTAACTTGCTTCAAAGCAGCTATGAGAGTATATGAATTCAAAATGTCTTAATAGCACATTAAAATATATAAAGTAGATGATTGGCTTGCATTAAATAGACAGAATATTTATGGAACATTTCATTTCACAATTCCAGAATGCGCAATCCTTCAGAAACTCATTGAGCTTGCTTAAAAACAGATCACAATTTATGCTGCAGCAGAACTGTTAAGTTAAAAAATTATTTAGAAAATTTGTTACATCTTGGATTGTAATGAAATGAGATTAAACATCATCAGCAAGAGACATTTCAGATGTTTTACATACCTAGGTTTGATGAGTAATAAACCTTGGATTATATCAAGTTATTAAAATCAAACAGTAGTTAAAAGTTTGTAGATTCAGACAAAAATAAAATCATATCATACAGGAATATGTCACAGAATTGGGAAGGGCTTTAGGGGCACTATAACTTAATACTGAATTATTGGTTATTGATAGATTTTTGGTAATAGTTTGTTATGTGCACATTGCTAAGGCAACTATGTTCCAACATGTAGCTTCTAACTTATGTAACACAGATGTTACTAATGAATATTAGTGTGTCAAAAAACAAAATACACACACAGGAATGTGAGAAAGGGATTTGTAGGGAATATAGTTGAGAAGGTAGTAGAGTTAGAAGAGGGTAGGATTGAGAATTGTTGAGTATGCACTATACATATATGTATGAAATTGTTCAAGAACAGAATTGATGAAATTAGAGTATGTGGAATACAGAAAATGCAGTTTTAAGAGAATAACTTGTAGCTATTACTGCCTACACTGAAATATATATGACTATAGGAAAATTTTAGCAAAACTACCCAAAGTGAAAAGAGAAGAAAAGCATATTAATATAATTTAAGGTTACAGCAGACTCTATGAAATTCTATAGGAGAATTAGATGTCAATTTCAAAAATATAATCCATTTTATTGAGAAATCTAGATGAAATTGATAAGAAATGGATGTGTTTATGGAAGCATATGACCCACTGAAGTTAAAAGAAAAGATCTATAATTTTAATAACATCTACTGATGTTGGTGCAGTCTACTTAATGCACACTACTGAAGCATTAAACCATGAAAATTATAACATTACAGCAGTTCTAGACAAAACTGTAGATGAAAGAGCAGGGCATCATGTCAAGCCAAATTAGTTAAATTTAAAATTAAAGGTATTGGATATTACTACAAAAGTAGAAGATGGAAAAATGATATGAATACAAAGCAGGAAAAAATATGAAGGCAAAATGATGGGTCAGAATGAGGGTGGGGAGATAATACCACAGGGTGTGTATACATGTGTACATGAGCAAAGCAAGAGCTGTGTGTTGACACATAAAACGCAACTCTTACATAGAAGGGGATAAGAGATAGTTTATTCTGGAGTCAATTACGAATGACTATGTCTTAGTAACACAAGTTTACATTACCTGAATTGCCATGTTCAGTGCAGTGTCAGATTCATTAAAGTTCTATAGTATGAGAGCAAATTCAGTCATAAATCATAAATCAAAATGTTTTCAAATACACTTGTGAAAACATAAGTTAAATGGTGGTAATAGCAAAATGTGAACCCTCTGCTTTAGGCCTGTGTTATTACCTAATAGCGTTCTTAGACTTTTGACCTGTTTGTACACTAAAAGGGACATGTCTGACAAAAACAGGGATGTTAGGTCACAAGTGAGTTGACAATAAATGTCTATTTAGGAAGCTAAGACAACCAAGAAAATTTGACTATAGTCCTCCAAAATTCTAACTCTCCACAATTTAATGTTGTTGCATCTTTTCCTATAAAATTGAGTTACTGTACACACATAGAAATATAAAATGAAGATTATCTTACACATTGATAATTCATTAATATTAATAATGACAATAATAATAATTGAAAGTCTATGTTGAAAAGTGATTCTTGACCACTATCATCTGTTACTGTTCTCAAGACAGGGTTACTCGGTATAGCCCTAGGTGGCCTCGAACATGCTCTCTTGAACAGGTGGATCTCAAATTCAGAGAGAAGCGTGAGTCAGCTTCTGCCTCCCAAGTGCTGGAATTAAGGCATACACCACCTGATGCACTAGTCCCAGACTGAACACTGATTTTAGAATTGTAAACAAGAAAGGAAAATAATGAATTAGAATCAAATTATTGTATTATATAGTGATATATTGGGTATAATTACAAGCAAATAAGTGAGTCAGAAATGTGTGTATGTGTGTGTGTGTGTGTGTGTGTGTGTGTGTGTGTGTGTGTGTGTATTATGTCTGTGTGTATGTATGTTGACATAAACCAAACAAATCAAAGTAAGGAAAATCTCACATGATCCTACTGTTATTTATAATTTCTCCAATTTGCCCTAGAGAAAAAAATGAGGGGATTATTACCGGCCAAGACAGTTGGAGGGTCATATAAGGAAAACACTTGTCAAAGATGATAGAATTATTTTTAGACTAAAGGAATATGTAATTATTTGTACAGTACAGTAAATATAATTGGTGACGAGGAATATGCAAATATAAAACAATAATTTCATGCATATGTTAATTCTTAATTTTTATTGGTTATTTTATTTATTTACATTTCAAATCTTATTCCCTTATCAGTTTCCTATCCCATCTCCCCTCCTCCCCACTTCTCTAAGGGAGCTTCCCCACCCACCCACCCACTCCTGCCTCACCACCCTAGCATTCCCCTATGCTGGGAAATCAAGCCTCCACAGGACGAAGAGCCTCCCCTCCCATTGATGGAAGATAAGACAATACTCTGCTACACATGCAGCTGGAGCCATGGGTCTCTCCGTGTGTACTCTTTGGTGACTTAGTCCCTGAGATAGCTGGGGCAGGTCTGATTGTTTGATATTGTTGTTCTTCCTAAGGAGTTGCAAACCCCTTCAGTTCCTTCAGCCCTTCCCCTAACTCCTCCATTGAGGTCCCTATGCTCAGTCTGATTGTTGGCTATTATCATGCATATCTGTATTGGTCAGGCTCTGACAGAGCCTCTCAGGGGACAGCCATACCAGGGTCCGGCTAGCAAGCACTTCTTGGCATCCACAATTGTGTCTGGGTTTGGTGTCTGCAGATGGGATGGAACCCTAGGTAGGACAATCTCAGGATGGCCTTTCTTTCAGTATGTGCTCCACTTTTTGTCCCTGCATTTCCTTTAGACAGGAACAATTTTGGGTTAATAATTTTGAGATGGGTGGGTGACCCCATCCCTCAACCAGTGGCTATGCCTAAACTCTGGATATGATAAATTACAACTAATATAAAATAACTCTAAATATCATATTGCATGGACTATATAGGTAATATTTTATATGTCAAGTTAAATAATTAACAAGATTGAAAAATAAACCAAGTAAGACTATAATACAAACATAATTATTTTTCCATGTAATATTGTGGATATAGTATTTCTCAAATCTAGGAATATTCTTAAAACAGATGTGTCACAGATTGCTTTGTGGGCATAGCATAACTTTTAACTGAACCTCAATAAAAAATTTTTCCTTGGAGAAAATAAGTCAATCTCCCTTTGTTATTAACTACATAAACACAAAATTGGTTAACAGCTTTTAACTTTCCTTTTTTGTACCCCAGGGAACTTAATTTGGAAAGAGTAAAGACATCAGAACAATTAAACTAATGAGGAACTTTGAGAATTCCAACCCTGGGAACCATGACAATTTAATAATGTTCCTTTTTCTGGTATTTGTGCTATTAAAATGCATCTGATATTTCTTTGAAGAGATAATTGAGGGTACAAACTTCAGTAAAGAATATTTGAGGAGCTGGTATGCTCTAGTTAGGCCAAGTGGGGTAGATACGAAAAGCAGAGAGGATGCATGTATTGGGCTAAACCCTTACAAGAGTGTGAACTGGAACATGCCTGTTTAGTCTATCTTTATAAAAACCCTGTACTTCGAAGGCACTTTAGTTTTCCCCAAGTCTCTTTTCTAGATCTTATTCCATTTCCATCTCCCCATCTTTGAAATATTGGTTATTTTTCCAATTTTACTATCTGAAGAGAATCTATTTATTCTCCACTCCTTTGTGTAATTTGTAGAGTCCTATAAGACTTCTTTCACCCAGTCTCATATTTTATAAATATTCAAGAGCCAATTCTAGAATTATACTTTCCTGTTCATCATGTATTACTCTCTTTTAGTAACTGCTAATGCATTTTTATTTAGATTCAGTTTCTTACCTGTACTTACATTCATGTACAAAAAAATACTGTAAGGTTTATATTTTGTAGGTGATTTCTCTCAATATTTATTTCATTTCTAACATTTATATTTATTCAGAGCCTAAATTTAATAGGCAGAATATAATTTTCAAAAAATCCAAATAATCAGAATAATTAGAACCTCAGACTAATACAGAATATGGATAACCATTGTTAGAGTGACATAAAGAAAATATATAAGTGAGTACAGAAACCCCATACCTTGTCCCTAATGCGCTCTTCCTCTGCTTCTTATTTCATTGGTCTTTGAAATTCCCATCAATTCAAGAACATCACATCACAGAGTAATTACATTGTTCACTCAGCCTTGAATGCTTCTATCTATCTATCTATCTATCTATCTATCTATCTATCTATCTAGCATCTATCTATCTATCTATCTGGGGTGTCTATTTAAAATAGCAAACCTAGCCACCAGGTCCTCCTAGTATCCCTCAGCCTCTACCTGACAAAAGCTCCTCCTAGCTTTTGTACTCTAAGCACTACCCTGAACTCTTCAGTCCAGAAAGCTGGGCTGCTCTTATCTAAGTAATTCAATCATTTTGATTACCTGCCCTATTTGTACCTTTGCCCTCTTACCTGTTACACCTAACTCCTCTCTCCTTTCCATTTCCCTCTCCCCCATGGCTCAGCTTAGTCACTTTCATGTCCACTCTGGACTCTCACAGATATCACTGCCTCTGGCTATACTATCTATATCTTTATCTATAATAAACTTTCACCTCCACTATACCTAGGAATGCTCATGTCCTTTCCTTTCATTTGTATTTATATATTTTATTCATTCTTCAAGTGTGACTTTTTTATTTCTTCCATTTTCATGGTTGTATTTACTTTTTCTAGTGTTCATGAGTTCATTTGGTTCATTTTCGTTAAGGTAGCTTTCTTTTTCTCAATAGGATAAGAGCAATAGAATGGCAACTAAGACAGAAATTGGCATCAGGGAGTAATATAGTATTTGCCTGGTATGAGTATGCTGCTTGCTGGTGGGATGTGAACTTTGAGACTTTGGATTAGAAAGGTGTTTGAACTCTTTAAGTTGCATGTGTGTCAGTAGAGGCTTAATGATCCATCCTTGTAAGAACATGCACGGTGATGCTAGTGATGCTGAGCATTATGTGAGCTGTTGGGGCTCTAGAGTTATCAGATGGGAAGATTATCAATAAGTGGCATAGAAACCATTTATATTTTGACAAAGATACTTTGGCTGCTTTCTGAACTTGTTCTAAAAATTGGCTGAGCCCTAAATTGAAGAACTTTGGATTAATAATATTGACAAAGACAGCCTACTATTAACAGTGTCATGTGGGTATTAGTAATTAATTACTCTTATACATATCTATACTTAATAGAAACAAACAGTTAAAAAATGCATGGAGTGACACATGGCTACCGCCACGTATGTAGTAGAGGATGGCCTTGTTGAGAATCAATGGGAGGAGAGGCCCTTGTTCCTATGAAGGTTCAATGCCCCAGTGTAGAGGAATGTTAGGGTGGGGAGGTGGGAGCGGGTGGGTGGCTGGGGGAGCACCTTCATAGAAGCAGGGGAAGGGCGATGGGATGGGGAGTTTCCAGTGGGAAAACCAGGAAAGGGGATAACATTTGAAATGTAAATAAAGAAAATATCCAATAAAAGAAAAGAAAAGATAATCTTTGATTTTAGTATAGAGGTGTTTTTGCCTATATATATGTTTATGTAATATGATACTGAAATTAATAAATATAAAGAGGAATATATGTAAAAAAAAATGAACAGCTTGAGTAGAAAAGGAGCATCAGAAAAGTTAGTGTTGAAAGCAATATAGTGCCCAAAGAGTCAAAAGGACTTTTGAAAAAATATTGATTAAAACAGGAGTAAAGAACAACCACAGGGAAAGACCCTACCCAGCTAAGTTTTTTTTTTTTTTTCGACGAGATAGGGTTTCTCTGTATAGCCCTGGCTGTCCTGGAACTCACTCTGTAGACCAGGCTGGCCTCAAACTCAGAAATCTGCCTGCCTCTGCCTCCCAAGTGCTGGGATTAAAGGGATTAATGCACCACCAGAGACCAGTGCCCAGCTAAGTTTCAAACACATGAAAAGTAATTAAAGAAAAACTTAACCAGTGAAGGAAGCATCAACAGAAAAAACAAAAGACCATAAACTAAGTGACAGCACATGCTGGTGAGAATGTAGCACAAAGGGAATACTCTGTCATGCTGGTTGGGGATTCAGACTTCTACAACAACTGTGGCAATAAGACTGGCAGTTTCTCAAAAACTGTGAATATTTCTAACACAAGACACAGCTATGCCACTCTTGGGCATATACCCAAATGTCCTCCTCATACCACAGGGACAGTTACTCAACTATTTTTATACCAGTTAGATTCATAATAGCCAGAAACTAGAAACAGGATAGATGTGCATAAACAGAAGAGTATATAAAGAAAATGTCATATAGCTTCAAAATAATATACTACTCAGCTATTAAAAACAAAGACATCATGAAATTTTCAAGCAAATGGATGGAACTTGAGAACATCATGCTGCATAAGGTAATGCAGACTCTGAATGATGCATATGGCATTTATTCATTTATAATTATGTATTAGACATAAAATGTAGGATAGCCATACTACAATCCAGAGAGCCAAAACAACTGGGCAATAAGGAAGGCCCAAGGGAAGATGTTTGAATCTCATTCATAATGTAAAAAAAAAACAAAACAAAAAAAAAAACAGTCATCATAGGTGGATAGCAAGAGGGAACTATGTGGGAGAAGGGATAAGGAGAGGTACAGGGATGAAGATCAACTGTGGGGACAGTGGGGGTGGGAGAGAGCTGGGATTAAGAATGGAAATGGTGGGGGTTATCTCTAGAATTATCTGGAGACCTGGGATAAAAGGTGCTACTAGGAGTCTGTAGGATTGACTCTATCTGAAATTCTTACCAATTGTGGATACTGAGACTGAACTGGCCACCTCATACAGGCAGGTAGGACTTCCACTGACAGGAGAGAAACACCAACCCACCTATAAAACCTTCAACCCAAAATGTATCCTGCCAACAAGATGCACAGGAATTTAAAAAGACCAGAAACTAAAAGGCCAACCAATGACTGACCCACCATGAGATCCATTCTAATAGAAAGAATCAACCCCTGACAGTAATAACAATACTCTATCATGCTTGCAAACAGAAAGCTAGCATAACTGTCCTCTGAGTGGCTTCCTCCATCATTAGATAGAAACAGATGTAGAGATCCTAACCAAACATCAGTTGGAGCTCAGGGAGTCTTAAGGAAGAGGAGGACAAAACTGAGTAAGCAGGAGGGGTCAAGGACACTACAAGAAGACCTACAGAGTCAACTAACCTGGGCCCATGGGAGCTTACAGAGACTGAACCACCAACCAAAGAACAAGCAAGAGTTGGACCTACCCCCTCCAACATTTAGCAGATGTGCTGCTTGGTCTTCATGTGGTTCCTTAACAATTGGAGTGGGGGTTCTCCATGACTCTATTGCCTGTCACTGGATCCCTAGTCTTTACCTGGACTGCCTGGTTGGGTCTCAGGTGAAGAAGAGGTACTTTGTCCTGCTGGGACTAGATGTCCCAGGGTGGCGTAGAACCCAAGAAAGGCTTCCCATTCTCCCAAGAGAAGGGTAGGGAATAATTGGGGGAGTGATTTGTAAGGGTGAGACTGGGACTAAAGGAGAAATGTGGACTGTGATTGGGGTGTAATATGAATAATAAATTTTGAAGAAGAAAGAAATATTTAAAATTAAACAAAGTTTAAAAACATTCGTTTTTGGACTGGTACTGGTATAGCTTATACAGTTTTAATACATGTAATGTTGCAAATCTCACAGTTGATTTATTTGGTCATTCTATAGTTTATCTTGAATATTGTTGAACATCTTATTTGTTAAAGGTTGATATACAAATTCACTCTGCTCAAAAGTAATAGGACCTGGTGAGCTTGAGGAAAAATTCTGAGATTTCAAGCCCATGAGATCTCTGTTCAAATGCTCTCTCACATACAATAGGGCTCTTTATGATAATCTCATTATATGTTGAATATGTTTAATAATATAATAATAATATACTTCCTTATAAATCATTGCGACTTTGAAACAATGCAAGAGAGAATATTAATTTTTCACCGTGTAGTTATGTATCTGAATGGAAGTGCATACTCCTCGTTAATGTGTATTATCTTAAAAACATTTTTAAATCATATTTTTAATCTCAGAAAATGAATAAAATTTATACCCCAACTATTACAGTGTTTGGCAAGTATCTGAAAAAAAAAAGATAACAAGAAGCAAATGGTAAAGTTAGAGGCTCTTCTCTGTGCTGAGTGAAGATCTGTCAAGTCTGCATATAGAAAGGATCATTGTATATTCTGTCTAAGGAACAAATTAGTTTTCCCCTCTACTTAACATATCCTCAGGTGGAAATATTTCTTTGTGGAGAGTGTTTTTGAATTTTGTGTGAAATATTTTTTGACAAGAATTAAATAAACTCTTAAAAAGAAATAACAGAAATATGCAATGTTTTGGGTAGTTCAAATATTACGACTCTACCTTTGGCAGAAGCAAGTAGGTTTTCTATAATGTGTGTCAACATAGTCCAAATACCTCCAACATTTCACACTTTAATTTAAATACTAAAGATGTATATCAATTTCTGATGTTACTAGAAAAGTAAAAAGAAGATGGAGACTGCAACCATGAGCTAGGGGTTCATGGCCAATGCCCACTAAGGCTTTTAATGTGTGTGTAGCTATGTAAACCATCATTGAAAAACATATGATTAGGAACATCAAATATTAGGAATAAGGGTTGGCATTATAGAATGTTTCAATTATTAAACAGGATACCTATAATATTGATGCTGTCAAAACTTATCAGTCAGCCACAAGCCAGAGGGGAATGTTAGCAGAGACAACCTCTCTCACAGATAATCTGTCTTCCCTGAAGCAAATAATTCCAGGACACACAGACCATACACCCTCATATAGCCTCCACAACTTCCTCAACATCTTCTTTCTCAAGTACTTTCACTATCTATGTAGAGAATCTGAGCCAGCTTTTTCCCCTTGGAGCCTTGAATATTTCCCATTGAAGAGAGGCTACCTGCCACTCATTTCGTGTACCAATAAACACTCTCATCTGTTGAGTTCAGAATATAGTTTCTTACTCTTTGTATCTTTATGATATCCCAAAATAATGAACAGAAAATATGAATTAGTGAGTAGAGATGACAATACTGAAATTTAAGGGTTACATTCAATCCTGGGAACATAAATGGGGAAAGGAGAAAATATACTCTGGAAAGATGTTTTATGACCTGAAGATCTCTGAATGGAATTTGACCATAAAAACAAGTAAATAAAATATATACACAGACATACAAAACTACAAGTAAAGTAAGTAAGTAAGAATGTAAGTAACAAAGTATGTGTGTGTGTGTGTGTATATATATATATGTATATTTATATATATATGTATATATATATAAAACATCAGGGTCCAGTTTTACATTCAAGACCTAATATACTAAAGGCTGAAATTTGATGCTTTAGTCACTATAAAGCTGAATGAAATATTTGTCACCTTACTACCAGATCTCCAAAAATTGGACTAGTCTCAATACATATGGATCCTCTAAGCTCTTCTCATCCAGCCACCTAGTCTAAACCTCTTCAGTACAGAGGCTGGTCTTTGCTTCCTTTCCCAAAGCTGCTCATTCCAACAGACTCTTGTTATTTTGGTTATGTGCTTGGTTGCCTCTTGATTTGCTCTTGGCCTCTTGTATCACAGTTATCTCTTGTTTTCCTCTCTTTGTCTCCCTTACTTATTTAGGAATTATTTCTAATAAATTGATTTTTGCACAAAATCTGACATAAACTTGAACTATTTCACATTCCTTCTAGAAGTACCTTTAGTGTATGACTATTATTCAAAGTAGGCACTGAGAAAGAAAAACTTTACCTATCCTATTCATACAAGGGTATTGTGAAAAAGCAGTCTTTCAAGTCAAATATTATTATAGGCCATGATCTCAATAACAAAGATGGTAAAAGAAGTCCAGGCTGTAAAGTACCGATTGGTTAAATTACCTTTTTATCCGGTCTTAAATCCATTATTGTCCTCAATTTTCAGGACTTTTGTTAAAAAACAATTACAGAAGAATTCCATGGGCTGGTAGATTTTCTACCTGTTGAGCCTCCAGCTGTTCCTTTACCAGTTTTTCAAGTCTCTGGAATTTTCCTTTTGATGTGGGATACTTCTCTTGCCATACAAATAGATTTGATAACTGTTTTAGGGTCAAAGCTGTTGGTATGTCAGCAGTGGCTCTTTTTATAAATTTGAAAATTTGATCCCTGTGATGTCTTGTTTTTGAACCATGGGCACAGTTTGTGATTTTTCTCAATCGCCCATATCAATACCATTCCCAGGACCACGTACCATATCACACTTACTTTCCTCATCTGCTGTCCCTCATATTGCAGGACTAGTAATTTGCTTATCTCATCGTTGTATAAAAAATCCCTTGTCCACAAATTGATGGGTTTCTCAGCCACATAAGGTTTCAACTTCCCTATTTGCTCTTCTGGTCCCAAAAAGTTAATCCATCTGACATTTTTTTTTTCTTATTCCTGATAATTTACCAATTCCCATAATCTATTTGTAAATCTTTTGAAGTAGTCTATCTGGAATCTAAGGTTTTGGGGAAAGTATATTTACATCGGATCCTATATCTATCAAACCTTCTATGTCAACACCATTCATTTTTACCATTAATATATTATTGCTAGAACATACATTTTCCAATATTCCGAAAAGCTGCTGTCCTTTCTACTGGAGCAGCCTTGGTCTTGATATAAGGAAACAATAACAGTTGAGCAATTTCATCCCTACATCAATTTGCATCTTCTTTCTAACATATGCAATGAGTTTAATTTTTCCCTTGGTATCCCCATGTACTATACCAGGATGTACAACAAATCCTTGAGAAGTGAACCCACTTCTTCCCAAGATTCCGAGTGTTCCTGGAGCTAAAGGACCATGTACACGTGTGGTTATCTTGTAGCATTCAACTTTAGGGGATAGACTAAGAGCCATATCTGTGGGCAGATCAAAAGCAGCACTCACTTCTGTAGCATGCATAAAATCAGAAACACATAATCGTGATTTTCTTGCCTACTTGGTACTTTCTGGCTAACTAAAGGAAGATGGCTTGTCTTGTTTACTGTAAGACCTCAAGTTAACTTGCCCCTCTTTTCATTTTGTGATAGCAAGAGATTACCTCATGTGTCCCTCTTGTACTGGCTATCCTTTGACCAATGTTTTCCTTTTCCAGAATGGATAAATACCCAGGAAACATTTGTTGTTCATAATAAGCAGAACCAGCTTGTTCTCTTCTACGGATACCGTACTCTCCATCATCAATGTGCATGCTATTTTGAGGTATGAATCCTCTAGCCTTTCAATTTCTTTGGAAATGACCAAATTTACCACAATTAAAGCATCAGGCATTTTGGTTTCTAAGACATCTAGCTATGGCTTGCCCTACGGTATTAGCATGATGCTCCTGAAAACCAATGCCAGTTGTCCTGTCTCTCTTCTCTTACATTCAATATTCACATTTTCACAGGCTAATAGTCTATCAATGACTATCTTGTTTCAGGATCTGATATGGCTTTTTTATAGCTGAACTCAATGTCTATGAAATATAGTGGATGCTTCTGTTGGTTCCCATATTACCTTCTTAAATTATGTAGAAAATTATGTAGATTTTTTCATAACTCCTCAATCATATCCTAGGCTCTTAAATCCATAGCATAACAATTGCTCTATCACGATATTAGATTTGTTCTTGTAAATCAGCAATAAGGCCCTTCACCAATCAGTTGGTTTTCAGTAGCATTTATATCCCTTGTTATATTCTGTTGTTCTAATTTGTGGCTTAATTCCTCTATCATGTTAGCTACTGTAATTGTTGTCCAGCTTCTAGACAACTGACAACAATCCCTTCCATTCTTGGGGTATAATCATATTCTTTGTAGCCCACATATTTAAAATGTCAAATGGAGAGTGCAATCTATACAAGAGCATAGCCTGTTTAAAAATGCTTTAGATCTAGCATTTCTATAGCACAACAGGTCAATTCATTATTGGCAGGAGCACCATCATTAGCAGGCATATGCTACACAATGACAGTGAATGCTGAAGGTGCCTGTGATGGTGCACTTGGCTGAACACTATCATGTTGTCCCTGTACCATCTCCTGATCTTCCAAGCCCATAGTTTCATGGAGGTGCTCTGGGTGTTTGGCAGGGAAAATGTATAGTGCAGGGAAAGGTGGCAGTTCACCTTCCAGTCTGTTCTACTTCTCCACTTCATTGTGCAGTAAATTCTTTATCTTGCACATCAAGCCTAAAACATCTTGTTCTTCCACTGGCTCCTTTTGCTTCCCAAGCACTTCTAATTATTTGCAAACTTTCTGCCTGCTTACCCAACTCTACAATCTTCTCTAACTTAAGAGAGTTGTGAACTTTTCTGGAAATATTTTTCAAATGTGCATGCACAAAAACAACAACAAAAAAAAACAATCCTCTGGAAACAAGGTAGGAAAACACCCAGAGGACATAACTTGAATTTTGCCAATCTCCTTAAAGAATATTGCTAATGCCTCATAACCTGACTTTTCCACTACCACATTCAAAGCAGAATTACCCATTTTGCCTAAGCCATGTTGGGTAAACTTCAATTTATCAAAACTCACTTTAATGAGGGTTTTCAAGTACTTTAACCCACCTTCTAACCCAGCATCCAAAGGTAAGGTAGAAAGGATGGTAAATGGATGAGGCTATGTGGACCTGTTTAGATGTAGTTCTTTGGGACTATTCCAATCTTAACTGTCAGGATACTAGCAGTCCAGTGTCAGGATACCAAATACAAATCAGCAGCAGTGGCAGAATCCAGCAGAAAAAATCCAGGCCTACAATGAATTGGCCTAAGTCAGCAGGAATGACCAGGTCCAGCTGGCATGCCTTGAGAAATTCTCTGCCATTTGTCTCTCAACAAAATAAGGATCAGCGAAGCCACAAGACAAATGAAGCTTTGCACACCTAGCTTGCAAGTGTGGTACCATCACTATCAATTGTGTCCTGTTTTTACTCTCTCCAGACATCACCTGCCCTCTCATGGGTCTTCTCATGTGAATCTGACTCAACAAAGCACCATGAGATTCTGCATCACATGAAACAACCAGAAACTTCCACTTCCACAACTAAGTCAAAGCTGCCTTCATTTGTTATGGCATCAGGACCTAAACCTGGGTGTAAGACCTTTCTTATCAGAATGGAGTGTAATGGGTGGTCAATACTAGTGAGTAACCATTGATATCTGGGTATTTTTATTGGCACATATGTCATTTGGATTAAACTTCCTCTCAAAATTACCTTCTCAAATCTCTGATGGTGTGGAATACATCAGTCTAAGGTATATATTTTTAGGTCAAAAGTGGGAAGCCCAAAAGGCAGTGCTGGTGATAGTGAACTAAACAGAAGGACTCAGACCAGGTAAACACAAGAACTGTGGTTTGTAAACAGAAGTCCAAATTTAGCACTCCTTAAGAATCTCACAAGGTCAGTTTCTGTTTACAAATAAAACCAATATATTAAGATAGGTATCTTTAAAAGGAATTTGCATAATATGTCCCCAAAGGTCAAGTACTTCATTTAAGGTCATCTAGTTCTAATCAACTGAAGAGACTACATCACCTCAAAGACTCCTGTATCACTGACTGTAATAAAATTTTTACTTGCTTTTTTGACATTTTACTTCTCTCAGTTCCCTGAGAGATACCCATGGTAGTTTGATTCCCAATAACCCTTTCTTTCTACCCATGCATGGGTCTAAATCATAGCATTAGCTGAAGCCCAATATGTAATCAGTAAACAGCTTTTTCCCTACTTTTCTGAGTGCATGGAGTCACTTCTCACAGAGGATTGCATATTTTTAGAACAGAAACAATAGACTTTCCATTGTGTGTTTTATAAACTCGTGGGAGAAAAAAATGTATAATTTTTTCCCTGTCAAAATGCATCTTCAATAGGATAGATTCATGTCCCCTGAATATTACCTGAAAGGGTAAAGATCACCAGAATTAACAAAATCTGTTTATTATTTTAAAAAGCAAAGAAAAAGGAAAAATGAGAAAGTAAAAATTCTCCAAACTATATATTTGCAAAGGACAGAAGGTATCAAAATTTTGTTTTCCAAGACAGTAATGTGGAATATGGCATCATTATCTGAATGTTTTCCCATCCAATTATATGGGAAAGTTAAAAATACAGAGCAAGTCACTGACATACCTAACGTTTTTGTTCCTATATTTTAGACTCAAAACTCAGTTTGGCAGTCAGATGGTTTTAAATCAGAGATCTCAGCACAAATGACTGTGTTCAGTATCACATTGTCCAATTGCATAATCATACAAAAATATTTCAATTTTAACATTTAATTTCATATATGTGTGTGTATCTTTAGCTATATCTTTATATGTTATATGTGCATGTGTATGCATGTATATGTGTGTGTATTATTGTGTATATATGTATGTAGTCCTGCCATTTGGTCTCCAAAAAATTTACTTTCTACCATTATGCACAAATATAATTATTATACTTCCTCCCTGTTCAAATCAATATGTGTCTGATTTTTCTTCATGTCAGTAAACTAAAATGCAACCTGTTAGCTATTCACACATAGAATTGTAATACAGGACCTCCCAAAAATAACAACTGAAATATGCAGCAGAAGATAATTTTCATTAAGTCTTCATCATTACACTGTATATTCTAAAGACATTTTCTTAAATACTGAGGTGTTAAACATAGAGATTATCAAAGTCTCTCACATATGTAATCCCACTACCCCATAGACTGAAGCAAAAGGATCGTAAGTTTGAAAACAGCCACTTACACATAATGAGATGCTAATGACGTAATGGGAACTGACAGTGAGGCAAAGAGAAAAAAAAGGAGAAAAAATTTTATTGGAAGAGAGATGACTTAGGGTTGAATAGGATATAGAATCTCACTTGACCATTTAATCTGACTAGAGAATGCTATCTTTTCTTGACATTAATTAATGAAGAAGATTAGAAGGCAAAATTTGTTCTCACAGATATCAACTGAAAAATAGAAATTATATCAGATAACTTATGTGGAAGACTTAATTATCTACAAATTACATTAATCATTCAATAAAATTGCACATAAACCTCATACTGCTTCATTTAATTGAAAGTATTTGTTTTAGTTTTGTAATATCTCTACAACCTGGAGGACAGAACAGTACAATTAAGCTTCTTTCTGAGATAGGAAGGGTTACACCTTTCCTAGTATATTTACTTTTTCTCGTCCTCTTCCAAATTACTCTTAGGAGATCCTTAGAGATTTGAATAGTTTGAAGCATAATTATTAGCTCTGTGAATTGAGCCTGGAAATCTCATAAATAATCCTGTGTGTTCCAGACTTAGAGTTTAAAAATTTGATCCAGAATACCTTATACCTTATATGTATGTTTTCTTCTCCTCACATGTTCACCAAGCACATGGGAAGTGTCATGAATAACTGTCTTTCTACCAGTCCTGAACATAGAACTTGGGCCAAAATCACACACCAAGCAAGAGTGCAAGAGAGTATAGCTCAGCTATCGTCATTCTCCTGTGGAAATAATTTATAGCCTAGTAAGTATTAATCTATGCAAGACACAAAAGGGAGACGGGAGTTGTTACATTTTTGGTACCAGAAAGATAATGGTATGTGGTGTGGGGTAATTAGTGGCAAAAAAAGGATCAATAAGCAAAATTTTATCATACAGTGCTATGAAGTCTATGTTATTAGTTAAGCTTATTAAGTTCATTTATTACTGTGAGAAGTTTCATATAGTTTAGTTTTCTGTCCTTGTAGAGTCTAACTTCTGTAAGAATCTTTTCAACCAGAACAAGAAATTGACACCTCTCTAATCTGTCTGCTATTAAAATGTTCAAGTACCTGGTGATAAAAATAAAGATGAAGATGAACATAGGAAATAAATAGAAAAAGAACCAGTAAATAAGAGATAGTGGCACACATGTGGTTACAATATTTACCAAGCTGCGATAGGAAGATTTTGAGTTTCAGATCAATCTGGAATCCTGGAATTTGAAGACATGCCAGAAATTGGACTACATAGCCAGAAATCATAAAAATATAAAAGACAAAATTGAATGAATAGTGAAACTTTACCCAGGACTTCCAAATATCAAACTATGTATTTTCTTTAAACATGTACATTTATATATGTACAATTATTTTCCATAAAACATATAAACAGTATCATCATGTTAAATAGAATTGAGAAATATATTTTATGTAACTATTGTAATTGATTTTAACATTTGAGATTTTAATTTAATTTCAACATTTTGACCTGGCTTTTCTTCCCTTCAAACCCTCAAATAAAACCTTCTCGGTACTAAAGTGACAATGTTCATGAGTTAGTCTGTTTTACATTATTATCAAAATGTTCAAGACAGGTAAACTTTTTGAGAAAAGGAGTTTGTGTACCTCACAGCTTTATATTCTACAGATTGAAACCATGAAGCCCAGTCTTTGATGATGGTCTCTTTGTGAATTGCAGAGATGAAAATGTATTGAGGAGGAAGTCATAGTATGTTATAAGATGAATGCAGAGTTTCTTGTCTCTTATCTCTAAAAAAGGACTATCTTAATGGTGCACTTCTCCTGAGATTCCTGCCCTTTTCCTTCTTCCTGAGGTTTCTCCTTCTTTTTCTTTTCCTTTCTTTTCTTTTATGGTTTTTTTTTCTGGTGTAAACTGTTCTGTTCTTTCTTTTCCTCTTCTTTTCTCTCCTCTTTTGTCCTCTCTTTTCCTTTCTTTTCTTCCTTTGTTCCTTACTTAATTTCTGCTTTCCTTCCTTCAGTCCATTCTACTTTCCTTTCTGTCTTATTTTCCTCTATTACCTCCATTTTCTACCTCTTTTCTGCTGGAATTTAGCTAAGGTGTTTACATTGAAAAGACAGTATAAACCACTGATTTACATTTAAATCATGGATTCTATTTCTTAAATAATCAAAGTAACTACCAAACAATGACAAAGCTCCTAGCCCATGAACATTTTTTGGAATAAACAAATTATATCTAAACATTAACAGTTCTCAGATATAAATGTTTTCTTATAAATTACTGGATTACAAAAATATGGACTGGTAGTCATTGGCCTTCATAGTGCTTAATTAACTACAACAGTATAATTTTTCTTTCTAAAAGACAGCCCAGCACCATGGAACCATATAATTTAACAGGTACCTTGGAATTTCTTCTCCTTGGACTCTCAGAGGACCCTGAACTGCAAGCCATATTATTTGTATTATTTATGCTCATATACCTGCTCACAGTGTTTGGAAATGTGCTCATCATCTTGGCCATCAGCTCTGATTCCCACCTCCACAGCCCTATGTACTTCTTCCTCTACCATCTATCATTGTCTGATATGGGCTTCAGCAGCACCACCATCCCCAAAATGCTGATAAACATGCAGACCCATAACAAATCCATAACTTACGCAGCCTGCCTAACTCAGGTGTCTTTCTTTTTCTTTTTTGGGTGTATGGACAGCCTACTACTAACTGTGATGGCCTATGACCGATGGGTAGCCATTTGTCACCCTCTACACTACCAAGTAATTCTGAACCCTCGCCTATGTAGATGTTTGGTCATAGTGTCATTTTTCATTAGCCTTATGGATTCACAGGTACACTGCTTGATGGTGTCACAACTAAAATTTTGCACTAATTTAGAAATCCTTCATTTCTTCTGTGATGTTACAGAGCTCCTAAAACTTGCATGTACTGACACTACTATCAGCAACATAGTCATATTTCTTGCCAGCATCATTGTTGGTTTTCTTCCTGCTTCAGGAATCCTTTACTCCTACTATAAAATTATTTCCTCCATTGTTAGAGTTCCATCATCATTAGGGAAATATAAAGCCTTCTCTACCTGTGGATCTCACCTGTCAGTTGTCTGCTTATTTTATGGAACAGGTATTGGTGTGTACCTTAGTTCATCTATTTCTAGTTCTTCCAAAAATAGTGTGCTAGCTTCGGTAATGTATACCATGGTGGTTCCCATGATGAACCCCTTCATCTACAGCCTGAGGAACAGGGACATCAAGAAAGCCCTCCAGAAAATTTTTACTCGAACAACATAACATAACCACCTGTATAATCAATTCATGTATAGTTGCTTAAATTGTGGGTCATATAACTGATGGTGGTATTATGAAAAATGAAGTGATTATAAAAATTTCTGAATATAAAATGATCAAAAATTAATTAAAATATGGAGTGAATCTGGATGTATCTTGCTGTGTCTTTAATAGTAAATGTTGTATCCTCACATTGGCCTGCTTTCTGACTATAATACTAAAAATCAGCACTGCACATAATTTTATATACTGAAACACCAAGAAATCCAGCCAGAAATACTTGGATAGAATTGGGTTTTATTGTTTTGTATTGTTATGCTTTTGCCATATGTACAAAAGGAAACATGTTGGTGTAATTACAGATATCAACATTTTTCAATATTTTCCTAACACAATTCATCAGCATGTGAATCTGAGATTATTGATTGTTGTACAAGAATGTTTAATTTTTTTTAAAAAATTATATTTTTGTTCCTGATATCAGTTTCATAGAGCAGCTATAGGTTGGATATAGTTTCTTGGGAAGGGAGACTCAGTCATTTTTGAATATGTGGCCACTGATAACAGTTTCATGCTATTTGTCCCAAACTCGAGCACATATAGGCAACACTAATGTGACTCAATAGGCTAATAGAATAGAGATCGGAAATCGGTGTGAGCATGTAATGAAGGATGTTGGAGAACTGGTGGAGGTGAAATGAAAATGAGGGAGTTCTATGCTTTTATTTCATTGTATACATGTATGAATTTCTCAGGTATAAGGAAAAAATTAAATAACTAGAATTTTTAAACTGATATTAAGACTGAATGTGCAACAATTTCTGAAATGGCATTGAATGTACACCTGCCATTTTGTAGTATGTACTTATGTAATGTATACTCCCCTGCAGTGATGCCTATTCATTTAAAATATTGACCAAGAATTAAGAAAAAACACCAAAAATTTTACACATTCTGATATATAATACTTTAAGTCATGATTCTTTTTTTTTCTGGGGTTTTTTGTTATTATTTTTACTCTATTCTTACACCCCAGTCATTAACCCTGCCTGGCCCATCCTCCTACTGCTCCTCATACCATTCCTCCTCCAGCATCTCTAAAAGGATATCCTCATACCTCACTCTCACCCCACCAGAGCTCCACACTCCGTGGGGCCTAAATTCTCTCAAGGGGTTAGGTGTATCTTCTCTCACTGAGTCAGAACAGGCAGTCCTCTACTGTATCTGTGTTGGGGTATTCATATCAACTAGTGTATGCTGCCTGATTGGTGGCTCAGGGACTGAGAGATCTCAGGAGTCCAGGTTAATGGAGACTGCTGTTCTTCCTATGGGGTCAACCTCTTTCTCAACTTCTTCCAGTATTTCCCTAATTCAACCACAGGGGTCCCTGGCTTCTGTCCATTGGTTGGATGTAAGTATCTGCATCTGACTCTTTCAGCTCCTTGGGCCTCTCAGAGAGCAGCCATGCTAAACTTCTGTCAGTAAGCACAGCATAGCATCAGTAATAGTGTCAGGTCGTGGAGCCTCCCCTTGAGCTGGATACCAATTTGGGCCAGTCTCTGAACCTGCTTTACCTCAGCCTCTTCTCCATTTTTGTACTTGCAGTTCTTTTAGACAGGAACAATTCTGGGGCATTGTTTTGGACTGTGGGATGGCAACCCATTTCTTCTAATTGATCCTTTGTATTTCTACTGAAAATAAACATTTACAAAGTACTTCTCCTCACTGTTGAGCATTTCATCTAAGATCTCTCCCTTTGAATCCTGAGCATTTCTCACCTCCCAGGTCTCTGGTACATTCTAGAGAGACCCCTACCACTTATCTCCAGAGGTTGCCTGTTTCTATTCTTTCTGATGGCCCTCAGGGCTTCAGTCCTGTTCCTCCCCACCCAATACTAAACATATTCCCCTTTTCCCCTCCCTGTACCCTCTCCCACCCAGGTCTCTCAATCTCTCTGACCCCTGTGATAGCGTTCTTCTCCCTCCCAAGTGGGACTGAAGCATCCTGACTTGGGCTCTTTGGCTTGTTAACCTTCTTGAGTTTTGTGGATTTTATCCTGTATGTTCCATACGTTTTTGCTAATATCTACTTATTAGTGAGGACATACCATGCATGTCCTTTGGGTCTGAGTTACCTCACTCAGCATGATATTTTCTAGTTCCATTTATTTGTATGCAAAACTCATGAAGTCCTCATTCTTAATAGCTGAATAGTATTCCATTGTGTGAATGAACCACATTTTCTGTATCCATTTTTCTGTTGTAGGACATCTGAGTTGTTTCTTGCTTCTGGATATCACAAACAAGGCCACTATTAACATAGTGAAACATGTGCCTCTATGGCATGGTGGGGCATCTTTTCTGTATTTGCATAAAACTGATATAGCTGGGTCTTCAGATAGATTTATTTCCAATTTTTTGAGGAACCTTGAGATTGATGTCCAGAGTGGTTGTACTAGTTTGCATTCTCACCTGCAATGGAGGAGTGCTCCTCTTTCTCCACATTCTTACAAACATGTGTTGTAATGTGAGTTTTTTATCTTAGTCATTCTGATTGGTCTAAGGTAGAATCTCAGGGTAATTTTGATTCACATTTCCCTGATAACTAAGACCTTTAAACATTTCTTTATGTGGATCTCAGTCATTCCAGATTCCTCTGTTGTGAATTCTCTGTTTAGTTCTATACCCCATTTTTGTATCAGAATTTTTATTTATTTATTTATTTATTTTTGATAGTTAGCTTCTTGAGTTCTTTATATCTTTTGTATATTAGCCCTCTATCAGATGTGAGGTTAGTAAGGACCTTTTGCCAATCTGTAAGTTGCTGATTTGTCCTATTGACTATGTTCTTTGCCTTACAGAAGCTTTTCAGTTTCATGAGGGACAATTTATCAATTTGTGATCTTAGAGTCTTAGGCATTGGAGTTCTGTTTAAGAAACTTTCCCCGTGCCGATGTGTTTGAGGCTTTTTCCCACTTTCTCTTCTATTAGAGTCAGTGTATCTGCTTTTATATTGAGATCCTTAATCCAGTTGAATTTGAGATTTGTGCAAGGTGACAAATATGGATATATTTTCATTTTTCTACATACTAACTGCCAGTTAGACTAGCATCATTTTTTGAGGATGATTTCTTTTTTCCATTGTATATTTTTGGCTACTTTGTCAAAAATTACTTGTCCATAAGTGTGTGGTTTTATTGCTGGGTCTTTAGTTCCGTTCCATTGATCAGCATGTTCACCTCTGTACTGATACCATGCAGTTTTTATCACTATTCCTTCACAGTATAGCTTAAAGTAAGGGATGGTTATTCCCCCAGGAATTCTTTTATTGTTAAGAATTGTTTTTGCTATCCTTGTTTTTTTTTTTTCCATATGTAATTGAGAATTTCTCTTTCCATGTCTTTGAAGAATTCTGTTGGAATTTTGATGGGGATTGCATTGAATCTGTACATTGCTTTTGGTTTGATGGCCATTTTTACTATGTTAATTCTACCATCCATGCACATGGGAGATTTCTCCATTTTCTGAGGTCTTAGTTGATTTTATTCTTGATAGACTTGAAGTTCTTGTCAAATAGATCTTTCATATGATTGGATAGAGTTTTTTTTCCTTTTGACTTGTAAAGTATATTCAACTTTATTCTAATTATTAAGTTGATCATTCATTAAAAGAATAGAAAATATTGCACTCACTGATAAGTGGATATTAACCCAAAAGCTAGGAATACCCAATGTACAATTCACAGACTACATCAAACACTAGAATAAGGAAGACCAAAGTGTGGATGCTTCGGTCCTTTTTAGAAGGGTGAACAAAATCCTCAAGGGAGGAAATATGGAGACAAATTGTGGAGCACAGACTGAAAGAAAGGCCATCCAGAGACTGCCCCGCCTGGGGATCCATCCCATATACAGACAACAAACCCAGACACTATTGCAGATGCCAAGAAGTGCTTGCTGACAGAAGCCTGATATAGCTGTCTCCTGAGAGGCTCTGCCAGAGCCTAACAAATACAGAGTAGAATGTTCACAGCCAACCACTGGATTGAGCACAGGGTCCCCAGTGAAGGAGTTAGAGAAAGAACTGAATAAACTGGAGGGTTTTGCAATCCTATAGGAGAAACAACAGTATTGACCAACCAGACCCTCCACCAGAGCTCTCAGAGACTAAACACCAACCAAGGAGTACACATGAAGGGAAACATGGCTCCAGCAACAAATGTAGCAGAGCATGGCCTTATCTGGAATAAATGGAAGAAGAGGCTGTTAGTCCTGTGAATGCTTGATGCCCCAGATTAGGGGAATGTGAGTGCAGGGAGGAGGGAATGGGTGGGTGGGTGGGGAACATTCTCAGAATCAGGGGGAGGAGGGATGGAATAGGGGTTTTCTGGGGGGAAGGAAACCAGGAAAGGGGAAAACATTTGAAATGTGAATAAAGAAAACATCCAATAAAAAATAAAAACAACAACAAAAAGTCCAACCTAGCCTCCTTTCCCTTCTCACCTTGCTGCTTCCTCCTCCACTGTGATAGTTTCCAAGTTGCTGCAGTTCACAGGTTTCCCTAGACCCAGATACTCACTATTCTATATTTAAGGTCGTTTTCCCCCACTGTTCCAGACATTCTAGTTTTTCTTCCAGAAAACCCTGGCCATGCCCAATATGCTGTTTCTGCTGCTATGAACTCTTCCAGGTGCTTGGGCTGTTCTTGCTCTATTTTACCTATAGTAGGAATCTTCCACCTCCTGATGGAGCAGCTATCTCAGTGGTTTCTTTACTGTGATTACACTCTCCCATCCCTGATTCTTTGTTGTAGACATAATTAGTTCCATTGAATAGGTTTTCCACTGAGATTTTTAGTTAACACACGTTATTTTCATTTCTACCATTCATTTTAGATTGGGTTTTCTTCAAAAATTCAAATTCTATTATAATGTCTTATACTGACTTCCTTATTTTATCATCTGTTTATAATCCTCTTCTTTGAGTTGTTAGGATCTAATTATAATGTTTTTCTTTCAATTTTTAGTCTGAAGTTTCTTCAAGGTCATTATAAAGAGGAATAAATACTATGAAATTTGTGGATTTTAGAGGAGACATGTTATTTGTACTTTTATTTCTTCATTGGTATTTGCACATCAGGAATTAGAATGCTGTTCAGGACTTTGTTTTTTTATTTTTGTTTTTTTGTTTGTTTTTTTATCCAGGTCACCTTCATTACATCATCATAGGTGTTTTCTGTGTTCAGGAGGGAGCTACTTCACAGCAATTTTGATGTTTTGATTTTTCTCTTTGGTATTTGAGACTTCCACTCAAGGTCCAGGCTTTATGATGGTAAACTGCACATTGGTCCTTTAGGCATCATGGTCAAAGAATTTGGAACATATTTCTCCTTGCAGTGTAGACTGTTTCACAGGGCTGTGAATGGGAAGTCCTGCAAAGAAGCTACATCTGTAAAGACTGATTGATTGAGTAGAAATGCAGTGATATAAACAGGTTGGAATGATTTAGATACAGAAATTACAAGTTAGCATGGGTTGTCCCTTATTATTATTTTTATACAATCTAATTATAGCTTTTTATCCTCCCTTTCATCCCAGTCAACCCTTCTCATCTCCCTGCCGAATCCCATCTACCCTTCCTACCTTTCTCCTCACAAAAATAGAAGCGTCCCATGGATATCAACTATCCATGGCATATCAAGTTACAGTATAATATGCCATCTTCATTTATTGAGGATAGACAATGCAGTACAGTTAAGGGAAAGTGATCCAAAGACAGGTAATCAAGTAAGAGACATATGAACATATGTACAGACAGAGTGCCTAGATCCATCTCATGCATGCCCAGGCAGTTCAGTCTCTTTGAGAACCTGTGGTCCCAGTTCAGGTGATTCTATAGTTTTTCTTGTGCTCTAGTTATGTTTGGCTGTGTGTCTCTGAATCAGTTTCAGCTTGCTGTGTGAAGCCTCTCTGATGACCGTTATGCTATGCTGTTTGTAAGTAAAACAGAATATCATTAGTAGTGTCAATGTCAGGGTTGGGCTCCTTCTCATGGCATGGGTCTCAAGCTGATCCAGTAATTGATTGGTCCTTCCCTGAAATTCTGCTCCATTATAAACTTTAAACTTCTCATATACAGGACTAATTGTAGGTGCAAGATTTTTGTGCTGACTTAGTGATGTAATCTCTCCATAAGAAGGCTTGCCTACTTATAGGAAGTGAAAGTTCAGGGTACATATCCCACATTGTTAGGAATCTTAGCCACCTTATAGAATCCTGTGTCTTTCTATTGTCCTAGGTTTCTTGATCATACCATAGATGCCCACCAATCAGTTTTCTCTCCCAATAAGCTCCTCCCCCAGCAACTCACACAACTTCATCCCTCCTGTTCCTATTCCTATACTCTTATTGACACAGTTCTCTCCCTCCACAACTCCAGATGTCTAATCTCCTTCCCCTTCTCAGTGATATTCGAGTGTTCCCTCCTTGTGCCTCCTTGTTAAGCAGATTCTTTGGTTGTATGTTTTGTAGCATGGCTATCCTGTACTTTATGATTAATATCAATTCACAAATGAGTAGATATCGTGTTTGTCTTTTTGCAGTCTGTGTTGCCTCAGGATGATCTTTTTTACTTCCATCCATTTGTTTGAAAATTTCATGGCATCATTGATTTTAATGGCTGAGTAATATACCATTGTAAATGTGTCACCTTTTCTTTATCTATTCTTTGATTGAGGGACATCTAGGTTATTTCCAGTTGCTATTATGAATAAAGTTGCTATGAATATAGTTTATCAAGACTCTTTGTGGTATGGTAGAGCTTCTTTTTGGCCATAAAGCTAGGTTCTGAGGGAGAGTTATTCCAAATTTTCTGAGTGACCACCAAAGTGATTTCCAAAGTGGTCATATAAGCACATATCCCACCAGCAATGAAGTTGTGCTCCCCTTGGTCTGCATCCTCTTCATCAGGAGCTGTCTTTTGAGATTTTGACATTAGTCTTTCTGATTGATGTAAAATGGAATCTGAGAGTTGTTTTACTTTTATTTCCCTGATGGCTAAGGATGTTGAAAGGTTTTTTTTTTTTTTTTTTAACAGTTCCTCAGAATTTTGAAATTTGTTGGTTTAGAATTCTCTGTTTAGATCTGTACCCTTAATTTTGAATTAGGTGATTTGGTTTCTTGATGTCTGCTTTCTTAAGTTCTTTATATATTTTGGATGTCATCTCTCTGACAGATGTGGAGTAGATAAAAATATTTTACAATCTTTAGGCTGATATTTTGTCTTTTTGACACAGTTCTCTGCCTTACAGAAGAAGCTTTTCAGTTTCTGGAGGTCACATTTATTAATTGTTGATCTTAGTGCCTCAGGAGTTATTCTGTTTAGAAATTTGTCTCCTATGCAAATGCATTCAAGGCTATTGTTCACATTTTCTTCTATTAGATTAGTGTATCCAGTTTTATTTCAGGATCTTGATCCTCTTGAACTTGAGTTTTGTGCAGGGTGATAGATATAGATCTATTAGTATTCTTCTATATGCAGAGACTGAGTTAGATAAGCACCATTTGTTGGATATGTTTTTTTCCCCCACTGTATCATTTTGGCTTGTTTGTCAAAAATCAAGTATCCTTAGGTGTGTGGATTAACTTCTGGTAATTTTATTTGATTTTATTGATCAAGCTGTGTAACTTTGAACTTTTGCAACCATCCATTTTGTTCCCAGAAATAATGACACTGAGACTGAATTATATATGAATAAATATCTAGGCCAGTATCTTCAGCCTGCTCCCCTACTAGCTCATAACTTAATGTCCCATTAATTCCATTCTATGAATGCCTGCATGACTGATTATCTTCTTCACAGTTTCATGTGACCATCTTCTTCAGAGTTCCTGGGCAAATACCCTGCACCCATTTCCCAGAATCCTACATCTATCTGCAGGATGTCCAACCTTTGAGTCCTACCTAAACTCATCGACCATAGGCTTTTTATTAACAGATTATATTTCCACACATAATGTAAAGATTCTTTCTATATGCTATTACAGGGGTTTTATTATTATTGGTCTATAGTACAGCTGGAAATCAGGATGGAGATACCTCCAGAAGTGTTTTATCATACAGAATGTTTTTAGAGAACCTTGAATTTTTTTGTTTTATCATGGGATATATTTGCATCTTCTGATATCTTCTTCAGTTTCTTCCTTTAAAGATTTAAAGTTCTTGACATACATGTCTTTCAATTGCTTGATCAGAGTTACACCAAGATATTTTATATTATTTGCAGCTATTATGAAGAATGCTGCTTCTTAATTTCTTTCTCAGCCAATTTATCATTAGGATATAGGAGAGCTACTGATTTTCAAAAATAATTATGTATCCAGCCACATTTGTGAAGGTGTTTATAAGCTGCAGGAGTTCCCTGGCAGAAATTTTGGAGTCATTTACATATATTATCATATATCTGTAAAAATTGGTATTTTGAGAGCTTCCTTTTCAGTTTGTATCCTCTTAGTCTCCTTTAGTCTTATTACTCTAGCTAAAACATCAAGTACTATATTGAATAGATATGGAAAGAGTATATAACCTTGTCTTGTCCCTGATTTTAGTGGAATTGCTTTAAATTTCTCTCCATTTAATTTGATGTTGACTATTGACTTGCTGTATATTTTCTTTATTGTGTTTAGATATGTATCCCTGATATCTCCAAGATTTTTATCATGAAGAACTATTGGATTCTTTTAGAAGCTTTCTCAGGATCTATTATGATCATGTGTTGTTTTCTTTTAGGTTGTTTATATGGGAGATTATATTGTTAAATGGTTTATTTCATTGTTTTATTTTCATATCTCTGTGTTGAAGGCAAATTGATCATGGTAGATGATGTTTTTGATTAGTTCTTGAATTAGGTTTATGAGTTACTAGTGAGTATTGTTGTATCAATATTCATGAAGAAAACTGGTTTGAAATTCACTTTCTTGGTTGAGTCTTTGCTTGATTTAAGTGCCAGGGTGGCTACAGCCTTATAAAATAAATTTGGCAGTGTTCTTTCTGTTTCTATTTTATGATGTTATTTGAGAAGTATTGGTACTATCTCTTTTTTTGATAGTCTTTGTAGAATTCTACACCAAAACCATCCAGTGAGGACTTTTTTAGGTGGGAGACTTATAATGAATTCTTCTGTTTCCTTAGGGGCTATAAAACTATTTAAATTGTTTGGCTTAACTTTGCTAAGGGGAATCTATCCAGCAAACTATCCATTTCATCTAGATTTACCAATGTTGTGGAGTATAGGCATTTGAAGTTAGACCTAACAATTTGAGTTCCTCCATTTGTAGATTCAATGCAATTCCCATCAAAATTCCAATATACTTTTTACATACCTTGCAGAATATTCAACTTCATATGGAAAAACAAAAACTTAGGATAGTTAAAATCATTTAAAATAAAGGAACATCTAAAGATATCACCATCCCTGATTCCAAGCTGTACTACAGAGCAATAGTAATATAAACTGCAAGGTATTGGTATAGAAACAAAGAGGTAGATCAATGGATTTGAATTGAAGTCCCATATATAAACACAGACATCTACAGGCACTTGATTTTTGACAAAGAAGCAAAAATGGAGAAAAGGAAAAAAGAAAGCATCTTCAACAAATAGTGCTGGTCAAACTGGAGATAGATGAATGCAAATAGATCCATATTTATCAGCCTGCACAAAACTCAAGTCCAAGTGGATGAAAGACATTAATATAAAACCAGACACACTAAACCTAATAGAAGGGAAAGTGTGGAATATGTTTGCATTCAAAAAATGTATTGCATTGATACAGGAAATAACTTCCTGGACCGAACATCAATGGCTCAAGCACTAAGATTAACAATATGGGAATAATAATAATAATAATAATAATAATAATAATAATAATAAACAGGACCCCACAAAAGTGAACAGTTTCTGTAAGGCACAGGACATTGTCAAAAGGACAAAATGGCACCCTACAGATTGGAAAAAGATCTTTACCAACCCTATATATGACAGAGAGCTAATATCCAAAATATATAAACAACTCAAGAAGTTAGACATCAATGAAACACATGACTCAATTAAAAATGGTAGGTCTCCAGGAATCTTCTTGCCACCCAACAATTTTGGCTAAAATAGGAGATGTTAGACAGGAAGATAAGGAGTCCCCTGTAGCCTTTCTAGATAAAATCATGTGAGCACTTCTGACCTACACACCACTAAACCTGGAATCACCAGAGAACATATCAACAGTAATGATGGCTTTCATCAACCAAGCTGCACCAGACATAAAATGCAAGCTACAGAGGGTACATAAGATGCAGGAAAAATCACTATAGGGGATGCTAGCTGTAGCAGAAAAGGTATTCAACAATCAGAAGACCCCAGAAGACAAAGAGGCCTATGAAGAGGCCCAGTCAACTCAGAATTGGGCTAAAACTCCACTCTCTGCTAGAGCAAACTTCAAAGCAGAAAAATTGACAGTTGTGGCTTCTGGCAAGAGATAAAAGTAAGAAGCTACCACTATGAACAAGCTCTGACTCCAAAAGGATAAATGTGCATAATGCAAAAAGACAGGATATTGTATCAAAGACTAGTCTAAGAAACACCCTTGGGGGAGAAAAATGGAGACCAAGTAAAAGTGATGGAGGTAGAGGAACTATGTGATTAGGGGAAACAGAGTTTGGTTCCCCTTCCTGAACTTAGGGTAACTTTTAAAGAAGAGGGGAAACCTATCAAATCCCTGGTAGAAATAGGAGCCCAGCATTCACTTCTTACAGAGGTCCATGACAAGTTATCAAACAAAAGGATATGGGTATAGGGAGCAACAGGCACGAATCAATATACATAGACACCCGAAGATCAGTAGGTCTCAGAATGAGTCAGGAGTACCACTCCATCCTAGTCATGCCTGAAAGACCCTATCTTCTATTAGGAAAAGACCTGCTAACTAAAACTGGGGCCCAAATCACTTTCATCATCAAAGGGTTCTCCATAACAGGTCAAAGTGTGCAGCCAGTACAAGTCCTTACCTTATCTTTAGAAGATGAATATCGACTACATCAGACAGCAAAACTCCCTAAAGGAAAAGTCTCCATGTGGCTATTGCAGTTCTCATCAGTGTGGGCAGAGACTGGGAAAATGGGACTAGCCGTTCATCAAGCTCCCATCTGGATAGAACTAAAACCAGGGGCCTCCCCAGCTTGGGTTAGACAATACTCAATGCCTCAGGAGGCCAAGAAGGGAATCACTCTGCATATAAGAAGACTAAGAGACTTGGGGATTCTCATACCCTGCCAGTTGCCATGGAAAACTCTTATCTTGTCAGTTAAAAGCCCAACTCCAATGGTGACAGGCACATACAGGACTTGCAAGAGGTCAATAAGCAAGTCATGGACATCTGTCCAATGCTACCTAACCTTTATACTTTGTTAAGTTCTCTGGAGCTATCTAATGTCTGGTACACTCTACTAGATCTTAAAGATGCTTTCTTCAGCCTACCCATAGCACCTAAGAGCTAGCAACTGTTTACCTTTGAATGACATGATCCAGATGAAGGATTCAATGTACAGTTTATCTGGACCTGGCTACCCCATGTTTGAGAGTTCCTTGGGTCAGTGGAGTTCTGCTGATTATAGATTCCCACCTTTGCAAAATTGTCCAAACTCCTTTTATGAAGAAACAAAAGGAAGAAAATGCATTTTAAATGGACTGAGACTCAGGAAAACTCTTTCAATGAACTTAAACAATCTTTACTGATGGCCACATCTCTAGGGCTACCCGATGTGATTAAGCCCTTCCACCTCTATGTGGATGAGAGCAAAGGTATAGCAAAAGGAGTTTTGACCCAATTAATAGGCCCATGGAACAGGCCAGTGGCCTACTTGTCAAAGAAACTAGAACCAGTAGCACCAGTATGGCAACCATTCCTGCACATCATTGTAGCCACTGCTCTACTAGTCAAAGATGCTGACAAACTAACACTGGGACAAGAACTCTATATCACCACTCTCATGATATTGAAGGGGTGCTCAAACAATTCCCAGACAGGTGGCTAAGCAGTGCCCACATGACTCATTACCAGAGCTTATAGCTCAACCTCCCACAAATTGACTTCCTACTGAGTACATCTCTAAATCCAGGCTCTCTGCTGCTGAATCCAGACCTTGAGGCACCTCCCCATGATTATGTTTGGATACTCAGCCAGGTACTCATAAAAGGCTTGTCGGATCAGCTGAAAGCTGATGCTAAGGTCCTTTAGTACACAGTTGACAGGAGTTACGTATGGGATAGACAGAGGTATATGGAGGTAGTGGTAGTGTCTGACAATGAGACTGTTTGGACTTCACCCCTACTTATTAGTACTTCAGCCCAAAGAGCAGAGCTGATAGCCCTGACAAAATCCTTAAACTTGAGCAAGGACAAGCAGGTTAGTTTCTATATCAATAACAGATATGCCTTTGTCATGGCACATATACATGGGGCTATATATCAAGAAAGAGGACTGCTTAAAGCAGAGGGAAAGACTATTTAAGAAACAAACAAGAAAGTTTAGACATATTGCAAGCCCTCTGGCCATCGAAGCAGCTGGCACTTGTGCATTGTCTGGCCACCAGAAGGCAATTGTTAGGGAAGCAAAAGGCAATCAGCGGGCAGATGCAGCAGTAGAGGCTGCCACCCTAAATCTTTCGCCAACTCTGGCCTTTCAGTTGTCAGATCCTGGGCCTCTGCCAGATGAACCTGTATATTCTAAGGAGGACATTGCTTCTATCAGAAACAAATTACCTATGTCTCACAAGCCCAGAGAATTGTGGCTGAGAGTGGACTGTAAGCTGCTAATTTTGCCTGACACACCCGCCCAAGACCTGCTTCAGCATATTCCTCAGACAAGCCACTTGGGTACAAGGAAAGCAGAAGATCTCATTCAACCTGTAAATTTAAAACTTATTCATCCAAGGTCTTTGGTAGAACAAATTCCCTCTGAGTGCTTTAATTGCAAGCTTACCAATTTGGAAAACCAGCCCAAAGAGAAGAGCTCCCAACAGAGAGGTGCCAAACTGGGCACCTATTGGGAAATGGACTTCACTGAGGTAAAACTAGGCAAATACGGACACAAGTATTTATTAGTACTTATAGATAATTTTTCAGGATAGAATGAGACATTCCCTACTAAACATGAACTGATTCAGACAGTGATCAAGAAAATATTAGAAGATATCCTTTCCAGGTATAGTATGCCTGCCATGCTGAGTACTGACAGTGGACCTGCCTTTCATGCCAGGTAACTCAGGGAATGGTCAGGGCCATAGGGGCGAATTAGAAATTCTATAGGCTCCAAAGTTCATGACAGGTAGAGAGGATGAATAGAACTCTAAGAAACACTTATCAAATTGAACATGGAGACTGGCACAAACTGGGTGACTCTTCTTCCCTTCACCCTCTATAGAGAAAGAAACACACCTTTCACTTTGGGCCCAACCCTCCTTAGAGGCCATGTATGGGAGGCCCCCTCCCATAATTCCTAACCTGAAATCAGATGCACTAACTGAGTTTGCTGATAGACATGTTCTTGATTCTCTAGAGACCTTTGCACACACCCAGAGAACTATGGCCCCACCTAAAGGCAATCTATGAGACTGCTCCTCCACCTACCCCACACAACTACTGGTCTAGTGATCAGGTGTTCATCAAGTAACATCAGAGACAATCCCTAGAACCATGTTTGAACAGACCCTATATAATTGTGCTCACCACTTCCACCCCTCTCAAAGTTGACAGGATAACTGCCTCTATTCTTCACACTCATGCTTACCTCACAGACCTTTATCCAAATACAGAGGACATCACACCCAATGCAGCCAGATGGTGAGAGTGCACAAGGACTGGAACAACCCTCTAAAACTTGAGCTTTGATTTTCTCAGACTTCCCTCTTATTTTGGTATCCCGACAGGGGAGCCCTTTCCTAGGAAATAACCTATACTGTAGGGTTGTGGGGTCCTGTGTCTGCTCTACCATAAGGCATGTCTCCTCAGGGAGGTGGGACATGGGAGTTAACCATGCTTACCCCATGTTGTCCCATGCAGGTGTGGGCCTGTAGGGAAGACCTGGCACACCACTCCAGAGGTGAGGAAGCCAAGTTTGAGGCAATGGACAGCCAGAGCTGATTCAGGAGTCCCCAGGCCTTTGAAGAGGCTGAGGCCATCCGGTTTTCAGGCTCTTGGACACCCAGGCACTGCTAGAAGCCTCAGAAGAGCTGGGAACTGAGAATGGAGTGGGAGCCCTCAGGATGAATCTGGCCCGGTGCCAGAGGGAAAGGGAGGAGCTCTGGCTGGTCCTGCAGGGAGAGTTCTTGGCTTGTCAGCAGTTGGCTTGGGCTTAGACTTGGACTTGGGCTTGGGCTTGGGCTTGGGCTTGGGCTTGGGCTTGGGCTTGGGCTTGGGCTTGGGCTCAGGCTTGGGCTCTGGCTTGGGCTAGGGCTTGGGCTTGGTGGTGGTCGTGGCTGGGAGCACAGAGAGACCTTCTATGGGAGATTAGACAGTGGCTCTATAGGTGAAGGCCTTCTCCATGGCTCCCCACGGCTGATCCTGATGAAAAGAGGCAGTTCATTGTTTTAAGACATTTATTGGCATGGTAGAAAATGGATGAGTAAAACCATACTCCACTTCTCAGGCCAGGCCTGAGGTTAAATACCTTTTGCAGGGAGGAGTGTCTGGGAAGGGGAGCTTATTGGCTAAGACCTCCAGGCCTTTAGTTACCTCATTAAAATGGAGATCCGTCTTGAGCCTAAGTGACTATATGTCATATCCTCTACAAGTGGAGGGACTTGTGGTATTGCCCTTATGTGACTGATGGCCACAAATCTATGGAGATCTGTGGCTAATGACAGGGGCCTGGAGCTCTGGAATCAGGCAAAGCACCTACTGTCCCTTCAGGATTTCCAGGGCTTCAAGCCTTGGCTCAACTGGGGACCAAGATACCTTTCAAGGTCTGACACTATACCAGCTCTGGAATTTGACCTGGGTCCTAAGAGACAATGCCAAGGGGATGTTCTAAGCGAAAGGAGCTGGGTTGCTCCTCTCAGTATGTAATTTCCCAATATGAATTTTGACCTATGGGATCTAATAACTGACAGATCCACCTGGGCCCTCTTACACAATTACTTTTATATTTGCCCTGGACTTAAATAAGATGAAAAGTTCTGGAGGAACAAATGTGTTGGGGCCCAAGGCCTCTTAAGCCAATCATGGGACTGTGTGAGTACAGGGGCTATTTACTTGAAGGCCTCATATAAAAGAGATCTTATTCAGGAATAATCCCTAAAAGTTGAGGAAAGTTAGAAGGGGGGGGGGGGTTAAGAGTATATTATGTGTTCTAAGGCTGGTTGTAATTCCATATGAGTCTCTTTCACTGACGCCTGAAGAAGAGCTAAAGGTTGACACCAAGGAAAGATCTAGAGACTCTGTCTTAATTCCCCAGAGAAAGGGAGTGCCTTTTCCCTACAATTCTTCCCCCTAAGTCATTATGGCCTAATCTAGTATTAGCACCTAAGGTACCTCTCCCCATGCCCCAAACTCCATCTCCTAAGAGTCTAACTCCAGGACCTAACTCCAGGGGCAGATCCAGGAGAAGATCCTGGTTCATCCCACCTATTGAGGGCCTCATACAAGGTTTTAAATTTCACCCATAGTGAGCTAACTTCAAATTGCTGGCTATGGCTCAATGCTAGACATTCTTATCATGATGGCATAACCTGCAATGCCTCTATCACTGAATAGGAACTAGAACATTGTTCACAGGGCAAGGAGTATGTGTTGGTCAAAAGATACCTCAAGAATACTCCCATTTATGCAATTATACTTTCCCCTCTAACTACTATAAGGAATACTACTTAGTCCTACCAGGTAATGGATGGTGGACCTGTTCCACTGCCCTAACCTCATGCATTCACTAAGGAAGATGAAGCACTTCTGCTTTTTGCATACTTGTGCCATTAGTTCCTAGTGTAATATACAATTCAGGGGAAGACATGATGAACCATCTAACTCAGGTCCCCATAAAATGAAAAGAAAACCTTTTACAACTGTTGTTTTATCTCCCATCATAGGAGTTGGAATAACAAAAGCTATGGGGACAGGGACTTCAGCCTTAGTATTACAGGGAGAAGCAATTGATAATGATGTTCAAAGACTAGAAAAATCAATGACAGTCTTAGAAAACCTATTTCCTCACTAGTTGAAGTAGTATTACCAAACCAGGTTTAGATTTAGTATTCTTACAGCAGGGAGGGCAATGTGAAGCTCTAGAAGAACATTGTGTTTATGCAAATCATACTGGGATTGTTAGGTAAAACATGGCTGAATTAAGAAACCAATTACAGGACAGGAACTAGAAAGAAAACAATCTATGTGGTGGTATGAAAGTCTATTTATTCAAGGAATACCTCTGATTAACTACACCAGTACCTTCTGTGACTGGCCCAATTACTATAATATTCCTGCTACATAATTTTGGACTCTGTATTCTTAATACGTTAGTTAACTATGTGAAAGACCAAGTCAATACTGTCCAACTTACGGTCCTTAGATTTCATTATCAATTATTACACCTTCAGTCTGTGGTGACTACTGTGGTATGAGGTCCCAGGATTGGACGTCTAGGGTACTTGTGAAGGGTAGAATGAGGACCTAGCCAGTTAATTCTATCTTATGTTCAAACTTCAGTCCTTTTTATTTTTTAATTTTTTGAAATTATTACCACTATTCTTTAAATATTGTTTTACACTCCAGCCATTATCCCCCTCCATGTCTGCCTTTTGACTGCTCCTCATCCCATTCCTCTTCCCCCGTCTCCAAGAGGATGGTCCCACCCCCTGACACCCACCCCCTGACCCCTACCCCACTACACCTCCCCACTCCCTGGATCCTCAAGTCTCTTAAGGGTTAGTTTTATGTTCTCTCACTGAGGTCAAACCAGGAAGTCCTCTGCTGTATAAGTTTCAGGGGCCTTATATCAGCTGGTGTATGCTGCCTGGTTGGTGGTTCAGTGTCTGAGAGATCTCGGGGGTCCAGGTTAGTTGAGATGGCTGGTCTTCTTACAAGGTCACCCTCCTCCTCAGCTTCTTCCAATCTTTCTGTAATTCAAACACAGGGATCTCCAGCTTCTGTCCATTGGTTGGGTATAACTATATGCAACTGACTCAGCTGCTTGTTGGGCCTCTTGGAGAGCAGCCATGCTAGGCTCCTGTCTGTAAGCACACCATAGTATCAATAGTAGTGTCAAGCCTTGGAGTCTCCCTTTGAGCTGGGTCCCAATTTTGGCCAGTCATGAACTTCCTTTCCCTCCAGTTTTGTACCTGCAGTTCTTTTAGACAGGAACAATTCTGGGTCAGAACTTTTGACTGTGGGATGGCAAAAACATCCTTCCACGTGATACCCTATCTTTCTACTGGAGGTGGACTCTACAACTTCCCTCTCCCCACTGTTGGGCATTTCACACAAGATCCCTCCCTTTGAATCCCAAGAGTCTTTTACCTCCAGGTACCTCCCACCTCCCCAGGTTACCTGTTTGCATTCTTTGTGCTGGCCCTCATGACTTCACTTCTGTTCTCCTCACCACCAATACCTGAACATCTTCCCCTTTTCCCCTCCCATACCCCATGATTGCTTTCTTCTCCCTACCAAGTGGGATTGAGGCAACCTCACTTGGACACTTTGGCTTATTAACCTTCTTAACATCTATGGGTTGTACCTTGTGGATTGTATTCTCTACTTTTATGGCTAATATTCACTTATTAGTGAGTACATAACATGCATGTCCTGTGTTACTTCCATCCATTTGCCTGTGAAACTCATGATGTTCTCATTCTTAATAGCTGTGTAAGATTCCACTGTGTAAATTTTCTGTATCCATTCTTCTGTTGTGGGACATCTGGATTGTTTCTAGATTCTGGTTATTACAAATAAGGACACTATGAACGTAGTGGAACACATGCCTCTGTGGTATAGTGGGGCATCTTTTGAGTATTTTCCCAAGAGTGGTATAGCTGTTTCTTCAGGTAGATCTAGTTCCAATTTTCTGAGGAACCTCCAGATTTATTTCCAGAATAGTTGTACCAGTTTGCAAACCTACCAGCAGTGAAGAAGCATTAGTCTTTCTCCACATTCTTGCCAACATCTGCTGTCACCTGAGTTTTTGATCTTAGACATTCTGATTAGTATAAGGTGGAATCTCAGGGTCATTGTGATTTGCATTTCCCTGAAGATTATTTGATTGGGTTGTTCAGTATTTTGGAGATTAGCTCTTCAGTTCTTTATATATTTTGGATATCAATTCTCTAGCAGATGTGGGGTTTGTGAAAAATTTTTTCCAATCTGTAGGTTGCCAGTTTGTCCTATTTACTATGTCCTCTGCCTTGCAGAAGCTTTGTAGTTTCATGATGTCCCATTTATCAATTCTTGATTGTAGAGCCCAAGCCATTGGAGTTCTCTTTCCTCCCATTCCATTGAGTTTGAGGACCTTTCCCACTTTCTCTTCCATTAGAATCAGCATATCTGGTTTTATGTGGATGTACATGATCCACTTGAACTTAAGCTTTGTGCAAGGTGACAAATATGGATCTGTTTTGCTTTTTTCTACATACAATTTCTCAGTTAGACCAGCACCATTTATTGAAGGTGCTGTCTTTTTTCCACTGGATGGTTTTATGTTCTTTGTCAAAGATCAAGTGTCCCTAAATGTGTGCTTTTATTTCTGAGTCTTCAGTTCTATTCCATTGATCAGCTTCTCTGTCTCTGTCCCAATACAGTGCAGTTATTATCACTATTGTTCTGTAGTATAGCTTTAGCTCAGGGATGGTGATTCCTCCCAGAAGTTCTTTGATAAGAATTGCTTATGCTATCCTGAGTTTTTTTATTTTTATTTTTCCATGTGAAATTGAAAATTGCTCTTTCCATAACTTTGAAGAATTTTGTTGGAATTTTGATAGGTATTGCACTGAATCAGTAGATTGTTTTGGTAGGATGGCCATTTGTACTATGTTAATTCTACCAATCCATGAGCATGGCATGTTTCTCTATTTTCTGGTGTCTTCTTCAATTCATTTCTTGAGAGACTTGAAGTTCTTGTCATACAGATCTTTCACTTATTTGGTTAGAATTACCCACAAGATATTGTATATTATTTGTGACTATTATGAAGGGTATTATTTTCCTAATTTCTTTCTTGGCCCCTTTAGGATTCTGATATATTTTCTTCACTCTGCACAAAAATTCCTGTCAGAGAATGAATAGAAGACAAAATCATTAAAATACAATCAAACTTTGGGTCCAAGCTACTCATATGGGCATCTTATAATTTCTTTTCTACCAGAGTCAATTCTTTTTCAGCCTCAGCTTATAATTTTCTTGTACTACTTAAGTCCTTAACAACCTTGTAAGGTTTGAAATAAATTATTTAGCTATTGAGTAGCTCATCCAATTATGGGCCATAACCAGTTAATATTTCCCAGCAATTTTTAAAAATCTTTAAATGTTTGTAATTCATCTCTCCTGATTTGTACTTTATGTGGTCAAAATTTCAGTAAGCCTATATAATTATGTGTGTTTGTGTGTGTGTGTGATTAATTATATGATTAATAGAATCTCCTCATTGCATTTTTAGTAAAATTTGTAATCTCAAGAAAATCAAAATTTTCTTTAGTCTGTTAAACATTTTCCCCTCTGTGGTATCTGCATCTGAATCAGCAAGTAATATATCATCCTTACGACAATAAATTTTTGATTGAGGAAACTGTTTACAAACTATTTCTAATGGTCAGAAATTGACACATTGTTGGATTATTTAACATTCTTTGTGAAATATCTTCCAGTGATTTCATTTAAGAGGTTAAGCATTATTATAAGTAAACACTGTGAAGGCAAATTTTTCTTTACCCAGTTCTTCTAAATGTATAGTTGTTTTTTTTTTAAAAGAGGGGAAAGTCTTTTAAATCAATCACTACAATAGATTATTCAGTCTGTAATAAAAAGGCAAGGGAATTCCAAGCTGAATCATCTCATTTATAACTCTTAAATCAGTTAATGTTCCACATTTTCCAGATTTCTTTTTAATAATAAATATAGGAGAATTCCAAGAACTGGTCAATTCTTCAATATGTTTAGCATTTACTTGTTTCTGTACCAACTTTTCTAGTGCTGTTAACTTTTCTGACATTGGGGACCTTGTTCCAACCACACAATTTTGTCACTTTTCTATTTTAAAGGTGGGATGTTTGGTACCTTTGAACAACCAATAGCTGGTGTGTCCTGATTATCTGCAACCTGATCTGTCTGTGACGGTTCTTGATAATACCTTTTAATATTTTTATCAGAAGCTACTGTGTGATTTATTTCTGAGACAGGAATAATGCTAATCTGTGTTTTCCATTGCGACAGTGAATCACATGCACATAAATTCATTGCTATATTAGCCACATGTGTTTAATTTTCCTCCTTGTCTTTCTGGCCCTATAAATTCAACCTATCCTATACTTGTTTTACCTGGAATAAAGTTTCAATCCCTAGGAGCTGAATATTCACCTCCTGAAGAGATCAATCTGGACGGCACGATTTTGGGGAAATCTTTGTTACATCTTCTCCTCTATGTTGGGGTCCAGCAGTCACACCACAAACCACACGATCATCAATTTCAGTTAAATGGGGTTAGTTTATTGAATGCACACCACAAAACAGTTTGACCAGGGCAACAACTTAAAACTGTTTGCTGAAAATTTCTCAGAGCCCATTTATGAAAGTTAAAACAAAACAAAACAAAACAAAACAAAACAAAAACACAATGATCGGATATGCAAGTACTGGAAGTACTGCCAGATGGTCAACCCTGACTCAAGCCATTTTATACACAACAGTTCATATTCTCCTTTAATTTGATCAGCCCTACATGAAGCTTACAGATGTAGAATATTTTAAGAGTAAGAACCCTCATAACATATAGAGCATAACAGTACCAGTCAATATGACCCTGCTCTGAGTCATGTTATTTTACTGCATCGTTGACTGCCAGACATAATACAGCAACAATAAGAAATAACTGGCAAACATGAAAGAAAATGGCTACAGCTATACTAGATGGGAAACCCTCAACACTGTGCCTAGTAAATCTTCAATTTCAACACCACTGCCATTCATTGGTATTTTGCTTTGGTCTCTGATAGCAGTTAGCCAATTACTCGTTTTCTGGTCTCTCCTGAACATTTGTTTTATTTACTGAAGTTACTTTGTCCTCAATTACATCCACAGCAGTGTTGTTTTTAACAACAGGAAACAAATCTTATAATTGCTCTGTGAATGCTGACATGGAAAAAATGAATTGAATTGAATATCAGGGTCTATGGGAGACCCCTAGGATATTTCCCAATGGCCTTTCCTTAGTTGATCTGCATTTATTAGTATATGTCCACTTTGCCATACCTTCTGCATACTCCAGAAGGCTGGGGCCTTATTTTTGTATTATATCTAGAAACATAAAAGTCTCTAGGAATGCCTTGCCTACAATCCCTTTTCAAATTACCTTGCTTACACAATCAAAGCATCTAATATTTTGATGGTTCTTAAAACTTTTAGAAATTACTTCTATATCAGAGTGCCATCATAAATGTGAGATCCAATATCAGCTGTATTTCTAATCCATTCATATATTGGTGCTGATCTTGCCTTTACAGACCTACTAACCCTTTTGAATTTGGAAATAGCGTTTCAACAATCACAGTTTTGATTAATATCTGACTTTTAATGTCTGACTTTTGAATCTGATATTATTCTATTTACAGCTGAAGTCAATCTTTGCAAAGTAATCTTTCTCTTTGTCCTTATATAATTTTAGAAATTGACTCAGGCCTCTTTTCCAATTCTTTAACTTTGTCCCAAGCACTTAAAGCTATTGAACAGCATAGCATGAAGGTATGATCATCAAATTCAAGCTGCCTTTGTAACTCTGCACAATAACATTCACCTGGCACCTGATCTTGGAATGTGTTAATACCGCTAGCTCTATTCCTTGTTCTTTGGCCCTAGCTTCCTCTTTCCATCATGTTTGTCATTGTTACTGAGAATCAGCTTCCAATATTGCTGTGCCAAATCTTTTCCAGTCTTGCTGTATAATTCTGGTCTAAGCTGCCCAAAAATTTAATATCAGTTTCATATATGGTGAATGCACACCATATTAAATGATTGCTTTCTTGTTTCTCCACAACTGCTGGTAATTCTTATATAGTAGCTGGAGACACTAAGGTGTGTTTTCTAACAACCTTGGGCTGTCCCTCTTCAGTTTTGTTCTGTGGTGGCATGGTAGGTTCCTGTCTAAATTCTTCTCTCTTTGTCTGAGTATTTTTTCTTATTTTCATCTATAAATCTTTGTAAGGCTTGTATCTTATCAATCCACTTTTCATATTCAGCAAGAAAATCCTCTATGTCTATTAAGGATAAAATATGAATTACCAGACTGATAGTAATTATAATCAGCATCACGTCAAACTCAATGAAGTTATGTATTTGTCATTTTTGACATGCATTTTGAAGCCATCCAACATAGCACTATACAGAATCCTAATGCCCTGTATTATGATATTTTCCTTCTTTAACATGGGAAAGATTTTTTTATTTTTAATATTTCATAACTCTGTCCTTGAGATCTTACCAGGTATCTTGCAAAATCTGATGGCTTCTCAGTTTTGTTCACTGGTGGGGTTTTTCTGTCCTTTTGGTTTTGCCATTTGCCGCAACAGCAAATGTTGTCACTTTGTTTGTTTGCTGTTGGTTTTGGTGTTGCTTTGTTTTTGTTTGTAACAGAATATCAATCATTCTATTTTAGCAGTGAGGACTCAGGAGCAAGATGCTGGCATGAAAGCCTGCTAGTTCAGAGAAAGCACTCAGCTGATCTTTCTGCTCAGCCTATGTCTGAAGGAAACTCATGCCATCTCAAACAACCTCCTTTAAACTGAATGTCCCTCCCTTTTTCTTCTTTTGTGTCTTTCTAGACATACTTCTGACTCCTGATTACACTCTCTGTTTTTCTTAATAATCCTATGATCACATCCTGTAACTTGATGCTTGTTCTTCTTCTTAACCAATGATTAATTTGATTTAATCCAATATTCAAGCAGAAAGCTCTTAGAGTGTGTGGGCTAAGACTGAGTCATACACAACTATAAACCATATCTTTTAAATAAATAACCAATATCAGGGTTCAAAGTTTGATCAAATACCCTGCAATACGGGAGAGACAAACTACACCATGCTTCTGAAAGCTTCAAGTCTCTGAAGTCACATCTGACCACTTCCAAAAAGAAGTTTCATCATAGATGACAACTGCATAATTCTATGAATATCAAATCATCCAATTAGAAGGTAGATTGCTAGGCACAGAATTTATTTTGAAAAAAAAAAAAAAAACCAGCAGTAGCTTCCCCACTATGTACAATGACTTCTTCAACCATGGGGATTCTCTCTCTCTCTCTTTCTCTCTCTCTCTCTCTCTTTCTGTGTGTGTGTGTGTGTGTGTGTGTGTGTGTGTGTGTGTGTGTGTGTATCTCATCTTCTTTTTATTTCTGGTTTATACCATATCAGGTATGAACGCCAAGCCATAAGTGAAACATCTGTAATATCCCCCCCCCCCAAGAATAATTCAGAAATATACTTGGAAAAGATATAAAAGGCATGAAAAGGCCAGAGAAAACTAAAGAGGGTATTGTGGAATGCTGGATTCTAGACATGACCGTGACAGGATTCTC
>CM052706.1:94596165-94618266 GCA_028551405.1 Uromys caudimaculatus | reverse complement strand
CAGCTAAGAGAGAGAGAGAGAGAGAGAGAGAGAGAGAGAGAGAGAGAGCAAGAGCATCTTGGGGAAGAAGGAAAAAGGCAAAATGGAGGCAGATATGAACCAGCATAGCTTTAAACAGCCACAGGTAGTTATTATATCATAAAGGTTAGAATATTGGGGTAGTTTGTTTAATCTAGGTGGGAAACATTTATCATGATCAATTGGTTCTGAAATTATTGTATTGTCATCTTGCGTATCAAGAATTTATTGTTATGTAAATATGACTGCTTAATTATAAGTTTCTAGAGCTTTGATTTACTGGGTTATTGGAAGGTAGGACCACCTACCACAGGGGTTTATGGTTGGGCTGGTGTGGCAGCCATCTGCAAAGGGAACTCGGGAGCTCCAGCCCCACTGGAGAGTTGGCGGGCAGAGAGTAGCTCAGCAGGACTGTGCCAGGGGCTGAGAGTTGGCAATAGTAGGGCCGGAACATGCTGGCTCACTTTTCTAATGGTTCCAGCAACACACAATATAGCAATTATACTCTTTAATCAACAGCAGGTGTGATTAATTCTACAATACCTCCACAAAATTAGGCCTGTCAAACCTTGTCAAGGAAGCAGGAGAGGCTAACAGTGCCATGTCTTAGGTGGGGTTTCCATTGCTGTGAAAAGACACCATGACCAAGACAACTTTGTAAAGGACAACATTTAATTGAGGCTGACTTACAGTTTCAGAGGTTCAGTCCATTAGTATTATGTCAGGAAGCATGGCAGCATCCAGGCAGACATGGGATTGGAGAAGGAACTGAGTATTCTGCATCTTAGTCTGACTTTAACCAAGAGAGACTGATTCTTCTGTACTTAGTGGGGCTTAAGCATAGGACCACAAAGCCTACCACACAGTGACTCACTTTCTCCAACAAGGCCACACCTACTCCAACAAGGACATGCATCTGAACATTCTCACGTTCCATGGACCAAGCATATTCAAACCACCACATTCCACTCCCTGTCTCCACAGTCTTGTTAAAACACGTGAGTATATGGGGGCCATAGATACCCATATCGTAATGCAAAATACATTTAGTCCAGTTTTTAAAGTCCCATAATCTATAACAGTCTTAAGAATGTTAAAAAGTCTAAAGTTCAAAATCTCTTCTGAGATTCATCCAATCACATAACTGTAATCCCCTATAAAATCAAAATCAAAAAGTAGATCACATACAAGCAACATCACAGGATATATATTACCATTACAAAATGCCATAGTGAGGAAATACTGGACCTAAGCTAGACCAGAAACCATCAGGGCAAACTCCAAACTTAGCATCTCCATGTCAAATATAAAATCTTTCTTCATATATCTAACTACTTTCATCTTTGTTGAATGTAACAAATTTCTTTTTTTTTTTGGGGGGGGGGCTGGTTATACTCCATGCTAGCAGCTTTCCTTAACAGGTATCCCAGGGCTCTGACATTTCTAACACCATGGGGTCTCCAAGGTAAATTCAACTTTACAGCTTCTTGAATTTCTGGGATCTTTTGGACTCCTTCAAACAGCTTGTGTCACTTCTCCATCTCTGCCCACTATAGCACTCTAGACTCTGGGTGATTCCACTCCACTGCTTCAGATGTTCTTGGCAGTCATCTCATGATACTGGCTTCTCCAATATTCTGGTGTATTTCACTGAAACTAGACTTAAACAATGGCTTCTCATAAGCTCTCTTCATCATGACAAGGCTCAACTTCTTTGCATGACCCCTTTAGTCCTGGGTCATCAACTCCAACTGAGGCTCACCTTGAACAATGGCCTTTGCTTCCATCAAAGTGCCAAGCCTCAGCTTCTCTCCATGAACCCTTCATGACTTGAAAACCAGGACCACCTATGTGATTCTTACACATTCCAAAGCCTAGATGCAGAACAAGGAGCAACTTTGTTATCTCTGGAAAAGAACTTCTTTATGCTCACAAAAAAAAAAAAAAAAAACACTGTCCAGAAGTTTTCACCTCAGTGATGCTGCTCTCTTCTTCATCATTACTAATTTCTCAGCTCCAGGTAACCAGCAGCAATTTTCCCTGTAACCCCTTCTAATCTCAACTACAACCAGATTCCACATGACCAATGATGCTGAGTTCTGCTGCTTGCTGGAGCTGGAACATGGTCTACTTGTTATATTACATCATTTACTGACTACACAAGGCTGTTCTTGAACTTGCTCTGTAAATTGACCTGAACTCAGAGATCTACATGCATCTATCTCCTGAGTTCTGGGATTAGAGGTGTGTACCACCACACCAGAATCTAAGCTTTTCTCTAATTGGAACTTGCTCTGTACCAGACTGGCCTTGAGCTCAGAAATCTGCTTGCCTCTGTCCCTGGAGTTAACGTTGTGTACCACCATGTCAGTGCCTAAGCTTTTGATGGCCATTATTCCTCAGGATCCATATCAAAAGCCTATGCCTTCCAGTCTCAAGATCTGAATCACAGGTGTGCCCTCCAGTTCTGGAGTGTAGTTCACTTCAGACTAAAAGTCCTAATAAAAACAATACCCATGTAATAACAATTCCTAATATTACTATCTCTTGTTCAACTTTAAAAGCATAAACAATAAGCTTATCTTGCTTGGATCTTGCCCTGAGGCTACCAGTCCTTTAATCTGTTTATCTCCTTGAATAATGGATTAAGCTTCATTTAACTTCCTTGTGCCCTTTTATTCTTTAAACCATGTATTTTTCCTTTCTAAGCTTCCTATGCTTGATCAAAATGTTCTTCATGAGAGTAAACAGGAGGACAAAGTTTAGGCTGGGCTTTTCTGAAACTTCCTTTATCAATGCAACTGACTCTTTTGACCTTAGATTTACTCCAGACTAGGGCAAAAGGCAGCTACATGCTTCACCAAAACATCATAGGGATGATCTTCAGGCAACATCCTAAAATTCCTCTCCTCTAAAACCACTCTAGCAAGGGCTGAACAGTTTAAATCACCTTCAGCACCAACATCTTACATATTTCTACTAGGATGTTCCATTAAACCCCACTTAAAGTATTCAACTGTGTCCCAAATCCAAAGTCTCTACATCTACATTCCTCCAAATAAAAACATAGTCAGGCCTCTCACAGAAATACCCAAGTCTATGCTAGCAAATTTTGTCTTAGGATTCTATTGCAGTGAAGATACACCATGACCAAAGCCACATTTATAAAGGATAACATTCAACTGGGACTGGATTACCATATCAGAGGTTCAGTCTATTATCATCATGGTGAGAAACGTGGCAGCATCCAGGTAGACATGGTGCTGGAGAAGAAGCTCCATGCTCTGCATCTGGTCTGTCTTCTGCCAGGAGAGACATATTCTTCTGCACTGGGTAGAGCTTAAACACTGGATTGGACCTCAAAGCCCACATTCACAGTGACTCACCTCCTACATCAAGGCCACACCTACTCCAAAAATAGCACACCTCCTAATAGTGTCACTTCACTCCAGATGGGCCAAGTGTATTCAAATCACCACAGGCCCCACACTCCTCTGAAGTTACAGTTGATAGGTAGAGGAATACATTTCAGTGGGATATCCTATGGGATATCCTAATGTTAGTTTTATCATAACATTTCCCCTAGGAAAAGCAAAAGTACTATCAAATTAAGGTGAAGAACATTAACCATCCAAGAATGATTTTGGATGAAGTCCTTTGAACTCATGAGCCATAATTCACATCATGTTTAATATGTATACATATATATTAGAATACCTGCAACCTTTAAACATGATTCATAGAAAATTAAAATATTTTCTGTAAAAAAGTACACAAATGCAAAGTTACATAAACTTTCAGAATAGTGTACATCAGTCATGTGATTTAAAATATAAAAATGTACCCAGGAGAGGTATGTTCATAAAATTTGCCTTATACTTCTCAGTAATAATTTATTTCTGATGTCATTGATACATGATGGTGAAGAAGCAACCCTGGTGAAAAGCTTTCCAAGGGCACCCTTTACATCTTTGTTTCTTAGGGTATAGATGAAGGGGTTCAGCATGGGGCTGATCACAGTGTACATCAATGAAGCAATCATTCTTCTCTGGGTAGAATGAACTACAGAAGAGCTGAAGTAAACTCCAAATCCTGATCCATAAAATAAAGAGACCACACAGAGGTGAGATCCACAGGTGGAAAAGGCTTTATACTTACTCACAGTAGAGGACATCTTTAATAAGGATGAGGCAATCTGTGAGTAAGACATAAGGATTCCTGTCATAGGAATCACACCCAGTAAGGAAGTCACCACATACATAAAGACATTATTGACATGATTGTCAGAGTTGGATACCTTGAGAACTTGAGCTAGTTCACAGAAGAAATGTGGAATTTCAGTGCCTCTGGAGAAGTTCAGTTCATTCATCAACAGAACATGAATCAGGGAGACCCAGAACATTATGATCCAAAACATCAGAATCAGAAGGGTACACAGTCGAGGGTTCATGATAACAGTGTAGTTGAGGGGGTGACAGATGGCTACAAAGCGATCATAGGCCATTAAAGTGAGTAAAAAATCATCCATTCCAACAAAAGTATTAAAAAAATATACCTGTGTAAGGCATTCTATGTAGGAGATGACTTTTCTCTGTGACTGCATGTTCACTAGCATCTTTGGTACTGTAGTTGAGATGAAACAGATGTCAATAAAGGAAAGATTGGAGAGGAGGAAATACATGGGTGTATGGAGGTGGGAGTCAGAACTGACAGCCAAGATGATCAGCAGGTTCCCAAGCAGTGTGACCATGTACATGGACAAGAATAGACCAAAGAGAATGGGTTGCAATTCAGGATCATCAGAGAGACCCAAGATGAGAAATTCTGTTATAAGTGTGTGGTTCTCTGTTTCCATATAACTTTTGTTTCTGTTTGAGATAAGGCAATAATGGTTTTCAAATAATAGTCACTGACATATCACAAAACAACCCTTGAAAGCATATCTTTCTTGTGACAATGACTGTCATTCATTTACCCAAATTAATTTTCCTGATCACTTTTAAATATATGTATTAATTCTTATTTTTAATTTAGTTAAATATCTCTCTCATTTTATCATTTATAACTGCCTTTCATGGAATTTTTCTGTATGAACATATATAGACAATTTATTCTTAACAAGCCCTCTAAAACATTTGAAGCAAATTAATCCTTTTTTCTTTATAACTGTAATAATTTTTTTGTTTCTAGTAGTTCAATAAAATCCACTACATGAGATTTTTCCACAATATTCTTCATGAGTTGTTTTTCTCTGAGTACTTAATCATTTTCTAATCACATGATGATTGTTATTATCATGTTTGATGCTAAAAGTACTTTACTAGCAGTATATTGCAATGGGTGTCAGTTTTCATTATTATACTATTATTAATAATATTAATCTACTACCTTATAATAATTATTTTGGTTACAAAAAAGTCCAAAAGTAAATATTGAGCTTTGATTCAGAAATTTAACTTCTTGTCAGGTTTATTTAACATAATTTTGATTCATTTATTTACATCTGTGTAAACTTGAGAAAATCATGATCATATTTAATGTTTGTCAGGAAGAATTTTCATTGAAAATATACTGTTAAGTGGAACATTATCAAATGATGGTACATTTACTAATATAAATACAATAGATGTTCTTTCTATTTGGAAAAACGTGAACCACTTATAATAATTAATGAGATTTCCTGAAGAATGGAGAATTTCATTCTTTTGAACAATTGCTTCTAAGTTGATATCTTTGGGAAAAGAAAGTAATATATGAAGTATAGAGAAGTGAGTAGGAAACAAGGAAGCACACTGCTGGTATAATAAAGCAGAAGAATGACTTTTTCATATGTGCTCATCTGTCCATAGATAATAATAGCAATACATTGTTGTGAAATCCGAAACACTAATGCTTAAAATATATGATCAATGAATCTAATTACAAATATTTAAGACAGTGTAAGCCAAATTATCATAGAAAAAAAGAGATTCAGGAAATACCAATCATCAAATTTTCAATGATAGAAAGTGTCTGAATTACGAATGCCTGAGAATGTAATTTAATTTAGAACAAAATACACACAAAGCGGGAATGTTTAAGTGGAGAACAAAAAGAAATATAAACAGACAAAAGAGAGGAGAGAGATTCGAGTCTGAGAAAATAGTATGACATTACCCTGATGTGGTAATCTGGGATTGGTAGAAATTTCAAGAGCCAGTGCAATAAGAAGTAGAGGATAAGAGTACCAAGGACAAGATAAGGGATTCATGCACTGTCTTCTGCATTTTCTTTACGTCACTCTAGCATTTAATCCACATTGTTCATTAGTCTGAAATCCTGATTATTTTGTCTCACTATCTGCATATTTAGAGAATTGTACTTTGCCTATTAAAGTTTAGAGCCTAAATAAATAAAAATGTTAGAAATAAAATAAATGCCGAGAAGAAATCAACTAAAAAGGAGAATTCTTACTGCATTTTTTATACCTGAAAGTGAGTACAGGGAAGAATAGTGACTCAAAATAAAAATACAATTAGCAATTATTGAAGAGGAGTAACATAAAATAAACAGGAACTTATAATTGTAAAAATTGATCTTAGATGGTTATTAAGTATGAAACTTTGCAAAATATGTCTTACATGACTCTACAAGTCACACAAAGAAGTAGAGAATAGATTCTCTTCAGGAACTGAAATTGGAAAAATAACTAATATATCAAAGATAGAAAGATGGAAATGGAATAAGATCTGGAAAAGAGACTCAATAAAAACTGATGTGCCTTTGAAGTAAACAGGTACTTTCCAGTTTCTACTCTTCAAAGGGTCTAGTCCACTACATGCATCCTTTCTGTTTTCCATACCTACCCCACCAGCCTTGACCAGATCATACCAGCTTTTTCAATGTTTGTTAATGAAGATTTTGCCTTTCAAGTATCTGCTCATAGAAGAATCAGATGGGTTTTCACAGCACAGATATTGAACATAGAGAGATAGGAGACAGAACATTATTAAATGATCATGTGTCCCAGGGTTTAAATTCTCAAAGCTCCTCATTAGTTTAATCATTCTATTGTCTTTAAACTCTCCAAACTAGTTTCCCTGGAGTAAAATCAAAGTAAAGTTGAAAACTGTTACTCAATTTTGTGCTTATGTAGTTAATAGCAAAGGGAGATTGATTAATTTTCTCCAAGGAAGAACTCTTTATGTTTGGTTAAAAGTCATGTTATGTCTCCCCCCAAAATGTTAATTCTAAAACAAGCAATTAAAGGAAATCTGCAGCATATCTCCTTAAACAATATTTCTAGGTTTGAGAAATACTATATTCATAATATTACAAAGGAAAATCTCTTTTCATTATAATCATCCTTGTTTTAATTTTTCAGTCTTGTTAATTATCTAACTTGACAGTTAAAATCTTATATATGCAGTCCATACAATATGATTTCTAGAGCTATTTTACATGAGACATAATTAAACCTAAGAATATATATGTATATGTGTGTGTGTGTCTGTGTGTCTGTGTCTGTGTATGTATGTTAAATTAATATATTATATTAGAAAACTGCTCATTAGCTACATTTTAGAAATGTACTATCACTAATTATATTTACTTTGCTGTACAAATTATTATATATTACTGTAGTCTAAATGTAATTTTGTCATCATTGACTGAAGAGGTCAGCTCAGGAACTTGTGGTGGTGATGATTCTTGTTAAAGATGCTGATAGATTGAATCTGGGGCAGAACCTGACTGTGACATGCATTGCATTGTTCTACAGCCCCTAGACTGATGGCTGACCAATGTCCACATGACTCATTATCAGACTCTGTGGCTAAATTCAGATTGGGTGACCTTTACATTCACCAGTGACCCTCAATCCGGCCACCCTGTTACCCGACTCCGACCTCAACCCAACACCTCATGATTGCCAGCAGATTCTAGCTGAGGACCAGCGTTAGTGAAAGGACCTGTCAGATTGGCCGCTCCCCAGTGCCGAGGTGACCTGGTTCACTGACAGCAGCGCTACCTGGTGGAGGGACAAAGCAAGGTGGGGGACACCATTGTGGACAGGCACCAGGTGGTCTGTGCAGAATCACATCCTCCGGGAATGTCAGCACAAAAGGCATAACTGATAGCTCTGACGAAAGCCTGGGGGCAGGCAAAACAATCAACAACAACCCGGATAGTAGGTATGCCTTTGTCACAGCTCACATTCACGAGGCTATATATCAAGAGAGAGAACTGTTCATATCAGAGGGAAAAGAAATAAACAAGCAAGAAATCTTGGACCTGATGAAGCCAGCAACTGTGAGTATTATTTATTGCCCAAGACATCAGAAGGGAAGAGACTCAGTGGCCTGAGGCAATAAACAGGCAGATCAAGTGGCTCAAGAAGTGGTTATGCAGGAGCCTATCCTGGTTATGGGCCTGCAAGAGACACCCGCTGGGAAATGGGACTGGACTAAGGGATGACCTCACTTAGAATATATGGAAGAAGAAAGGACTCAGATTGCTAGTCACCCTACCAACTATTACCTGGAGAAGGAAAGGCAATGATGCACACAAGAAAGAAAACTATACTCCCCAGAAAGCAAGCAAAAACTTACTAGGCCAAATGCACAGATGGATTCATTTAAGGGACAAAAATCTTGTCCAAGCAGTTAAGGGACCTAAAGTATACATAATAGGACTCAGGTTTTGGGCCAGAACGATAATAAAACAGTGTAAGGTTTGCCAGCAAGTGAATGCTTATGCAGCCAAGAGTAAACGGCAAAAAACCTAGGGGAGAATTGCCTGGAGTATATTGAGAGGTCAATTTTATAGAAGTTAAGCCAGGAAAATGTGGTTACAAATACCTTCTAGTGTTTGTAAATGTTTTCTATGGATTGGTTGAAGCATTCCCCACCAGTCAGGAAACAGCTATCATGGTATCCAAGAAGATATTAGAAGAAATTTTCCTGAGGTTTGGAGTACCCAAGGTAATTGGATTGATTGGATAATGGTTCTGCTTTTCTTCAAAGGTAAGTCAGGGATTGGCAGAGATATTGGGGACTAATTAGAAGTTCCATTTTGTGTGCCATCCCCAAAGCTTAGGGCAGGTAGAGAGAATGAACAGAACCCCAAAAAGAGACCTTAACTAAATTGACCTTGGAGACTGGCTTGAACCAGGTGGTGCCCCTCCCCTTGGCCCTGTTCTGAGTCCAGAACACCCCCTACCATTTTAACCTGACCCCTTTTGAGATCCTGTGTGGTACCCCAACTCCCTTGATGTCCACTGGGCTCTCCCAGGAGGTACCCCACAGCATGAGATTTGCCCCAAACTGACTGCCTTAAATGCTCCAGGGATGCCAGAGACTCCTCACCACCACTTCCAGACTGAAGACTGGATCTACGTAAGGAGGCATTGGGCACAGAAGCTGGAACTCTGATGAAAAGGACCCTTCCTGGTGCTGCTAGCCACTCCCACAGTCCTCAAGGTAGACAGGATTGTGGTATTTCAGGCTGGGTGCATGCTTCCCATGTGAAACCTGCAGATGCCCCACTCCCCAGAGACCCTATTAGATGGCACAGAAGATGGACAATCTGCTCAAGCTCAAGATCACTCTACACTGATCACGACTGCCTAGTGGTACCTTTGGACTCCGGTTCATTCCACCATCCTATGTGCCTGTCTACCAAACCTGTTACAGCACTCACTGTCTCCCTTCTCTTGAGGTTGGGGGTGGCTGGGGCAACCACCCAAACCTCTGCTTTGGTCTTTTAAAGAAAAAATTATGACAGTCTGAGGACAGTAATTGATTTAAATATAGAGAGAATAGAAATTTCCATCGGTCACCTCAAAGAATCATTGACTTCATTATCAGAAGTAGGACTACAGAATAGGAAGGGATTAGACTTAACTTTTCCTCCAGCAAGGAGGACTATGTGATGCCTTAGCTGAAGAGTGTTGCTTTTATATAGACCATTCTGGGGCTGTTGATGATTCAATAGCCAAGGTGAAAAAGGGGTTAGCCAAGCAGAAGAGAGAGAGAGAACAGAGTCAAGGCTGGTTCTAGTCTTGGTTTAACTCCTCCCCTTGCTTAACCACCTTCATATGTACCTTGTTAGGACCCCTAATTGTTCTCCTGCTATTGTTGACTTTTGGCCCCTACATTTTGAACTGCTGAGTCACTTTTGTTAAGGAACACATAGGTACAGTACAGCTAATGATCTTAAAGCAGAAACACAGAGAACTTGATACAGAAGACAAGAAGTATGAGCTGTCAGAATACCAGCAATGGCTTCAGGATTGAAGCATGCACAAGAAAAAAGGGGGAATGAAGAGGTAAGCTCAGGAACTTTGGAAAATTCCACCAGACCCCCAAGCACGTAGGCACCCCTCCCCTCCTTGAAAAGACAGGTTAGAGAGCAGGTAGGCTGAAAGAGAGGAGCTGATAAAGCCCCTACTACCTCCTTCCCTAAAGACCAATCAGTTTAAAAGTCACACTGCTCTGCTAATCATGAATTGCTGCTGCTTGAAAAACTGTATAAAAGCTCGAAGAACTGGCTGTGCATGGTCGTTCTTTCCCTTTTTTGTGTGGAGGGCAATCCCAGCATGCTGGAAAAATAAATTCCTCTTGCTTTTGCATCAATCCCCGGCTCCATGGTGTTCACTCGGGGGGTTTCCCATAAGATAAGGCTCCCCAGAGTCTAACAGATAATTACTTGTTTAATATGACCCTTCAACTGTACTGGCCACTTAACAACTCCCTCATCAACTTCTCTAGGGTAAACTGGAGAAATTACAGTTATCAAAGAAATCATTAAATCATGTTGGATTTTCCTTAGTGTCCTTGGTTTATCTTAACACACACACACACACACATACACACACACACACACACTTTTCAGCCATACTAATTTTTGTTATTTTACCCAATACCTCACTAAATAATATGATAATTTGATTCGTATTTGTTGTTTTTCTTTTTTATTACAAATTAAAAACCTGTTCACCTTGGTACTTGTGCACCTGGTGGTACATGCCTTAATTCCACCACTTGGAAGGTAAAAAGCAAACAAATTTGTGAGTTTGAGGCCAGCCTGATCTATAGAGCAAGTTTGAGGACAGCAAGGGCTAATCAGAGGCTGTCTTGAGAAGACAATTAAACATAAAATTGTTTCAAAGAATCCATTTTTTCCCACAGATTTCTAAGTGTTTTTTAAAATATTTTTATTGATGTATTTCAATGGCACAAATTGGTGAACTTCACTTTTATGTTTCTATGTTTGCACATTAACTCAAGTTTTGAGAAAGAGCTGCAACAATATTAAAAATTCTGCAAGACTAACATGCACATAAATAATTGTGGAAAGTTAGACTTTTGTATTATGTGTAATTTTAAAAGCATGCATGTTCCTTTGCCAGGGGCCACGCTCTCACTAGCCTGCGCCCTGCCTAGTTATCTCTTCATCCTGACTAGCTCTGACAAGTCTCAGTTGCTCTGAAATTACTCTCCTGCTACACTTGGTTACCTAGAGCTCCGTCCTTTATCTAATCTGCCCATTCTAAAGCCCACCAAATTCTGCCCAAGCTGTGCTCTTTCTCTTTTGGCCCACTTTAACACTGTGAATGGAGAATACCAGACAGCCTTAATATTTTCAAACTAGCCAGGTAACTCAATAGCTTGACAAAGAATATCCTGCCCCATCCTCCTTAGCCTCTGCTGCTTGCAGAGGCTACAAACTATCAGTGCCCAGAGACCTAAATGTCTGCTGCTCCCTCTGCTCCAGCTTCCTCTTTGCCTCCTCTCTCTGAATTCCCTCCTGGGACCCGGAAATCCCACCTTTTTCTTTTCACCCAGCAATTAGCTTCCTCCATCTTTATTGACATAATCAAAAACCAGTTGGGGAAATGACACCTACACCTACACTTTTGTAAGTCTACAGTGAAATTCTCTTGGCTTTTAGCTTCCTAAATCTCAATTCACTGTAGAACACCATATGTGGTTTGACATCCTCGTGATTATCAGATAAATACTTTTAAATGTATAAAGATGTCCTTGGCATTCATGAAAGTCTGACAATATTATTAGGTAATATCAGAGGCATAAAAATTCCCATTTTTCTGTTAACAGTTACTTTATGCTTAAAACAGTGTATTTGAAAGCATCTTGATCTATGATTATGACTATAATATAAAATTTGATGAAACTGTTACCACATTAAACATGGTATATCAGCTAATGTGAACCTATATTAATAGGCCATGATCATGTATAAGGAACCCCAGAATAAACTCTTATCCCATTTGCAGTGAGAGCTCTGTTTTCTGTGTTGACACGCAAATATTTTTGCTCATTTACACACCATGTCCTATTCTCTCCACTCCTCAGTTCTGACCAATCAGTCTGCCTTCCTTATTTCTCCCTGCTCTGTATCTATAGTATCATTTTTTCATCGACTTGTAGAAGTAACACATACTACCTTTTATTCTGTGTTTAACTCATTTGGCTTGACATGATGCCCTTCTTTTTCATAATTTTTTGTCTGCAACTGATGGGATGTTATAATTTCATAGTTCAACAGTATTCCACTGGCCTGCAGTAATATTTCTCTGACTGCACCAATCTTAGTAGATGTTATTAAAATTTATAATTTTTTTGTTTCAACTTTAGTAGGTCATATGTTTCCATAAACGGTTGGATATCAATTTCCTCTTGATTCCTCGTTACAATAGATTATAATTTGAAATTTATGTGTAATATTCTTATGGAATTTAATGCAGTCTGTTATAATAACCTCCTTTCAACTTAAATTGTACCAATATGCTTCTTTTATCTCTTCATTTTGGTATTTTTGCTAAAGTTTATCAATATGTCTTCTGTTTAGCTTTTGATTTTTTGTTTCTTTGTTTATTTTTGGTAGTGTTGATAATCAAACTCAGGATTTTACACATCTTACATAAATATACTACAAATCTACATTCTAAGTCATGATATTTTTCTCTTATGAAAATCAGTGCTCTCCTCTTGAAACCTTGAAGTGTTCTTCTAGACTTAATTTCATTAATTTCAAATCTAACTCTTACTGTTTTCTCCTTCTTTTTGCCAGTTTTTTTCCTCACTACACATCATCTGTTTTCTTATTTTATATATGCTAGTGTATCTAGTCATAGCTACAAATCATCCTCTGAGAACAAGCTGCCTTTTCTGTATTCTACATATTCTTTTATTAAATCTGTTCTTTGACAAGTTCACACATAGTGCATACTCAATAATTTTTGCCTCTGAACCCCTTTTTACTCTCTACTACCTTCTCAACTCTCTTTTCTGTAAGTCTCTTTCTCACATTCCTGTGTATTTGGTTTTTATTTTATTTCTGACCCTCTGATGTTAACCGGGGCCATCTGTGTTACATAAGTTAGAAGCTACCTGTTGGAACTTAGTGGCTTCAACAATAGGTACATAACTACCTATTTGCTGGACCAGTTCTGGTTCTGCCCTGGAGATATACAGGCATTGTTTTGCAACACAGGCAATGTAGGTTCATAGGAACTTGGTTGGCTTGAGTACAGGGGAGAAATAAGCCTTCTCTAAGATGGTTTTCAATTTTACAGCTACCTTTATCCTGGGATAATAAGGGTTACATAATCTTTGAGGAGTGGGTAGGAGTTTTCAGGGTGAATGTGCAATATTGATTGGTACCAATGTGCTGGGAATTCTTCATATTTAAGAGAAGGAATTCAAAGTGCTTGCTGGATATGTCTTTATAAGAAGAGAAGAAGTGAAGCCTGTAATTTGGTCGTCAGGCTATATGACTGCATCAGTGGTAGTGGAGGTGAGTATTGCAAGGATACATGCAGCAGAGCTTTCAGGCCTGGTACAGGGAGAGAGCAAACCTTACTCCTGCCAGTCTTAAGATGATATTTTCAGTGTTTGGACACATCTCGATGTCACTGTTGCTCCAGCCCCATTTCCCTGTTTATGCTTGTGCCATACCTATTTCTCAGAATCTATCAGTAACCAGTAGTTCAGTATTAAGGGATAAGGCACAAAGAGCCCCTCCCAACTTTCTCACATATTCTTGTATGTACTTTTATTTTAATCTGATTTTATGAATTTTCCATTGTTTCATTTTTAATAATTTACTACAATCCAACATTTATTATTAATTATTATTATCATTAGCTTGAAAATATTTTGAAGTTTCTCTTGTTGATTTGTAGTCTCATTTAATTATACTCCAATATGTAAGAAATTGCCTCAATGATTTTTTTTTTATTTAATAATTGAGTGGTACTAAGGTCTAAATTGTGATCTGTTTTTGAGAAAGTCACATAAGCTTCTAAACAGAATACATAGTCTAGAATTGCAACACCGAATGCTCTGTAAATATCCTATTTAATTGATGGCTAATCATTTAGTTTATAAATTTATAGTTTATACATTTTAATGTGATGTTAAGACAGTTTACATTTATCTACTGTCAGTAACTGTTTTACAGCAAGATAGAAGTGCAACACAGGAATGATAAGTTAGGTGTGGTACATGTACACAATGGATTTTTTTCAGCCACTGATGAACTTATGTCATTTGTAAAAAGAAATGCAAGTACCTGCAAATAATAATGTTCAGAAAATTATCTAGTCCTAGAAATACTTTTATTGTGTGTTTGGTTTTATTTGTTGTTACTGTAATTTATATAGTCACATAACATTCCATATATATGAAAATAAAAGTCAAAAAAAGAAAAGAGAACTGTGTTCGCCTGTACACTATCAAACCAGCCAACCTTCCAACATGAGCTTGGAGGAGCTCATGAGTCCCCACCTATAGCTGGTTATTCTTAATTGCTGATAGCTGCTGTAAGAGGGAGAGACTGATTTTATTTGATTTAAGAGTCAGTTATGTTCCACTGTAAATCCTTAAACTCATGAGTACACAGACAGCACAAACTGGTCTCAGAAAAACACAACAACTACTACTACAAAAGAGGACATAAAGTTTGCAGTGGCATGTGGAAAGGACCTGTGAGGAACTAAGGTAATACTGAGGTGATTGTGATCAATAGACCCTGTAGGCAGGTATCAAGTTAATAGATACATTGCATTACATGGAGTTAGATGGAAGCTATGGGGATGAAGTGAAGAGAATATGTTCTACATATAATATTTAAATGTAAACACGTTTACAAAACTGGAAAACATTAAAAGTATTAAGGACACTAAGAATTGTATTATAAAGGTGTATATTAATGAGAGTCATTGTTCTCTTGTATTATAAATTGTCTTTTCATTTACTTATCTATTACTCAAATATATATTGCTACTTCTCCTTTGCTTATCTATTCTTTGTTAAGTCTCAAACTCTGGGACAAATGCTGGAGGTACCTATTTAACGTATTGAAGTGAACCTGGTTGCCAGTTTCTCTCTGCATCCCTCGTTCTTACCTGTACAAATTCCCACTAGCTTGAATATTCCAGCACCCATCATGAACTCTCCAGTCCAGAGAGCTGAGCTGCTTTTCCCTATATGATACAACCATTTTGTTACCTGCCCCTTTTGTACCTGTGTCTTCTTGAATGCTGAAATTTGGTTCTATCCTCTCCCTTCTCTCTTTCCCTCCCATTCTACACATGGTTCAGATCAGTCAGGGCCATGCCTACTCTAGATTCTTCTAGATGTCCCTGCCTCTGGTAATGTGCTCCCTTTTATCTATAATAAACTTTCTGCTCCACCATAATTAGGAGAAGTTGTGTCCTCTTATTATTTTTATTTCTATTTTTTAAATTATTTATCTGGTGCCAAAACATTGGGAGTGGCATAAATGAGTACTCCTTCCAAGGAACTTAGCCGCTCTGAATCAAGCTACTGAGCTGACTCTCCTAAATTATGTGTGTATCATTGTTTCTACTGACGTTTGCCATACACAAAACTTGATTCTTGAGTCCACCTCTTCAGCCACTTCCTCCTTCCACTTTAACTAACCATCCATCTCTTATCACCTATTCAGTAAGTATTCTTTCTCTTTGCTATGCCCATTTGGGCTGCTCATCCTGTGTACATATTCATGCTACACACTCTAGGGGATTCCATGATATGGGCATCTCCTTGATGTGCCCTTTGTGCTGCCTACAACATGAATTTCTCTGTGCTATGTCCTTCTGTGTTCCACCACATGGGCCATTTTGCTTACTTAGACATTTGTACCTCTTCAGCTGTTTTCTCCTCTACCTTCTCTGACTACCTGTCTCTTTCCTCCTACTGTGTAAGTATCACTACAGAGATCCCAGACTTGTCTACTTTTACTACTATAAAAGCCACATTTGTATGCCAGGAAGCTTCCTATTGCCTTTTCAAGACTATCATGCGGAAAGGGACATCTCTATCACTCGGGGCATTTATCTCTGTCAGGTCTCTCAGTCTGCTTAGGGATGCCCTTTGGTTGAAATTATTTTACAACATTTAACTCATCTGCTCCTTCATGGCACCTTACAGCACCTTCTTGGAATTTCTAGACTCCTCCTAGAAGCTGTCTACTAAGTTTTACAGCTTATATACAAGTTCCTGTGACTGAATCCCTTTCCTTGGCCCTATCCCTTTCAAGCTACCTTCTCTACCTCTTCTTGTAGTATCCATCATGGGCTTGCCTGTTGTGAGCTTCCTTGCCTCCATCTAGAAGCTTTCTGCTAACTCCCACAGCTTCTCTATGCTCTGTTAGCATCTATGACATTGGAACACCCTTGAGTGAAGTTCTTACTTGTTCTTCTTTGTCCTTTATAGCTACACTGTTCTGTGTTTCTTATCTGTCTAATTCTCCTTATGGTGGAGTTCTTTTCATGGTCCTTCCTTCTTTTCTCCTTGGATTCAATTCCTTTATAAGACTCAGAGATTTTCTTAAAGCCTCACTCTCTTACTGAAAATGGCTTGACCTCAATATAGATTTATAAATTTATTTATAAATTCTTAATGCCTGCTCAGGCTCATATTTGAGTGGTTTCTTTGTTACTGCTCACCTTGCCAAACTTTAGTTATTTGTATAAACAGGGCCATATAAGAAATTTTAACATTCTATAATGGTGCAATATAAAAGGCAAATTCACTGCATTTGTGACTTACTTTGATGCTAAAAGATCTTCAATTGAATCTTCAACTCATATTTTAAGGCTCAAATGTGCAAAGAGCTAGCTGTCCTGTCCTGCCGGGGGGCCCTCCTGGGAGGGACTATCGATCAGGGTCCGAAGTGCCCTGCCTGCAGGACACTCAGGTGCTGAGGGGGAAGCTGCAGATAATGGAAAGAAAGACAGGTGACCAGAAATGCCTGGGAACAAGTCGAAATGTCCGATCAAGCTCCAAAAAATGGCTTTATTGCTATGTTTATATAGACATTTCAAGGTGGGAAAGGCAGGAGTAAGAAAGTTACTAGAGGTCACTATAGGGCAGGAAGAGATAGAGGGGGAGAAGTTTCTCAGGGCCGCTTAATTGCAGCCAAGTATTATACTGTAGTAAATCAGCATAACAAACCTCAAGACAGTGGGATGTCTCAAGGTTTCTCTGGAGCCACGGGCTACTACAAACAAACCATTTAATCACCTCGAAGGACATCTGCAGAAGGGAGTAATCAAAGGAATGTCTGCTAAGGTCTGGGACCCTCTGGCTAGCTGGGAAGCGCAAGGCCTTAGATTCAAACAAGGCCATTTGGTCTCCAGCATCTCCTCCCTTTTCATTTACTTTATAGCCGAATAGTCAGGAACCTGTTTAGAAACAGGGGGGCCTTAATCAGGTGGGGGGAGTAGAGGCTCGATCCTCGTTATTATTATGATACCCTTTGCATGAGGACAGGAGAGAAGTCCGCCCACTGGGCGGAGCTTCATTGGTATTGACCTTTCTGCAATCGAGCATGCTTCTCAAGGAACCCAGAGTCAGCATATAGCGTCTTTTCCTTTGCAATGCCTAGCTCTGCACCCCCACAGATGCCCACACTAACCTGAAGGCCAGCGTGCATAAATCTGGGTTTTATGCAGCTCCTAAAGGAGAATCATCAGCTTCAGGCACCATAATTCCACAATCAAGCAGATCGAGGTGGTGATAATGAACCTGTAAAGGTTGGGATGTCATGGAGTCAATCTGCTGCTTGATGAATCTTATAGTTTTGTTAAAAATGAAAGGTCCCAGGATGACCAGATGTAAAAGGCTAATTATTGGTCCAACTAGAGGCATGAGAAAGGAAAACATAGATGACTGCCACCAAGAATCAGCATCAGATGAAAATTTCTGTTCCTTAAGGGAAAAGCTGATTTCATGAAGTTTTTTATCTCAGTAATAATCAACCCACTATCATTTTGCCTCTGTTTTAGATCTTACTCACTTTTTTCAGTACTTGTAAGCCTTTTCTAGATTATCAAGGTCCTGTAAAACTCACAGGCAATAAAACAAAAGCTAGTTGATAGATCATCAGATATGTCAGACTTCAACACTCTAACATAGTTGAAAAAGGTATACAATCAATACAACTTACATTAAATTCTGCAGAAGAAACAACATTTTAACATGACTAATTAATAAAAAATTGGGAGCCTTAACACATGTACTAATACTTGTTCAAAATACAGATCTTGTTCCAACTTTATCTCTTGCTAAAATACCATGCAGCTAACTTTTAAATATGTCTCTGAGAATGTCCAGAAGCAGTTTCTACAGTCTATATTTTCTCTGTCACACAAGGTCGAAAATCTTGAGGCAAGGCAGCTTATCCAATCTAGGATATAGGCAATCAAAGGTAGGTCAGGAACAAATGTTCAATACAGCTTATACAGCTTTTCTGTCACCATTGTCAGGGCACTTAGCAAGCTCACAGGTCAGCATCATTCTCTGTCCCAGCATCAGCATGTCTTATCAATCACTCTGGCAGCCAGCACGCCCCTTTTAGCATCCTGTAGAAAAAACAGAAATATGCCCTCTTCCCCATGTTGAATATCTGATCTGAATCATGTCATGTCTCTGTAAGTGAATCCTTCTATTTCACCTAGGCATAAATATGCCTATTTATAGGGTGCTATAGACACTTAGCAGGCATCAAAATTTTAAAATTTTAATTTTTTGTAGTGTAGGGGATATGACTCCCCTTTATTGTTTTTATATAAAAATATTGTTTTAACGTTCCATGGGCTTGTTCTACAATACCTTGTCCTTGAGAAAAATAAGGAATACCTGTAATATGTTTAATCTGTAATTGAGCACAGAACTGTTGAAACTTGGCACTTGTATAACCAGGTCCATTGTCTGTTTTAATAACTCTGGGCTTGCCCAGAACAGAGAGACAGTTTAACACATGGGCAATAACATTTTTTCCAGCCTCCCCTGTCTGGAGAGAGGCAAAAATAAACCCACTAAAGGTATCAATTGTAACATGAATATACTTAAGCTTGCCAAATTTTGCAAAATGTGTAACATCTATTTGCCAAATTTCATTAGGAATCAAGCCTCGAGGAATAACACCATTATGTGGTACAGGTAGAAACTGAGGACATTCAGGACAAGCCCCATGCTCTATCGACTGAGCTAGCCGGACTCTAATGCCTACATGAGTCCCAGAGCCTTATTAACCTTTTATAAATCTTAATTTTGAATTTTGTGTTGGATTAATGGAATAACCAATCTCTTGGAGGTGAGTAAGTATATCAGCTCCAATGTCCATTAATCCTATAAAACTTTCTGTAATTATTAATTTAAGGTTAGGTTTCTTATTAGTAATTAAGCTCAGTACACATCAGGGGAACTAAGCAAGTCTTTTGTTAATGCCATAGGGAAAGCAGCCAAAATTCTTTATGACACCTAGATAAGCAGCCTGCTGTGAGTGCCTTGGGATCCAAGGCTGACCCCTCCTCCCTAAGGAAAGAGCAAGCACTTCTGTAGGGAGTAGTTAGAACAAAAGGGATTTCACAGGAGCTTTTGTAGAGGTTGCTCTGTGGTTTGCATTAACTCAAATGCAAATGTTTCTTAATTGGGCCTATTTCTTGAGGTCATCCATCCTTGGGCTAGGCCTGATTGTCCGTTCTTATCTCTGTTCTTGGAGCAATCATTTTTAAAAATGGCCCAAACCTCCATATTAAAACCTTTTTATTCCCTCATTTCTGTAGAAGCATTGTTTGTACAGTGGTCTCTTGTAAGGCAGCAAGCCATAGCAGACCCTGATTGTATGAGGGTCAGATTTCTGTACAAAGATGAATATATCTAGCTAAGTTTGCCTCTGTTCTACATGGCTTAATAGTGGCAGGCTGCATTAGCATTTTCACAAGTCAATTGTATAACAAAGGGAACTCTTGTTGAAGTATCTCAAAAGATTTTACCTGTTGCTTTCCTTTTGAGACTGTGAAGGAGATGTAAGCTGCAGTCAATGGCAGTTTAGCTATAATTTTTAAGTTTCTCTTGTAACATTAGAGTACAACCATAACTTTGAAAAACAAACTCAGTTTCAAACAATAAAATCAATACCAAGAGTATTACTATAACGTTACAAAGTTTGGTGGTCAGTTCTTATATCTGAATGCTTGACAGTATAACTTTCAATACCTTAAAGAGACATTGTTCTGATTTCTAGGATAGGAATTATATAAAATATTACCCAATTTAAACATACCTTTAAAGATCTGTTCCCTGGGGTGGCTCATGTTGAATTTTTTGTTGTTTAGAATGACTCAAACTCTAAATTACCAGTTTAGAACCCACTTTATTATCGAAGTTATATATTCTATAACCAAGGCATGTAGAATATTTTTATACTTTTAAAACCAATCAGAAGCAAAAATGAAGTAACCACACATTTACTTATTTAGACTAGACAAAATTTAACCTTTTTTTTTTCTAGTGGCAATTTTAAGAGAGGAACGCCTTGTTACTTGTTGAATCCAACAATCAGTGAAATTTTTCTAGGAGAAACAGCCATCAGCTCCCTTACCATAGAAGGCAAAAAGCTGCGGCCCCTTTAAGAGCACCTTCTGCACATAATTAAGCCTCTGGCAGAGCTTCTCTAGCTGTCCTTGACTCCCCCAGCTACTGTGCAGGGTAACTTATCATTTTCTGCTGTGCAAACCGAAACCGCTTTTTTCTTTTCTCTTGAAACCTAATTAAAACTAAATCAAGGGCTAAACAACCAGCAAAAAGTTCTAACCATTTTTTTGCTCTTTCTTTCTTTTGGACATGAAAAAGAAAGCAACATTTAAGCAACGAAACAAAAGCACATAAAACTGACAGACACGACAAGATTAGTGCACCAAGAACATACAATAGACAGGCAAGAAAGAGAATTACCATGTTCGTTCTTTTGTGACTGAGTTACCTCACTCAGGATGATATTTTCAAGTTCCATCCATTTGCCTGCAAATTTCATGAAGTCATTGTTTTTAATAGCTGAGTAGTACTCCATTGTGTAAATGTACCACATTTTCTGTATCCATTCCTCTGCTGACGGGCATCTGGGTTGTTTCCAGCTTCTGGCTATTATAAATATGGCTGCTATGAACATAGTGGAGCATGTGTCTTTATTACATGTTGGAGCATCTTCTGGGTATATGCCCAAGAGAGGTATAGCTGGGTCCTCAGGTATTATTATGTCCATTTTTCTGAGGGTCCACCAAACTGATTTCCAGAGTGGTTGTACCAGCATGCAGTCCCACCAACAGTGGAGGAGTGTCCCTCTTTCTCCACACCCTTGCCAGCATCTGCCTGAGTGAGGTAACTCAGTCACAAAAGAACGAACATGGTATGTACTCACTGAAGCGGATATTAGCCCGAAAGGTCAGAATGCCCAAGTTTCACTTAACAGTAACCACTGGACTGAGATTGAGGTCCCAGATGGAGGAGTTGGAGAAAGATCTGAAGGAGCTGAGGGAATTTGCAGCCCCATGTAGGGAGCAAGAGTGTCAATGGGCCTGACCCCCCCCCCCAGTCGTCCTGGAATTTGGACAACCAACCAAAGAATACACATCTATGGACCCATGGTTCAGACCACATATGTGGCAGAGGATGACCTTGATGGCCATCAGGGAGAGAGGAGAGGCCCTTGGGCCTGAGGGTGTTAGAGGCCCCAGTAAAGGGGAATGTCCAGATGGGAATATGGGGA
>CM052706.1:94562134-94586484 GCA_028551405.1 Uromys caudimaculatus | reverse complement strand
CCTTTGTCAAAAATCAAGTGACCGTAGGTGTGTGGGTTCATTTCTGGGTCTTCAATTCTATTCCACTGATCTACCTGCCTGTTGCTGTACCAATACCATACAGTTTTTATCACTACTACTCTGTAGTACAGCTTGAGGTCAGGGAATGCTGATTCCTCCAGAAGTTCTTTGTTGTTGAGAATAGCTTTTGCTATCCTGGGTTTTTTGTTGTTCCAAATGAATTTGAGAATTGCTCTTTCTAAATCTATGAAGAATTGAGTTGGAATTTTGATGGGTATTGCATTGAATCTGTAGATTGCTTTTGGCAGGGTGGCCAGTTTTACTATATTAATCCTGACAATCCATGAGCACAGGAGAGCTTTCCATCTTCTGAGGTCTTCTTCGATTTCTTTCCACAGAGACTTGAAATTCATGTCATATAGATCTTTCACTTGTTTGGCTAGAGTCACACCAAGATACTTTATGTTGTTTGTGACAATTGTGAAGGGTGTCATTTCCCTAATTTCTTTCTCAGCCTGTTTATCCTTTGAGTAGAGGAACGCTACTGATTTCTTTGAGTTAATTTTATATCCGGCCACGTTGCTGAAGTTGTTTATCAGCTATAGCAGTTCTCTGGTAGAGGTTTTAGGGTCACTTAAGTATACGATCATATCTTCTGTAAAGAGTGATATTTTGATTTCTTCGTTTCCAATTTGTAACCCTTTGACCTCATTTTGTTGCCTAATTGCTCTAGCTAGAATTCACTTACTATATTGAATAGGTAGGGAGAGAGAGGGCAACCTTGTCTACTCCCTGATTTTAGTGGGATTGCTTCAAGTTTCTCTCCAATTAGTTTGATGTTGGCTACTGGTTTGCTATATATTGCTTTTACTATGTTTAGGTATGGGCCTTGAATTTCTGATCTTTCCAAGATCATGAAATGATCTTATCATGAAGGGATGTTGAATTTTGTCAAATGCTTTTTCAGCATCTAATGAAATGATCATGTGGTTTTTTTCTTTGAGTTTGTTTATATAGTGGACTACATTGATGGATTTCTGGGTATTGAACCATCCCTGCATCCCTGGGATGAAGCCTACTTGATCATGATGAATGATCATTTTGATGTGTTCTTGGATTCGGTTTGCGAAAATTTTACTGAATATTTTTGCATCGATATTCATAAGGGAAATTGGTCTGAAGTTTTCTTTCTTTGTTGGGTCTTTGTGAGGTTTTGGTATCAGTGTAGCTGTGGCCTCATAGACGGATTTGGGTAGTGTTCCTTCTGCTTCTATTTTGTGAAATAGATTGAAGAGTATTGGTATTAGGTCTTCTTTGAAGGTCTGATAGAGTTCTGCAGTGAACCCATCTGGTCCTGGGCTTTTTTGGTTGGGAGACTTTTAATGACTGCTTTGATTTCTTTAGGTGTTATGGGACGGTTTAGATAGTTTATCTGATCCTGGCTTAACTTTGGTATTTGGTATGTGTCTAGAAAATTGCCCATTTCATCCAGATTTTGCAGTTTTGTTGAGTATAGGCTTTTGTAGTAGGATCTGATGATTTTTTGAATTTACTCAGAACCCGTTTTATGTCTCGCTTTCCATTTCTAATTTTGTTAATTTGATACTGTCTCTGTGCCCTGGTTATGTCTGGCTAAAGGTTTATCTATCTTGTTGATTTTTCTCAAAGAACCAGCTCCTGATTTTGTTGATTCTTTGTATAGTTCTTTTTGTTTCTACTCAGTTGATTTCAGCCCTGAGTTTGATTATTTCCTGCCTTCTACTCCTCTTGGGTGTATTAGCTTCTTCTTATTCTAGAGCTTTCAGGTGTGCTGTTAAGCTGCTAGCATATGCTCTCTGCAGTTTCTTTTTGGAGGCACTCAAAGCTATAAGTTCTCCTCTTAACACTGCTTTCAATGTGTCTCATAAGTTTGGGTATGTTGTACTTTCATTTTCATTAAATTCTACGAAGTCTTTAATTTCTTTCTTTATTTCTTCCTTGACCAAGTTATCATAGAGTAGAGCATTGTTCAGCTTCCATGTGTATGTGGACTTTCTGTTGTTATTGTTGCCATTGAAGACCAGCCTTAAACCGTAGTGATCTGATAGGAGGCATGGGATTATTTCAATCTTCTTGTATCTGTGGAGGTTTGTTTTGTGACTGATTACATGGTCAATTTTGGAGAAGGTACCATGAGGTGCTGAGAAGAAGGTATATCCTTTTGATTTAGGATGAAATGTTCTATAGATATCTGTTAAATCCATTTGGTCCATAACATCTGTTAGTTTCACTGTGTCTCTGCTTAGTTTGTGTTTCCAAGATCTGTCCATTGATGATAACTGGGTGTTGAAGTCGCCTACAATTATTGTGTGAGGTGCAATGTGTGCTTTAAACTTTAGTAAGGTTTCTTTTATGAATGTGGGTGCCCTTGCATTTGGAGCATGGATGTTCAAAATTGAGAGTTCTTCTTGGTAGATTTTTTCTTTGATGAATGTAAACTGTCCTTCCTTATCTATTTTGATGACTTTTGGGTGAAAGTCGATTTTATCCGATATTAGAATGGCTACTCTAGCCTGTTTCTTGGGACCATTTGCCTGGAAAATTGTTTTCCAGCCCTTTACTCTGAGGTACTGTTTGTATTTATCGCGGAGATGTGTTCTTGAACGCAGCAAAATGCTAGGTCCTCTTTATGGGTCCAGTCTGTCAGTCTATGTCTTTTTATTGGGGAATTGAGTCCATTGATGTTAAGAGATATTAAGGAATAGTGATTGTTGGTTCCTGTTATTTTCGATGTTATTTTTACTTTTACATGGCTATCTTCTTTTGAGTTTGTTGAAAGATTACTTTCTACCTTTTTCTAGGGTGTAGTTTCCCTCTTTGAGTTGACGTTTACCATCCATTATCCTTTGTAGGGCTGGGTTTGTGGAAACATATTGTGTAAATTTGGTTTTGTCATGGAATATTTTGGTTTCACCATCTATGGTAATTGAGAGTTTTGCTGGGTATAGCAGCCTAGGTTGGCAGTTGTGTTCTCTTAGGGTCTGTATGAGTTCTGCTCAGGATCTTCTAACTTTCATAGTCTCTGGTGAGAAGTCAGGTGTAATTCTGTTAGGTCTGCTTTTATATGTTACTTGACCTTTTCCCCTTACTGCTTTTAATATTCTTCCCTTGTTTTGTGTATTTGGTGTTTTCACTATAATATGACGGGATGAATTTCTTTTCTGGTCCAATCTGTTTGGAGTTCAGTAAGCCTCTGGTATATTTATGTTCATCGCTTTCTTTAGGTTAGGGAAGTTTTCTTCTATAATTTTGTTGAAGATATTTGCTGGTCCTTTAAGTTGGGTATCTTCACTCTCTTCTATACCTATTATCCTTAGGTTCTGTCTTCTCATTGTGTCCTGGATTTCATGGATGTTTTGGGTTAGAAGCTTTTTGCATTTGCATTTTCTTTTACTGTTGTGTCGATGTTATCTATGGTATTTTCTGCTCCTGAGATTGTCTCTTCTATCTCTTGTATTCTGTTGGTGATGGTTACATCAATGACTCCTGATCTATTTCCTAGGTTTTCTAACTCCAGGGTTGTCTCCCTTTGTGATTTCTTTATTGTTTTTATTTCTATTTTTAGCTCCTGGATAGTTTTGTGCATTTCCTTTGTCTGTTTGATTGTGTTTTCTTGTAATTCTGCCTGTTTGATTGTGTTTTCCTGTAATTCTTTAATGGATTTTTGTGTTTTCTCTTTAAAGGCTTCTAGTTGTTTTTCTCTGTTCTCTTGTACTTCTTTAAGGGTGTTATTCATTTCTTTCTTAAAGTCTTCTATCCTCAACATAAGAAATTATTTTAAATCTGAGTCTTGCTTTTCTGGTGTGTTGGGGTATCCAGGGCTTGCTGTGGTGGGAGAGCTGGGTTCTCGTGATGCCAAGTACCCTTGGTTTCTGTTTCTCATGTTCTTACCCTTGCCTTTTGCCATCTTGTTAACTCTGATGTCAGCTGGTCTTTCTCTGTCTGATTGTGGCTTGCCCCTCCTGCAGATCTCTGTGTCAATACTCCTTGATGACCAGCTCTCTCTGAGAGGTGTTTGGGTTTGGAGTACTGTGGCACAAGGTCAGCTCTGGGGTGCAGACAGAAACCAGAAGGATCTTGTCCCCAGCTGTCCCTTGGTTCCTATGTCCTGATGGCTCTGCAAGGGTCCCTCTTGATCCAGTGAATTTGAACAGAAGTGGTGGTTTTGCCTGTGCTCAAAGGTGTGTCAGCACTCCTGGTACCAGCTCTCTCCTGGAGCTCTGTGGCCCAGGCTGAGGTCTCCAGGCACAGACCCCAGGTGTCCCAGGCAGAGGTCTCTACCCACAGATGGAAACCAGAAGGTTCAGAGGTTTCCTGTCCACGAGTTTTCCTCAGGCCCTCTATCCCGCCGGTTCCGGGCTGGCCTCGGTGAGCAGTGTTGCTCCCCTTAACCCCACTCATGTCTCTTCCATGCTCCTGGGAGGTTAGCTTTCTCCTGGCGCTCATTGGCTATGGACTCCTGGTGGCCCAGGCAGAGGTCTTGCTATTACCACCTAACTTAGGTTTTCACAAGTGTAATTGAAATCATCTTGATTTATGATTTATGACTGAATTTGCTCTCATACTATAGAACTTTAATGAAACTGACACTGCACTGAACATGGTAATACAGGTAATGTAAATCTGTGTTACTGAGGCATAATCATTCATAATGGACTCCAGAATAAACTATCTCTTATCCCCTTTTATGTAAGAGTTGTTTTTTCTGTGTTAACACACAGCTCTTGCTTTGCTCATGTACACATGTGTACACACCCTGTGGGATTTTCTCCACACCCACATTCTCACCCATCATTCTGCCTTCATATTTCTTCCTGCTTTGTATTCATATCATTTTTCCACCTTCTACTTTTGTAGTAACATCCAATATCTTTAATTTTGTGTTTAACTAATTTGGCTTGACATGATGCCCTGCTCTTTTATCTACAGTTTTGTCTGGAACTGATGTGCTGTTCTATTTTTCATGGTTTAATGCTTCAGTAGTGTGCATTAAGTAGACTGCACCAACATCAGTAGATATTACTAAAATTTATAGAATTTTCTTTTGTTTTAACTTCAGTGGGTCATATGCTTCCCTAAACACATCCATTTCTTATCCATTTCTTCTAGATTTCTCAATAAAATGGATTATAGTTTTGAAATTGATATCTAATCCTTGTATAGAATTTCATAGAGTATGCTGTAATATACCTTTTTAACCTTGAATTATATTAATATGCTTTTTTTTCTCTTCACTTTGGGTAGTTTTGCTAAAATTTTCCTATAGTCATATGTATACATATGTATATGTGTATATATATATATATATATGTGTGTGTGTGTGTGTGTGTGTATGTGTGTGTATGTGTATAATGAAATATATATTTCAGTGTAGGCAGTAATAGCTACAAGTTATTCTCTTAAAACACACTGCGTTTTCTGTATTCTACATATTCTTATTTCATCAACCCTGTTCTTGGACAGTTTCACACATATATGTAGTGCACACTCAACAATTCTCAATCCTACCCTCTTCTAACTCGACTACCTTCTCAACTATCTTCCCAACAAATCCCTTTCTCACATTCCCGTGTATGTATTTTGTTTTTTGACACACTAATATTTATTAGTAGCATCTGTGTTACATAAGTTAGAAGCTACATGTTGAAACATAGTTATCTTAGCAATGTGCACATAACTATTTCCCAAAATCTATCAATAACCAGTAATTCAGTAGGAAGTTATAGTGTCTCTAAAGCCCCTCCCAATTCTGTCACATATTCTTATATGATATGTTTTTATTTTAATCTGAATCTACAAAACTTTTAACTATTGTTTGATTTTAATAACTTGATATAATCCAAGGTTTATTATTCATCAAACCTAGGTTTGTAAAACGTCTGAAATGTCTCTTGCTGATGATGTTTAATCTCATTTCATTACAATCCAAGGTGTAACAAATTTTCTCAATAATTTTTTTAACTTAACGGTTCTGCTACAGCATAAATTGTGATCTGATTTTAAGCAAGCCCAATGAGTTTCTGAAGGGTTGCACATTCTGGAATTGTGAAATGAAATGTTCCACAAATATTCTGTCTACTTAATGCAAGCCAATCATCTACTTTATATATTTTAATGTGATATTAAGACATTTTGCATTCATACACGCTCAATAACTGCCTTGAAGCAAGTTGGGACTATAACACAACATGGTAAGATATCTGTAGCATGTATACACAATGGACATTTTTAAGCCATTGAAATGAGAGAAGAATGACATTTGTCAGAAAGTGGAAGTACATGGAAATAATAATATTAAGAAAATTAATCTTATAAATACTAATATTGTGTGTTTATTCTGTTTGTGTAATTTATATAGTCACATAATGTTCCATATATGTATTTATGTATGTTTCTGTATCTGTATATATCTGTTTATGAATAGAATATAAATTGTCTAGGGGAAAAAAGAAGAGAAAATAATAGACAACTCTGGTTTTCTGCATAAGACCAACCAGTCAACCTTCCAGCATGCAGCTTGAATGGCTTATTTGGCCCTGACATGGGCTGATAAGTTTTGATTGCTGATAGAGGGCCATGAACATACTTGTCCTTTGTCTTTTTTCAATCATAAACCATATGGCTAATTTGCACTATTCTGAGAAAAAAAAGATATATATATTTGCATTTGTGTCTTTTTTTATAAAAATTATTTTTAATCCTCAATGTATCTGTAGTTGTTCTTATGGTACATTTTTGGTATTTTAAATTTGATGTGAATTATGGTTCCTGAGTTGATCAGAGTTTATCTAAATCATTTTGGAAGGTTAATGTTTGTTACCTTCATTTCATAGTATTCTTGTTTTCCCTAAATGAAATGCAATGAAAATACTAGCTTTAATATTGTTATTAAGTTATTATTATCATTTTACATGTATGATTTCATCCTGAAAGTGAGGGTTATTTTTAATTTTCATTTTCTATTTTAAGATTATAATTTTTTCTTTTTATTGGATATTTTCTTTATTTACCTTTCAAATGTTATCCTTTTTCTCGTTCCAACCCCCAGAAAACTCCTATCCCATCCCCTCCCCCTGCTTCTATGAGTGTGTTCCCCCACCCTCCCACACACTCCCACCTCTCTCCCCTTGAATTCCCCTATGTTGGGGCATCCATCAAGCCCTCACAGGACCAAGGAAGGGTCCCTCCTCCCAATTGATACCTGACAAGGCCATCCTCTGCTACATATGTGGCTGGAGCCATGGTGTACTCCTTGGTTGGTGGCTTAGTCCCTGGGAGCTCTGGGAGGTCTGGTTGGTTATATTGTTGTTCTTCCTATGGAGTTGCAAACCGCTTCAGCTCCTTCAGTCCTTTCTCTAACTCCTCCATTGGACATCCTGCAATCAGTTCAATGGTTGACTGCGAACATCCACCTCTGTATTTGTCAGGCTCTGGCAGAGCCTCTCAAGAGACAATTATATCATGCTCCTTTCAGCAAGCAGTTCTTGGCATCCACAATAGTGCCTGGGTGTGGTAGCTCTATATGGGATGGATCCCCAGGTGGGACAGTCTTTAGATGGCCTTTTCTTTCAGTCTCTGTTCCATACTATGTCACCATATTTCCTCCTATGAGTATTTTGTTCACCCTCCTAAGAAGCACTGAAGTATCTACATTTTGGCCTTCCTTCATCTTGGGCTTCATGTGGTCTGTGAATTGTACCTTGGGTATTTCGAGCTTTTGGACTAATTTCCACTTATCAGTGAGTGCATATCATTTGTGTTCTTTTGTTATAGGAAACTCTGTAGTCTGGCATGTTTATTCCTGTCATCGTTGTTCATCTCATATTTGGACAGTTATGTTGGAGTGATTTTATGGGTATAGCTTCTGATACAACTAGGAGACAAAATCTAACAGTCCTTGATACCTTTGTATACTTTTGTAAGTATATATATTGGGACTGGGCTTCACATCTGAAATTTGATTGGTTATGGTTTCCCATAGTAGTCTATGTCAGTTGCAAAGGGAAGATTTCATGATAAGGAGTGAATTTTACACTTATAGTATACCATGGAGGTATAAGAACAAATATTTATAGGTTATAGTTAGGTATTATGCTAGTATAGTAAAGTAGTGGTTGTAGATTTTTCTCCAATACCATGGAGCCTGGAGGCATTATGCAAAATTCCAAAAGAGGTAGGCAAGCAACAACTCATTCTAACTATGCCTCCTATGAGAGTCATCAACCAAAATAATGACCAGAATGGCATGACAACCTGAAGGGTACAAAAGTGGCCTGCATACATTTGTACTAACCACATTTCATTCTCTGGACTTAAGACCTACTCAACAAGAAAAAATAATTACCAGGTATGGAAACCTTGCTAACTATAAAGTGCTAGTGCAGTCAAGTTTTCATGTTTTTATAATTTCTAAAGGGAGGATCTGATATTTTGGAAGACTGTAATTTAACTTTTATTCTTTATTTGCTGTAGACTCCTTTATACCAAGATAATAGGTATTTGAACAGGAAATTTCCATATAAAAGATTTGTAAGTATTTTTCTTATTGAAATTTAAAAATATTTTGTATGGTTTATTTGTTTGCTCCTATGACATTTATATAAGGTCTGCCTGGTCCTTTCTACTGGGACAGACTCCTAGCTGGACTGCTCCCATGAACACACCACATCCTGATCCACCCTAGAGGATCTGCTGCACTCAGAGAAGTTGGTAAGCAGACCCCAACCCCAAAGTCCCAGATCTGCTGCTGGGAGCCCAGCGGACTCGGGACCCAACACCCAACAACCCCCACACCCCAACTTCCCAAATACCACCCTCTTCTGCCTTTTCTGCCCCTTCTGCCCCTTCGGCCCCATCCACCTAGCCCTTTCTGCTGGGGCACACTCCTGCTGGTCTGTATCCATGAAGACACCATATCCTGACCATCCTAGAGGATCTGCTTCACTCAGAGAAGTTGAGGATCAAATGCACACAGAACAGTTGTACAGTAGCTTGACTGCTCCACTGAAGACACAATAGTTGGAAGACCTCTCAGGAAATCGACTGCAGCCAGGGCAACAGATGAGCAGCTTCTCTGTCCCTCTGAAGAGCCCCTAGTTGGAAGGCCCAACAGGTGGTCCACTACAGCCAGGGCCACAGGCCTGCTGGGAGACCTGAAGCAACCCAGTGACAAAAGAGGCAGATTCCAGACAGTCACCCAGACCAACAAACACCAGGAATATCCAGATGGCAAGAGGCAAGCTTAAGACCATAAGCAACAGAAGTCAATATACGTAGGCATCATCAGAAACCAGTTACTCACCACAGCAAGAGCTGAATACACCAACACACCAGAAAATCAGGAATTAGTTAGGAAAACACAGGGAAACAGGTGAAGGAATTGAATAAAGTGATCCAAGACCTTAAAGTGGAAGAAGAAATAAAAAAGAATATACAAATGGAGGCAAACCTGGAAATGGAAAACCTAAAAAAGAAGTCAGGAATTACAGATGTATCACCAACAGAATGTAAGAGATAGAAGAATGAATCTCAGGTGTAGAAGATACTGTAGAAGAGATTGACACAACTGTCAAAGAAAATTCAAAACATAAAAATCTCTTCAGTCAAAGCATCCAGAAAATTCAGGACACAATGAAAAGACCAAATCTAAGAATAATGGGAATAGAGGAGAACAAAGATTCTGAGCTCAAAGGACCTGAAAATGTCTTCAACAAAATCATAGCAGAAACTTCCCCAACTTAAAGAAAGAGATGGCCATAAAGGTACAAGAAGCTTATAGAACACCAAATAAATGTGACCAGAAAAGAAAATCCTCTCGTCACATAATAATCAAACACTAAATGCACAGAACAAAGAATGAATATTAAAAGCTGCAAGGGAAAAGGGCCAAGAAACATACAAAGGTAGACCTATCAGAATTACACCAGACTTCTCAACAGAGACTGTGAAAGCCAGAAGAGCCTGGTCAGAGATCATGGAGTGTTGCAGTAAATATTAAAAAAGAAGGAATATATAGCATGTTCCCACACTATACCCTGGTTCTCTCATCCTGGCAGGCTGGCCGGCCAAGCACCAAGCAATGGCTGAGCTGCTATTATCTCTGACTCAGATCTCCATGATCTCTCCACCCAGCTCACTAGGTTCCCACTGGCAGGTTGCTACCATGCCAGTCCTATGCTTCAATGCTCCCATGGCCTCTGTGGTGCATGTAAGGCAAACGCACACTTTGCCACTGTACTTTTCTCTCTCGAACCCAGATGAGCTGTTGCATGAAGGAAAATGCAAGACAAATTTAGCTCAGATACAATAGTAACTCAATCTCTGGGCACATAAACTAAAACCTAATCTTGTAAACTTTATCAACCTCTGACTCCTCTGGTGGTGAATCCTTGTGGATCTGCCTTGGATATCAGGAAACTCACTTAGCTACACCTTACCTATCTGCTGTCCCCATCCCAAAAGGCCCTCTCTCTCTTTCCTGCTTCTTCTCTTCTCTCTGACATGGAAGTCCCTCCTATGTGCCCAGTGATTGGCTCCTTTGGGGCTAATATCCACTCAACAGTGAGTATATACCCTGTGTGTTCTTTTGTGATTGAGTTACCTCACTCAGGATGGAATTTTGTAGTTCCATCCCTTTACCTGCAAATATCATGACATCATTGTTGTAATAACTGAGTAGTATTCCATTTTGTAAGTGTACCACATTCTCTGTGTCCATTCCTCTGTTGATGGATATCTCGGTTGTTTACAGTTTCTGGCTACTACAAATAAGGCTTCTATAAACATAGTGGAGCATGTTTCCTTGTTATATTTTGGAGCATCTTTTGGGTATTTGCCCAGGAATGGTATAGCTGGGTCTGAAGGTAGAACAATGTCCAATTTTCTAATGAACACACAGACTGCTTTCCAAAATGGCTTTACAAATTTGCAATGGAGGAGTGTTCCTTTTTTTCCCTATCCTCGCCAGCATCTGCTGTCACCTGAGTTTTTTATCTTAGCCATTCTGACTGGTGTGAGGTGGAATCTCAGAGTCATTTTGATTTGCATTTCTCTGATCACTAAGGGTGTTGAACATTTCTTTAGGAGCTTCTTGTCACTTCAAGATTACTCAGTTAGGAATTCTTTATTTAGGTCTGTACTCTATTTTTTGTTTATTTATTTTTTAGTTTGATATTTTATTCATTTACATTTGAAATGTTATCCACTTTCCTGATTTCCAATCTGAAAACGCCCTATTCCATCTCTCCTTACCCTGACTCTATGAGGGTGATCCTCCATACACCTACCTATTCTCACCTCACTGCCCTAGCATTCTTCTACAAGGGGCATCAAGCATTCACAGGTCCAAGGGACTCCCCTCCCATTGATGCCATGTAAGTCCTCTTCAGCTCCTTCAGTCCTTCCCCTAACTCCTCCATTGGGATCCCTGTGATCACTCTTTTTTCCCACTGGGTGGTTTTAGCTCCTTGGTCAAAGATCAAGTTATCACAAGTGTGTGGGTTCATTTCTGGATCTGCAAGTCTATTCCATCGATCTACCTGCCTGCCTCTGTACCAATGCTATGAGGTTTTTTTTATCACTATTGCTCTGTAATACAGCCTGAAATCAGGTATGGTGCCAACAGCATTAAAGCATTTGCTATATTTTTAAAATATGTTTTGTCTACTTTATTTTTGATAAATATTTCAAGACATATTTTAGTATTATATTACAATTTTTAATTTGTATTACAAGAACAGAAGAACAAGAAGAAAAGAAAAGTCCCATGACTAGAGAAGCCATAGTGCTTAGTAGGGAAACTAGTACTGTCATTTTTTCTGCCTGGGCCTGACAAACTACCTTCTATTTTGATAATTTGATACCCATTGAATATGCAGCTATGAGAGAAGGTTTTTTTCTGAAAGGGGACAGATGTGACTACAGAGACTCAAAGCTTTCAGAAGCATGGTGCAGGTTGTGTTCTTTCTCTCCAATGTGTTCATTTGTGAGTGCAAGCTGTTACTTTTACCCAATCTCCATTTGTGAGTACTTTACTATCTTTGCTTTTGGTACATATTCATATACATGTATGAACCGATCACTTCTATCACTGATCTTCCTACTCAACTCTCTCCACAAGAACAGTCTCATTCAGCAGGTGCCTGTACTCATATCATAGACTATTTTCATGTGTATGCTTTTATTAATCTCACACTTAAGGATTTATATTATTTTTCCATTTTTTTCTTCATGGTGGGGTGAAATTTAATCTGATTCTTCTCCATGTGGATTTCCTACTTTCCTATTGCTTTTACTAATTAAACAGATACCTCTTTGTATTCTGATTTCATTTCTTTCAGATAATAACAGGAAATGCTATAGATGGCTCCTGCTATAGTTTGATTTTGAGTTTGCATTGCATGTATGTGTGTGTTTATGTGTGTATGTGTGTATGTGAGAGGTGGGGAGAGTATTTTCACTACTGAATAGATTAATTTTGTGTGTGTGTATGAAAGTTAAGTTTTATTTACTCTTTGCAATGAGATTTCCTTGAAACACAACAACGCCCACACCCTTGTTACCTCAATTCCATGCAATCAAAACAATCTCCTGAAAACCTCATCCAATAATAAACATTCCTAATACTTTCCTGCTAAAGATTAATAAACTCTTGAAACATATCTAATTTATGTGACTTTAAGGGTCATGCTTTAATAATAATGATGAAACACAATTATTACTTCCTAATGCTGAAATTACAGGTTTTACATTGTATATTTTCCTGCTCTGTGCCCTATGGCACTAACATCTTTATCACTCCATGTGTTTCGAGTTTAAAACCTTTACCCCTGCTGTTTGAAAAGTATTTCTCATCTTCATTCCCTATGGAATACGGAAATCCCTAAAGGCAAGGTCATTAGTGATATCTGTGCTTTTTCCCAAACTCATATTATGATCACCAGTGTTGTTCCCCCTGCCTCATTGGCTTTTGGTAAAGTATCCAAATGAGATGTTCAAAATACACACTTTTCACAACTGTTCAAGTTAATACTGATTTATAAAATGGGAAGACCATTAAAGTGATTACAAATCTCAGCAGGATTTATGCATGAATGACAAATTGTATTGGAAATGTTCATTTTTAACAGACTGCCCTAGGTTTTTTTCCTTCTCTAAAACAACCTAGATATGTCTCAGAGATACATTTGTTTTAGCACTGTTTTGCTTCCCAAACACACATTTGACCATGACTTTTTGACTGGAAAAATAAACAATGCAACTTCATAATCATACAAATTGTATTTTATCACTGAAAGGAATAGGGAGGACATGAAATTTCCCCTTTAACACCCATTTTTTCTGGGTGTCATTAGTTCATGAACAATTGAAGTTTCCCTTTATAACAGATGTCTTAAACTTTACACATAAATACTTTGTCACTAAAATCCAAAATTATTTATCAAACAATTACCCAACAACTCTTAAAGGAAATATTCATTCTTATAAAAATGCACATTTTAGGAAAGAGAATATAAGATTGCTGGGTGATATATGTTATCTTTTACAAATGTTAAAGCAAAAAATAATTGGTCCTGACCAGAACAAGATTGCATTTCTTTATTGTGTGTGAATTTGTTTCAGGGTTTCCAACTCTGTGATTCAAGCAACCAGTGTTGTTCTCTTGCCAGCCCAAGTGTGGTCGCTGAGCAGAGGCCATAGTGTGCATATCTGGATGGCAGCCATTCATAGAGTGAATGAAACAAAAAGAGACACGATACTGGATCCAGTTTATGCAATGTCATTTCAGATCATCTTGGCAAGCATCAAACATACATATAGACACAGCAGAAATGTCTCAAGGAGAATAGCATGGCATGTCACATTCACAGATAAATAGATTATAGATATCAGATGCTGTGAGGGAAGAAACACGATTAATTTTACAAAGAGTATATCTTGAAATGGCATTATTACATAGCTCATTTAGATGGAAAACTTTGGTACTAAAATTCTGTGGGACCGTGAAAGGCAGTGTGGTTTCTGGTTGAGTTAAGGTTTAAACCACGTGGACTCAATAGGGGGGTAAAGATCCTATAAGGGATGGCAGGTGTTTGCCATGTTCCCAGAACCATCTCCTGACACAAGACCGCAGCTCTTCATAGGTCTGTGACATTTAATCACGTAAAGAGAACGCCCCCAAGCCCTGCCACAGGTAGAGGCGTGGTCATGTAGCCTCAAGCCCATGTTAATGAGGCACCTAGAGGCTTGGCCACTCCCTTTCCCAGTTAGTATTTCAACCTTGCCCCTCCCTGAGGTCATGGGGGTACAGTCTCACCCATGCCACTCTACACCATGACAATAAACACCCTAAAACCATGGACTGTCTCTATTCATCGGGATCCTCCATGGGGAATGAGGGAACCGGCTTTCTTCTAAAGAGCCACTGCCCAGTCTCCCGCAGAAGGCATCCAAGTGCTCCCAGCCATGGCAGCCACCCAACCAACCAACCCACCCAGCTAGCTGGTGCCCAGGCCAAAGACTTGATCCTGCTGCTGGACGCCAGCCATGCAACTTCTCCCCTTTGGCCCAGGCTAGATCTAGTCTGAGGTCCCACTTCGTTCTCAGTTCTTCTGCTGTATCCAGTGGCGTCTGCGTTGCTCAAGAGCCTGGGAACCCCATGGAGCTGGCTGCTGCGCATCTCCTGGGACCTACGGCCATGTCTCCCACCCCTGGGCTGTGTTTCCATGGGGCCTTCTCACAGCCCGACACATGCTTACTGGTCGGTGGGGGTCTACGCAGTCAAACTTGCCCCATGTCCCGCCTCTCCATGGGGCGTTGAGAGCCTGGGGTGGATATGCGGGACCATCACTTCACTCCATCCACCACTGCCATTATATCCAACAGAAATCTACTTCTACTTTTTATATTCAGATTCTTATCTTCCATGGATGTTTCTTCATAATGCATATTCTTTCCAATATTTTTAAAGTTATGTATATTCTGTAGTAGAGACTCCAAGAACGATGATCATTGTAGCTTTATAATTGATATTTATTGTTTGTTCTGAATGTTTAATGATTACATGTACACAAAACACTTTTAACAAATTATCTGCTATTCTCATTTCTTAAAATCTCTTTCTATTTGTACTCTTCACTATTTTCTCCATTAAACTTCTGCTTATTACTTTGGCCCATTGCAACACTGTACTTCAACATGTGAGTTATACTCTGTGCATTTGATCAGATCATCTAGGACAACATCCTGTTTTTCAAAGCTTGGTGAATTTAGCTGTAGTCAGAGCTTTGTTAAGAAATGTCACATGTCAAATTGTTCAGATTGTAGTAACACAAGCTCAGGAATTGGAAAAAATAACTCCTATTTATAAAAACAAATGCTGAGTCAAACAAAAGCTCTAAATGCCAGAGTCCAACCTGGTAGAGGAACAAAAAAATGTAAGTAATTCTTAATGAGCTATACACATGCAAAATTTTATACTTAGCGAAAGATGCAGTTTAAGTCTCTGATTAAAATATTAAGATCGTGTTGGGGGGATGCTTTAGATCTGAGATTATCTTATATTGTCTAATTTGTTTTATGAAGCCATTAGTACCTTGATGCAAAAAATTAAGGAAATACTTAACAGAAAAAGAAAATTTTAGACCAATATCTCTTATAAACACAGGTGCAAACATTCTCAATACTAGCAAATAAATACTCCAATTTATAAATGGATTAACATAATGAACAGACAGTTCTCAAGAGATGGAATACAAGTGGACAATACCCAAAGTATGCAAATTGAAGCTTCATTTAAATTCCACCTCATCCATAATATTCATTAAGAAAAAATAATGTATCATTTTGGCCATTTTCAAGAAAGAAGTAGTCTTAGATTACTTTTTGTGAGATATGAGCCAATTTTATCCTGTAGACCCATAAGCAGTATACGCTACTGATAATAATTTTTATCATTCTCCATAACTTAAAGATAAAACCCAATTTCTGATGATACCACATGCTAGACTCATAGAACATAGAGTTATCAGCTATTATTGACCCAAAATCTACATCCCTACAGGATAGATTTCTTAGTTCTAGAATGTAATTTCCACATTACCGTGGGGAAATTATCAGCCTCATCCACCTATAAATATGGAAGCTAAAACACAAGTAGCCTGAAAAAAATCTAACAGATTCAATAGCATGGATAATATGAAAGTACCCAACATCTTTCTGATAAGACTTAAGGCCTTTTTTGTGAGACTAAATCAATTCCTGGCACTGATATTGGGACCAAGAGGCTGATGAGATGTCATGGTTTCAAAGGACAAAATAGGAGAAACTGATAAATGACAATAATATATTAAAACAATTCATACTGACTTCTTACTCTATCCGTAGACAAATGCATCTCTCACCCTTCATTAGAGAAGCTTTTTTGGTGTAGATAGCAATTAACATCTATAAGCTGAATGGTCAACATGTAGAGAATAAGAGACTGTGGAGTAGTCAGGTCTAACTTGGACATATATGTCATATCCATTCCCAAATGTCAGAGAACTTCAAGGAATAGTACATTTAAAGATTGCAAGATCCAGGGCTAGAGGATGATTTTTAGAAACCAGTTTTTCAGATACAAAAGAGCAGGTACACATGAACTCAAAATGATTGTGACAGCTTGCAAGAGACTTATCCAAGCTCAAGCAAGACAAAGACAACCATAAAGTGTCAAGAGGTAAATGGCATCTCATCTTTTTCACTAGCATTTGTTAGCTGCCAATGTCAAGGCTCAAGTTTCATTCTTCTATGTGTAGAAGAATTTTACTAGAATCTGTTAGTGAAAAGCCTGCCCTTTCTACAATGTATATTGTTGTATTCTATTAAAAGTCAGGTGTCTGTGCATAGATGTTTATGTGGGTCAACAATTTTATTCCATTCACGAATGAGGTTTATTTGTTTTTGTTTTTTGTTGTTGTTTTTTGCATGTTTTTTTTAACTTTAGCCCTGTAGTTTAACTTGAAATCTGGGATTGTGATAGCTCCAGCAGTTTTATTTTTTTGGTGTTATTAAGAATTTTTTCATCTGGTTGTCTTTTTTTCATACTTCCACATAATATTTAAGATTACTTTTAAAATTTCTGTAAAAAACTGCATTGGAATTTTATTAATGTTTGAAATGTATCTGTAGATTCTGTTTGTTAAGATGGCCATTTTCAGATTTTTTTAAAGGCTACGCTGAATGGTACTATTTCTTTCTTGATGTGTTTGTTTGTTTGTAAATAGGAAGACTACTGGTTTTGGTTTTTTACTTTTGTAAGCTAATACTTTGCTAAATATATTTCTAAGCTAAAGGTGGATCCTTTATGGTCTTTTATGTATAAAGATACATCACATTCAAATAAAGATACTTTGACTTCCTGCATCCTATTTGTATCCCTTAATCTGCTTTAAACGTCTTATTCTAGCTATGATATTAAGTACTATATTAAATAGGTATGGAGAGAGTGGAAATAATAATCTTATTCATGATTTTAGCGAAAATGTTTTGATTTCCTTTCCAAATACCTTTATGTTGGTTGTGGGAATGTTGTAAATTTATTATTATTTCAGATTGTATTCTTATGAACCTGCCTTTATATTACTGGGTGCTTTCCCTTCCATATTTTAATATCTTATATTTGTTCTGTATGCATACATAAATTGATAAATGAACTCCATCCCTGAACAGACTAAAGATAAATCCCATGATTATTTCATTAAATGTAGAAAGCCTGAAAATATCCACCATCTTTTCATGATAAATGTTTTGGAGAGTCTAAGAACACAAAGGTCATTTTTATGGATAAAAAAAGGAAATTACAGTAAGACCATAGTAAGTATCAACCTAAAGGAAGAGGAATTCAATTCATTCCACCAAATCAGAAATAATATAAGGATGCCCTTTCTCTCCATGATTATTTTCTATAATACTTGAAATCTTGGGAATCAATAGGATACAAGGAGTATAGAAAGAAAAATAATTTTATTTGAAGATGACATAATTGTACACACAAATTACCTTAATATCTCTACCAGGAAACTTCTGAAGCTGTTAATCACTTTCAGAAAAGTAACAGGACACAAAAATAACACACAAAAATCAGTAGATTTTCTATATACTGATTACAAATGATCTGTGTATTTGAATCAGAAGGGCCCTACAGGCTCAAAAATTTAATCATAAGTTACTAGGGAGTTGAACAACTACCTGAGAAGACTTTGAGATTTCCTGTCTCTGTGCCTTTCTCTCTCTCTCTCTCTCTCTCTCTCTCTCTCTCTCTCTCTCTCTCTCTCTCTCTCCTTACTGCTTTACATACAAGACTGTAGGGCCCTCAACTATGTATCCATCCATAACTGACTGCTTCTTGTCATGGTGATCATAAAGTAATCATCTGAAAATATAAGGGACCCCCAGTTAACTATTTTCCTTCATAACATGGTGTCATGATCAATAATCAAGGGTCCCATCACAAAAATCAGAATGTAACTAAGGTACAGAAACAGAAAGAAACCAAGGAAATAGCTTTAAAATGAGTATAACAGTCAGACTTCAGGCTAGGCTCCAAACCCAGGAGTGTTCGCCAACATTAAATGAAATCTTTGTTTTATCTTTGTGTTTTTGCAGATTTTTAAAATGTACTTCCTGAATTTGTCTGGTTTTGTTTTAAAAGACAGTTTTAAATAAAGAATATAAAATTAGATGGACAGGGAAGTGTGGAGGATCTTGTACAATTTGCCAAAAGAAACACAGTCAAATATATTGTATGAAAAAAGTTTTGAGTACAAGCAAGAGGCATCAGGATTGTTAATAGCTTTTTGAGTGGGAATACTATCAGTCAGTCAATAATGACAAATTTCAAATGAGACCATATAAAATTAAAATGTTTATGCAGATCAATGAAACAGTTGAGGGAAGTTAAAACCTACAAGAATGAGAAAACATTCTTGCTCACTATACATCTGACAGCACACTAATGTGTATAGATGCCCCAGTTTAGAAGAATTCGAGGGAGGGGAGGTAGGAGTGGGTGGATGGAGGAAAATCCTCATAGAAGCAGAGGGAGAGGGGATGGGATAGGGAGCATCTGGGGAAGGCGGGGGGAAACTGGGAAAGAGGATAACATTTGAAATGGAAATAAAGAAAATTTTCAATAAAAATAAAAGAATAAAGAAAAAAAACACAACAAAAAACTAATAAATAAAAGAACCCTCAAAATGGGATAACATAATGAATAGACAAATCTGATGAGAAAAACATACAAGTGGGGGAAAATGTTAAATCTCATTAATCATCACAGAAATGCAAATCAAAGCTGCATTTAAATTTCTACTCATTCAGTCAAGAGTAAACATTAAGAAAATGTGACACATAATTTCAGCCTTTGTCAAAAATGAAATGATATGAGGTTAGCCTTTTTTTGAGTTATTGACCAATTTTATCCCAATGACCCAAGAGAATTATAGGCTATTGTTAGTAATCTTTTTTATTATTATTATATCAAATTTATTTTTTTTAGCGTAACTGAAATTTAATTTTTTTTGGTTTTTTTTTTTTTATTTTTTATTTTATTGATACTTTATTTACATTTCTAATGTTTCCCCCTTTCTAGGTCTCCTCTTTGGAGACCAACTATCCCTTCCCACTCCCCCATCTCTATGAGGGAATTCCACCTCCCACCCACCCGCCTGCCCACTCCAAAATTCCCACCTTGACATTCTCCGTCATTGGGGCCTATCCTCCCCCTGTTGGCCAACAAGGCCCTACTCTGCCACATATGTGGTCCGAACCATGGGTCCCTCCATGTGTATTATTTGGTTGGTGGTCTAGCCTCCAAAAAGACTGGGGGAGGGGGAATCAGGCCAGTTGACACTGTTACTCCCTCCACAGGGCTACAGACTCTCTCAGCTCCTTCAGTCCCTTCTCCAACTCCTCCATCTGGGACCTCACTCTCAGTCCAACAGTTACTGTAAAGTGAAACTTGGGTATTCCAAACGTTTTGGCTAATATCCACTTATCAGTGAGTACATACCATGTCCATTATTTTGTGACTGAGTGACCTCGCTCAGGATGATATTTTCAAGTTCCATCCATCTGCCCGCAAATTTCATTAAATCATTGTTTTTAATAGCTGAGTAGTACTCCATTGTGTAAATGTACCGCATTTTCTGTATCCATTCCTCTAATGAGGGACATCTGGGTTGTTTCCAGCTTCTGGCTATTATAAATATGGCTGCTATGAACATAGTGGAGCATGTGTCTTTATTACGTGTTGGAGCATCTTCTGGGTATATGCCCAGGAGTGGTATAGCTGGGTCCTCAGGTACTATTATGTCCATTTTTCTGAGGGTCCACCAAACTGATTTCCAGAGTGGTTGTACCAGCTTGCAATCCCAACAACAGTGGAGGAGTGTTGCTCTTTCTCCACATCCTGGCCAGCATCTGCTGTCACCTGAGGTTTTGATCTTAGCCATTCTGACTGGTGTGAGGTGGAATCTCAGACTTGTTTTGATTTGCATTTCTGTGATGACTAAGTATGTTGAGCATTTCTTTAGGTGCTTCTCAACCCTGCATATTTCCTCAATTGAGAATTCTCTGTTTAGCTCTGTTCCCCATTTTTTGATGGGATCTCTGGAGTCTAACTTCTTGAGATCTTTGTATATATTGTATATTAGCCCTCTATCGCACCTAGGATTGGTAAAGATCTTTTCCTAATCTGGTGGTTGCCATTTTGTCCTATTGACAGTGTCCTTTGCCTTAAAGAAGCTTGGCAATTTCATGAGGTCCCATTTGTCGATTTTTGATCTTATTGCATAAGCCATTGGTGTTCAGTTCAGGAACTTTTCCCCTGTACCCATGTGTTTGAGGCTTTTCCCCACTTTCTCTTCTATTAGATTCAGTGTATCTGGTTTTATGTGGAGGTCCTTGATCCACTTGGACTTCAGCTTTATACAGGGAGATAGGAATGGATCAATTTGCATTCTTCTGCATGTAGAACGCCAGTTGAACCAGGACCGTTTGTTGAAAATGCTGTCTTTTTTCCACTGGATTGTTTTGGCTCCTTTGTCGAAAATCAAGTGACCATAGGTGTGTGGGTTCATTTCTGGGTCTTCAATTCTATTCCATTGATCTACCTGCCTGTTGCTGTACCAATACTATGCAGTTTTTATCACTACTGCTCTGTAGTACAGCTTGAGGTCACGGATGCTGATTCCCCCAGACATTCTTTTGTTGTTGAGAATAGCTTTTGCTATCCTGGGTTTTTTGTTGTTCCAAATGAATTTGAGAATTGCTCTTTCTAAGTCTATGAAGAATTGAGATGGAATTTTGATGGGGATTGCATTGAATCTGTAGATTACTTTTGGCAGGATGGCCAGTTTTACTATATTAATCCTGCCAATCCATGAGCACGAGAGAGCTTTCCACCTTCTGAGGTCTTCTTCGATTTCTTTCTTCAGAGACTTGAAGTTCTTGTCATACAGATCTTTCACTTGTTTGGTTGGAGTCACACCAAGATACTTTATATTGTTTCTGACAATTGTGAAGGGTATCATTTCCCTAATTTCTTTCTTAACCTGTTTATCCTTGAAGTATATGAAGGCTACTGATTTCTTTGAGTTAATTTTATATCCGGCCACTTTGCTGAAGTTGTTTATCAGCTGCAGGAGTTCTCTGGTGGAGGCTTTTGGGTCACTTATGTATACGATCATATCATCTGCAAAGAGTGATATTTTGATTTCTTCCTTTTCAATTTGTATCCCTTTGATCTTTTGTTGTCTAATTGCTCTAGCTAGAACTTCAATTACTATATTGGATAGATAGGGAGAGAGAGGGCAGCCTTGCCTAGTCCCTGATTTTAGTGGGATTGCTTCAAGTTTCTGTTCATTTAGTTTGATGTTGGCTACTGGTCTGCTGTATATTGCTTTTACTATGTTTAGGTATGGGCCTTGAATTCCTGATCTTTCCAAGACTTCTATCATGAAGGGATGCTGAATTTTGTCAACTGCTTTTTCAACATATAATGAAATGACCATGTGGTTTTTTTTCTTTGAGTTTGTTTATGTAGTGGATTACATTGATGGATTTCCGGGTATTGAACCATCCCTGCATCCCTGGGATGAAGCCTACTTGATCATTATGAATGATCATTTTGATGTGTTTTTGGATTTGGTTAATGAGAATTTTATTGAGTATTTGTGCATCGATATTCATAAGGGAAATTGGTTTGAAGTTTTCTTTCTTTGTTGGGTCTTTGTGAGGTTTTGGTATCAGTGTAACTGTGGCCTCATAGAAGGAATTGGGTAGTGTTCCTTCTGTTTCTATTTTGTGGAATAGATTGAAGCGTATTGGTATTAGGTCTTCTTTGAAGGTCTGATAGAATTCTGCAGTGAACCCATCTGGTCCTGGGCTTTTTTTGGTTGGGAGACTATTAATGAGTGCTTTGATTTCTTTAGGCATTATGGGACTGTTTAGATGGTTTATCTGATCTGAATTAACTTTGCTATTTCGTATCTGTCTAGAAAATTGTCCATTTCGTCAAGATTTTGAAGATTTGTTGAGTATAGGCTTTTGTAGTAGGATCTGATGATTTTTTGAATTTCCTCAGAATCTGTTGTTATGTCTCCCTTTTCATTTCTAATTTTGTTAATTTGGATCCTGTCTCTGTGCCCTCTGGTAGTGTGGCTAAGGTTTTATCTATCTTGTTGATTTTCTCAAAGAACCAACTCTTGGTTTTGTTGATTCTTTGGATAGCTCTTTTTCTTTATAATTGGTTGATTTCAGCCCTGAGTTTATTTCCTGCCTTCTACTCCTCTTGGGTGCACTAGCTTCTTTTTGTTCTAGAGCATTCAGGTGTGCTGTTAAGTTGCTAGTGTATGCTCTCTCCAGTTTCTTTTTGGAGGCCCTCAAAGCTATGACTTTTCCTCTTAACACTGCTCTCATTGTGTCCCATAAGTTTGGGTATGTTGTACTTTCATTTTCATTAAATTCTAGGAAGTCTTTAATTTCTTTCTTTATTTCTTCCTTGACCAAGTTGTCACTGAGTATAGCTTTGTTCAGCTTCCATGTGTATGTGGGCTTTCTGTTGTTATTGTTGCCATTGAAGACCCGCCTTAATCCATAGTGATCTGATAGGAGGTATAGGGTTATTTCAATCTTCTTGTATCTGTGGAGGTTTGTTTTGTGACCGATTATGTGGTCAATTTTGGAAAAGCTACCATGAGGTGCTGAGAAGAAGTATATCCTTTTGATTTAGGATGAAATGTTCTATAGATATCTGTTAAATTCATTTGGTCCATAACAACTGTTAGTTTCACTGTGTCTCTGTTTAGTTTGTGTTTCCAAGATCTGTCCATTGATGATAATGGGGAGTTGAAGTCACCTACTATTATTGTGTGAGGCACAATGTGTGCTTTGAGCTTTAGTAAAATTTCTTTTATGAATGTGTGTGCACTTGCATTTGGAGCATAGATGTTCAGGATTGAGAGTTCTTCTCAGTAGATTTTTCCTTTGATGAGTATGAAGTGTCCTTCCTTATCTTTTTTGATGACTTTTAGGTGAAAGTCAATTTTATCCGATATTAGAATGGCTATTCCAGCCTGTTTCTTGGGACCATTTGCATGGAAAATTGTTTTCCAGGCCATTACTCTGAGGTAGTGTGTGTCTTTAACCCTGAGGTACATTTTCTGTATGCAGCAGAATGCTGGGTCGCGTTTACACATCCAGTCTGTCAGTCTCTGTTTTTATTGGGGAATTGAGTCCATTGATGTTAAGAGATATTAAGGAATAGTGACTGTTGATTCCTGTCATTTTCGATGGTACTTTTATTTTTATGTGCTATCTTCTTTTGAATTTGTTGAAAGATTACTTTCTTGCTTTTTCTAGGGTGTAGTTTCCCTCTTTGAGTTGATGTTTTCCATCCATTTTCCTTTGTAGGGCTGGGTTTGTGGAAACATAGTCTGTAAATTTGTTTGTCATGGAATATTTTGGTTTCACCATCTATGCTAATTGAGAGTTTTGCTGGGTATAGCAGCCTGGGTTGGCACTTGTGTTCTCTTAGTGTCTGTATGAGTTCTGCCCAGGATCTTCTAGCTTTCATAGTCTCTGGTGAGAAGTCAGGTGTAATTCTGATAGGTCTGCCTTTATATGTTACTTGACCTTTTTCCCTTACTGCTTTTAATATTCTTTCCTTGTTTTGTGTATTTGGTGTTTTCACTATTAAGTGATGGGACGAATTTCTTTTCTGGTCCAATCTGTTTGGAGTTCTGTAAGCTTCTTGTATATTTATGTTCATC
>CM052706.1:94542772-94555986 GCA_028551405.1 Uromys caudimaculatus | reverse complement strand
ATGGATAGCTGTTATACTCACATATGAATATACATATGTATTTCTAAATACATCGTACACATGAAGGTCTGATAATCTGCATAGGTATTTCTTAGAGTCCTGAAGATGTCAGAATTCAAACATATAGATGCCTTTAACCATCAGAATAATTGCCTAGATGCATGACAAACTAATTTGCATGGTGTTACAAAGGTTCATTTTCTTAAGTTTCAAATAATTCTCTTCATTTTTTGAGACATGGATTCTTTCCATTAAGCAGGTGACTGTGTGCTTCCACTGCACACTGCAATGGCAGCTGCTTCCATTGGAGTGATGTCATCTAAAGACCAGGAAATAGTTGGCAAAGGGAATACTGAGTATTTTACTGTCATTTTTGGAAAATATATTCTGACTTTTTAAAAAGCAAGCCACTAGGTTAAACCTATACTCACTGAGATCTGAATATATCAGCTTAGGGAAAGAGAAGCCTTAAACCATTGGGGTGCCTTTGAAATTACCACCATGAACTTTGTATATATACATCAGGTATAATGTAGGACTGCAAAACGTTCTTGAAGAGTTAACATCTTTCTGTCTTAAGGCATTCTCTAACCATGCTTATCATTATATTCTCAACAAATTCATTTAGAGAAGAATTGGAACATGTAATAATTTACTCTGCTTTGAATCATCTCTGATTCTATTATGCTGCCTTCTAAATTCTCTTTCACCAGCATATTCCTTCACTAATGTCAAGAGAAAATGATGTTCTTTACTCAGATTCAGATGGCCCTGGGCCATTATGAATCCTATTCAACCATAGTTCATCTCTCTTCTAATATATTTTTATCTCTGTCTGTCTCTTTGTCTCCTTGTCACTTCCAACATCCTCATCGGCATCCTAGCAGAAGGGGTTGTTCTCAAATGAGATCCTTTTGCCTTTGGCTACCAGCTAATGGGATTACAGCTATGAGAGAATTTAGAAAGCTCTGTGTTGAACACATCAGTATTTATGGAAATGTATTTAGTGTCTACAATGCAATAACAGAGACATAATGGAAATTATCTTTTGTTGCATAGTTCAGTTTTTAGTTTCGATCTGTCCTGAATTAAAATGTAATGTGTAAAGAGTCAACAGGTTGAGTTTTAATTTACTGATGTGAAGAATAATCAGACAGCTATTGATTTGAACAGGAGAAAAATAATAATTACATGTGTGCATATAATTCTAGAAAGAATATCTTAGCAGAGACCAAATGACAGAAATATACATACATACATACATACATACATACATACATACATACATACATTTCAGTACAGTAAGGTCAAAATTGAGAATTTTTAAATGATTATGCAAAAGGTGCATGTGATACTGAAACACAGTCATTTGTTCTGAGAACTGGGACCAAATAGTATATGAAACAAAGAAAGAAATTACAGTCTCCCTCAACAGAAAACAGTATTTATTAGTACATGCAATGAGAGAGTACCTCTTTCCCATGGGAAATTGAGAAGCCTCCAAGGTAGACCTGGCTAACACACTTTGTAGGGGTAGAGGAGGTGCTTGGGAAAGAGCAATTTGAGGCAATTGTGGAGCCTCTGTGAGAATCTAAGATCTCTCTTTACCGGAATTATTTGCTTCATGGAAAACAGATTATCTTGGAAGCCAGGTTGCCTATATAAGCATTTGACTGTGAGTTGTGGCTGACTGAAAAATTTGGTCCATGTCAGCTCTAATATTATAGGTATCTTATTTAACAACTGAGGCACACTATCAATGCCAGCCCTGATTCTTCAAATTTGATGTTACAAATCATGATTTTTTTTCTCAATGATGAATTTAGATAGCTAGACACACAATAATAGCCTTGGTGAACATAGGGGATGAAACCTTACCTCATGCTTTCAGACACTCCCACTTTTGGGGAGGAGGGGAGCTAGTAACTCCAAAAAGAGATACACATCTTTAATATTTAAATTACAATATGAGAAGTTGCAGGTATCTGGACTGTGTTGATGCACATTAAGGGAAACCTACTTGTTCTGGCCCTGAGTAGGGCACTGATATTCTAAACAATCCCAAAACAGTGTATTATTGTTTCTTTTCTGTAAGAGTTAATTTAAGTTATCCTGTCAAATACTTCACATGAAATCCACAAATACTCTCCCCAAATAAGTAAGTTCACCCGAGTATATGCTAAGTACAGGGGAGAGCTAATTTGTTCTTTAGTGAGAATATACATTTCTCCTTACTAGAACTTTCCTCCATGCAGACTTGACAGAGCTCCAATCAGATAGCACTGTAGAGCCTCTGTCTTTACCATTTGCTTCTCATTATTACTTTTCAGATACTTGTTAAAAGGCTAAGCACAATTTCCTGGACACCCTGGGCTTTCCCCCTCATTCTCTGAAGTCCTCCACCTGCTTTTGTAATGTTGCTGCTTTTAAACCTCCACTGTAAAAACCATGGTTTTAATTTTCCTTCATTTTTCTTTATTGCCTTCAGTCTGGTTTTTATAAATATCTCCATTACAGATTCCCTGTTGCTGCTCTCTCACACTCCGAAGAGTGAGATTACTTCTGCACCTGTTTTTAAGTTAATTTATAAAGGAGAGTAAAACTCTATAAAAGAGAGCCCTATATTTCCACTGAAACATTGGACCAGAGGTAATATGCACCCAAGAGAAAGTTGAACTTGGATTTTGATACAGTGTCAATGATGCCAAATCATTCTGAAACTGCCTATATAGCCCACAATGACATTTAGCCAACAATGACCTTTAATTTTTGATCATCCTTCCTACACTCCAAAAAGTATACACATATACTACTGCATGCACTGATATAGAATGCTGCATAGAGCGGGTCTCCTTGCAGACCCAAGTGTTACACCCCTTAGACATCCGAAGACAAAGTAGTTTTCATCTTTATTCGTTCTGGATGGCAGGCAGCGCTCATGGGGCAGGTGGGTGGAGAAGGAGGGGAGAGAGAGAGCTACTCAGGTCAGGGTGCTCTATTTATATTGTTCTGGGAGAAGGCAGGGGCTTGGTAGCTGATACTTTCCATTGGCCCAGCTTGGGGACCTTTTGGTGCCTCATTTTCTTTGCCTGGGACTCAGGGTTGCTTTCTACATGACAAGTCTCACACAAGTCTCACATGCAATTCCTCTCTCTATACAGGAGTTGTAAAGGCTGTTACCGTTTGTACAGGAGTCTTCCGGGAGTATTGGCTAAATATATGGCCTGGTCTCTTGTGAAAATATCACAAGGTCTCCCAGAATTTTTTTTGCCCGAGCTCAACTGGATGTCAGATTGCTGGCACAGATCACTGCCCCACAATACTCCACTGCTACACACCTCTGTTCAAGGGTTATTTCCTGACCCTTTGAACTTCTTCCCTGTCTCTACCACACTTAATTCTACCCCCCTTTCTCCTCTCCCTTCTCTCTCTTTTCCAGGTCCCTCTCTCCTTCTACCTCTCATGAATATTTTGTTCCCCCTGCTAAGTAAGACTGAAGCATCCACACTTTGGTGTTTCTTCTTTTTGAGCTTCATATGGTTTGTGAGTTGTATTGTGGGTTATCTGAGTTTTGGACTAATATCCATTTATCAGTGAGTACATACCATATGGGTACTTTTGTGACTGGGTTACCTCACTTCGGATGATATTTTCTAGTTCCTTCCATTTGCCTGCAAAAGTCATTATGTCTTCATTCTTAACAGCTGAGTAGTACTCCATTGTGTAAATGTACGACATTTTCTATATACATTCTTCTGTTGTGAGATCTCTGATTTGTTTCCAACTTCTGGCTATCACAAATAAGGCTGCTATGAACATAGTAAAGCATGTGCCTTTGTGGCATAGTAAGGCATCTTTTGGGTATATGCCCAAGAGTGGTATAGCTGGGTCTTCAGGTAGATCTATTTCCAATTTACTGAGGAACCTCCAGATTGATTTCCAGAGTAGTTGAGCCAGTTTGCAATTCCACCAGCAATAGATGAGTGTTCCTCTTTGTCTGCATTCTTGCCAATATGTGCTGTCACCTGAGTTTTTTATCATAGCCATTCTGATTGGTGTAAGGTGAAATCTCAGGGTCATTTTGATTTGCATTTCCCTGATCATTAAGGACTTTGAACATTCCTTTAAGTGCTTCTCAGCCATTCAAGATTCCTCTGTTGTGAATTCTCAGTATAGTTCTATACCCCATTTTTAATGGAGTTGTTTGGTTTTCTGGGTGTTGGCTTCTTGAGTTCTTTATATATTTTGGATTTTAACCCTCAATCGGGTGTGGGATTAGTGAAGTTTTTCCCAATCTGTAAGTTGCTGATTTGTCCTATTGACTATGTCCTTTGCCTTACAGAACCTTTCCATTTTCATGGGGTCCCATTTGTCAATTCTTGATCTTAAAATCTGAGCCATTGGAGTTCTGTTTGGAAATTTCCCCCTGTGCCAATAAGTTAGAGGCTCTTTCCCACTTTCTCTTCTATTAGATTCAGTGTATCTGGTTTTATGTTGAGGTTCTTGATCCACTTGGACTTGAGCTTTGTGCAATGTGACAAATAAGGATCTACTTTTATTTTTCTACATACCAACTGCCAATTAGACTAGCACCATTTATTGAAGATGCTTTCTTTTTTCCAGTGTATATTTTTGGCTTTTTTGGTAAAGATCAAGTGTCAATAGTTGTGTGGTTTTATTTTTGGGTCTTCACTGTTCCAAAACCATGCAGTGTTTGTCACTATTGTTCTATAGTAGAGCTTTAGGTCAGGCATGTTGATTCTCCCATTAATTCTCTTATTATTGGGAATAATTTTTGCTATCCTGGGTTTTTTGTTATTCCAAATGAAATTGAAAATAGCCCTTTCCATGTTTTTGAAGATTTGAATTAGTATTTTGATGGGCATTGCATTGAATCTGTAGATTGCTTTTGGTAAGATGGCCATTTTTGCTATGTTAATTGTGCTGATCCATGATCATAGGAGATCTTTCCATCTTCTGAGGTCTTCTTCAATTTCTTTCTTCAGAGACTTCTTCTTATATAGACTGTTTATTTGATCAGTTAGACAGCTTATGGATCGGGATGATCGTTCCCCACCTTATAAACTAGGCATGTTGGAAAACAGCTATAATTCTAGCACTGGGAAGGTAGAGGCAGGAGGATTAGAAGTTAGAGACCATCCTTGAGTATGAATAGTTTGACCTCTTTATCTTAGAGAGACACCACACCCCAAACCAACATATGCCTATTTGGGATTTCCATAACTGTGATGAAATACTCAAGTTAAACAACTTATAAGAAAGAAAATCTTTAATTTGTAAAAAATATAGCATCTAATATGCTGTGTTGTGAGGAATCTACAAAAGAGCTTCTTATCTGTCTTAATTTTAGTTTGATTGCTATGAAGAATCAATATGATCACAGCAACTCTTATAAAGGACATTTAATTTGGGACTGTCTTATAGTATCAGAACTTTAGTCCATTTTTCTCATGGCAGGATGCATGGCAGTAACCCCTGAGGACAACAACAACAACCACAACAACAACAACAAACAACAGGTTGAATGTTTTTGGTTTCTTTAACAATCCTGACCAACAACTCAACTAAGGATAGTCATGCCTGGAATTGAGGATTTTCTTTGGTGATTTGACTCTAAAAGGAAACATCAAGGATAAATGTCTCTTCAGGTTAAATGACAGGGAAAGATATTCTAAACCAATAAGCCAATAAATAGGCCTAAGAAAGAATTTGGTATTCTCATTTTAATATCTGAAACATATAGAATTCAGACCAAAAGTAATTAGAAGGCATGTTCCCATCCTATTACAGAGACATTTACTCAATAACGTTCTGTACTGCTATATTAATAATAGCACAAAATTGGAAACATTCTACATATTCACTAATGGAAGTATGAACAAAGAAAATGTAGTTCAATTTCACAGATAAATATTACTTAGCCAACAAAAGAAAATGAAATCATATATCTCCTAGTGAGATAGAAGCAGTAATTATAAGTCTTCCAAACAATTTCTCAGGACCAGATGAATTCAGTGTAAAATTTTTACCAACTCTTCAAAGAAGAATTAACAGCAATACTCCTCAAATCACTTCATAAATAAAAGTTAAAGGAACATAATTTGATTTATGAAGCCATTATTACTTAATGCCAAACTACAGAAGTACCCAACAGAAAAGAAACTTATGAACATAGATGCAAAGATTCTCAATAAATTACTTCCAATTGAAATTCAAGAACATATCAAAAGAATCATCTACCATCATCAAACAGGCTTCATCTTAGAAGTGCAAGAATGGTTCACCATACATAAATTGACAAATGAACTGCACCCCTGAACAGACTAAAGATAAATCCCATGATTATTTCATTAAATGTAGAAGGCCTGAAAATATCCACCATCTTTTCATGATAAATGTTTTAGAGAGTCTAAGAACACAAAGGACATTTTTATGCATAAAAAAGGAAATTACAGTAAGACCATAGCAAACATCAACCTAAAGGAAGAGGAATTCAATTTATTCCACAAAATCAGGAATAAAATGAGGATGTCCTTTCTCTCCATGATTATTTTCTATAATACTTGAAATATTGGGAATCAATGGGACATAAGGAGCATAGAAAGAAGCAAAATAATTTTATCTGAAGATGACATAATTGTACACATAAGTAACCTTAATATCTCCACCAGGAAACTTCTGAAGCTGTTAATCACTTTCAGAAAAGTAACAGGACACAAAAAAAACACGCAAAGTCAGTAGATTTTCTATATACTGATTACAAAAGAACTGTGGCATTTGAATCAGAAGGGCCCCTACAGGCTCAAAAATTTAATCATAAGTTACTAGGGAGTTGAACAGCTGCCTGAGAAGATTTAGAAGGCTTCACAGAGTAACTTTTTAGGGGTAGATGAGGTCTTGTATGTCATTGGTGTTGGACTTTGAGATTTCCTGTCACTGTATCTCTCTCTCTCTCTCTCTCTCTCTCTCTCTCTCTCTCTCTCTCTCTCTCTCTCTCTCTCTCCTTACTGCTTTACAGACAAGACTGTAGGGCTCTCAACTATGTATCCATCCATAACTGACTGCTTCTTGTCATGGTGATCATAAACTAATCATCTGAAAATATAAGGGACCCCCTGTTAACTATTTTTCTTCACAACATGGTGTCATGATCAAGAATCAAGGTCCTTCACAAAAATCAGAATGTAACTAAGGTACAGACACAGAAAGAAACCAAGGAAATAGCTTTAAAATGAGTATACCAGTCAGACTTTAGGCTAGGCTCCAAACCCAGAAGTGTTTGTCAACATTAAATGAAATCTTTGTTTTATTTTTGCATTTTTGCAGATTTTAAAAACATACTTCCTGTATTTGTTTGGTTTTGTTTTAAAAGACAGTTTTAAATAAAGAACATAAACTTAGATGGACAGGGAAGTATGGAGGCTCTTGTACAATTTTCTAAAAGGAATATGATCAAATATATTGCATGAAAAGTTTTGAGTACAAGCAAGGGATATAAGGACTGTTAATAGCTTTCTGAGTAAGAATACTGTAAGTCAGACAACAATAATGATAAATTTCAAATAAGACCATATAAAATTAAAATATTTATGCAGGCCAATGAAACAGTTGAGGGAAGTTAAAACCTATAAGAATGAGAAAACATTCTTGCTCACTATACATCTGACAGCACACTAATGTGTATAGATGCCCCAGTGTAGAGGAATTCGAGGGAGGGGAGGTAGGAGTGGGTAGGTGGAGAAAGACCCTCATAGAAGCAGAGGGAGATGGGATGGGATAGGGAGCATCCGGGGGGGGGGGGAAACTGGGAAAGGGGATAACATTCGAAATGTAAATAAAGAAAATATTCAATAAAAAATTAAAAGAATAAAGAAACAAAGCAAAACAAAAAACTAATAAATAAAAGAACCCTCAAAATGGGATAACATAATGAACAGAAAAATCTCATGAGAAAAAAATACAAGTGGGGGAAAATGTTAAATCTCATTAAACATCACAGAAATGCAAATCAGAGGTGCATTTAAATTCTCCTCATTCAGTCAAAAGAGTAAACCTTAAGAAAATGTGACAAATAATTTCAGTCTTTGTCAAAAATGAAATGATATGAGGTTAGCCTTTTGTGAGTTATTGACCAATTTTATCCCAATGACCCAAGAGAATTATAGGCTATTTTTAGTAATTTTAATAACCCTCCAGAACTCCATAGTAAAACTCCATTTCTGTAGGTAGCAAAATACTAAAATCACAAGACATAGAGATATCAGTTGATAGTAACCTGAAATGTTCACTCCTACTTGTTAGATTTTAGAATTCTGGAATATGATACCTAAATCACTGTCAGCAGGGTTGGTCATTAATCTCATCCAGCTGTAAACTTTACAATCTATAACACAACTAGCTTGACAAATTGCTCATTGGTGTAATACCATAGATAATATGTGAGTACCCATATTCTGTGAGATTGTATACACTCCTGTCACTATTAATGAGGCCAGTAACCTGAGAATATTTTATTGATCTGAATTCTCAATGATTCTGAGAGAAATCAAGAAATATATACAAATTCAAGTAAGACAAAATCCATTATGGAATGGTGATAGGTAGGAATGAAAGGTCATCTCACCACTAGCAGTTATTAATATTTGCTACCTGCAGGAGAGGAAGTGTCAAGGATCAAGTTTCATTTTTGTACTTTACTAGCATGAGTTCTTGAAAATTCAAAAATCAGGTGGCTGTACATAGATATATAAGTGAGTCTTCAATTTTAAAGTGAGTGCTCAATTTTATTACATTAAAAATGACTTTGTTTTTTCATGAATACCATTCTGGTTTTATTACTTTATATCTTTGATTTAACTTGAAGTATAGGATGGTGATACCACCAGCAGGTTTTCTTTTATTTTGGGGGGAGAGTGATGCTGGTCAGGATTGTTTTGGTTATCTTGGACTTTTCTTATTTCCATATGAAAGGTAAGATTATTTTTTAAATGTCTGCAAAAGCAGCATTGGTATTTTAGTAATGATTAAATTGAGTTTGTAGATTGCTTTGGTTAAGATGGCCATTTCACAAATTTAATACTTCTAATCCATGAGAGTCGGCTGTCTTTCTATTTTTTAGAATCTTTTCAACTTCTTTTTCAGTACTTTTAACTTCTCATCATATATTATGTCTACTATGAATCGTATAATTTCCTCAATTTCTTCTTTGGGGTGTTTGTTTGTAAAAGAGAAAGGGTAATGGTGTTTATTTTTTAATTTTGTATTCTCTTCCTTTGTTTAATGCATTCAAATTTGAAGGAACTTTCAGGTGGTGTCTTTTTTTTATTATTATATAAAGTCTTAAGACATTCAAAAAAAGATGTTTTGACTTCTTCCTTTCCTATTTATACTCTATTAATCCCCTTCAGTTGTCTTTTTTTTTCCTAAGAAATCGAGTACTACATTAACTGGGTGTTAAGAGTGGACAAACTTCTCTTGCTCCTGATTTTAGTGAAAATGCTTTGAATTCCTTTCCAATTGCATTATGTTGATTGTGAGATTACGCTAAATTGCTTTAACTGTTTCAGGTATTATTCTAATGAACCTGCCTCTATTTTACTGAGTATTTTTCCCTTGCACTGTTTAACATTTAATATTCTCACTTTGTACTGTATTCTTTGGGTGTCATGGAAAAGTTTTTCTTTCTGATCTTACCTATTTGACATTCTGCATGCTTGTTATCACATGATAAGCATCATTTTCCTTAAATTAGGAAAAAGAATTTTTTACTTTATTGTATTTAATTTTATTGAGAATACTTTCTGTTCTTTGGTCTGAGTTTCTTCTCTATTACTACTATTCAAAGCCTTGATTTTGTATAATATTCAAGAGTTTCTGTATATTCAATTCTTGAGATGTTTTGGATTTTCTGTGAATGAGTAATACAAACACTCTACTTTGTCCTCAAGCCTGGATACTTTCACTTCCAGCCAATCCAATCTTTTGTTGAACTTTTCTTTCAGTATTTTTATTTGCATTAAACACCTCTTGTGGAAATGTACAGTATTCTGCCCCTGTGAAATCAGTATAAATCTCTCCAACAAGTAAAACTAAATGTATCCTAACTATATTATTATTGGACTCAAATCTCATATATCTTTGGGATATTTGGAGATATTTGTAGAACACAGTTTAGGCAGCACTGTTCATAATATCTAAGCTGTGAAACCAACCTAGTTATCCAAGTGAGGAATGGAAAAGCAAATGTGTTATATTTAAAATGTAAAAGTGTTTTTTATCTACAAAGAACAATGCTACTCCATCAAAATAACAACTGGGAAGATGAGAAAATAGGAAATAATAGTAAAGTCTAAGAGACATGTTTATATTACCTTACAGTCTTATAGAAAAATGTTATTATGTAATCCAATATCAGTTACAATGCATATATTGATAGAAAATAACAGTAAAAAACTTCATCCTGCATGAACTTTTAGCATTTATTAAAGATAAAAGCCAATTAGTCTATTCGTTATGTGGATGTAGGATGTTCAGGGTTGTTTGTTTGTTTGTTTGTTTGTTTGTTTGTTTTGAAAAAAATCATCATTGCAGAGAAATAAGTTACATAAATGCATATTATATTCAAGTTCATTTCAGAAATTATTACAAATTCTGCCTTAATATATTAAAACTTTTTTAGAGATTGACATGTTTACTACATATTTGTGAAGTTCATACATGTGTAGAATGACAAATAAGCATATAAATTCTGCATTTTCACTTCACCCCACCAATTTTCTCCATATCCTTTAATACAAGATTTCCGCCGGGCACACGGGTGGTGGCACACACCTTTAATCTCAGCACTTGGGAGGCAGAAGCAGGCGGATTTCTGAGTTCAAGGCCAGCCTGGTCTACAGAGTGAGTTCCTGGACAGCCAGGGCTACACAGAGAAACCCTGTCTCGAAAAACCAAAAAAAAAAAAAAAAAGAAAGAAAGAAAAGATTTCCACCCAATTTCATATATCTTTTCAAGTAGTCCATTGAGTTGTAACAGTGTGGCTGATATATGCTCAAGTTAGGGTCTAACCTTAGGGCATGGAAATGATATCAGCAGTCACATAATCAAAAAGGAATGAGAGTACCTTCCCAAGAAAATATATGCTGCAAATAGCTGCTCGATGAAACTCAAGACAGCAATACAAATGTCAGTTGTTAAAATTAAACATTTTGTATAAAGGTCAAATTATATTAATTTAATATTTACTTGCAGATAAATTATGTTAGAAAACTATGAAAAATCTTTACTTCATATAATTAAACAATTACATTTTTATTTGTTCATGTGGTAAAAGCATGGCAATTTTTCACAGTTAAACTTAATCTGATGTTTTGCTGCATACTTTGGTATTTCATTTTATGAAAACATGTGCTGTGCCAATTTTTAAAAGTTATATGTTCAGAAACAGTAATGCTATAACAGGAAAGTTGGACAGGCACAGCAAGATACACCTAGATTCACTACATGTACGCACTAATTTTTGATCATTTTATATTCAGAAAATTATATAGTAAATACATTTTCACTATACCAGTCTCAGTTATGTGACCCACAAGTAAAGAAACTATATATTAAGGGATTATACAGGTAGGAATCTTGTTTATTTGACAGAAAATTTTGTGGAGGGCTTTCTTGATGTCCCTGTTCCTCAGGCTGTAAATTACAGGATTCATCATGGGAACCACCATGGTATACATTACCGAAGCCACCACACTTTCCTTGGAAGAAATAGAAATAGATGAGCTAAGGTACACACCAAGACCTGTTCCATAAAATAAGCAGACAACTGACAAGTGGGATCCACAAGTGGAGAATGCTTTATATTTCCCTAACAATGAAGGAACCCTAACAATGGAGGAAATGATTTTATAGTAGGAGTAAAAGATTCCTGAGGCAGGGAGGAAACCAACAGTGACACTCATAAGAAATATGACTATATTATTTGTAGAAGTGTTAGAACAGGCAAGTTTTAGAAGCTCTGGAACATCGCAGAAGAAATGTGGGATTTTTATATTACTGCAAAATTTAAGTTGTGACACCATCAAGCAGTGTACCTGTGAATTCATGAGACTGATACAAAATGACATTATGACCAAACATCTACACAGACGAGGATTCAGAATGACTTGATAATGTAGAGGGTGACAAATAGCAACCCATCGGTCATAGGCCATCACTGCCAGTAGTAGACTGTCCATACACCCAAAAAGGAAGAAAAAAGACACCTGAGTTAGGCAGGCTGCATATGTTATTGATGTGTTATGGGCCTGCATGTTTATCAGCATTTTGGGGACTGTGGTACTGCTGAAGCACATGTCAGACAATGAAAGGTTGTAGAGGAAGAAGTACATAGGGCTGTGGAGGTGGGAATCAGAGCTGATGGCCAAGATGATGAGCACATTTCCAAGCACGGTCAGCAGGTATATGAGCAGGAATAGTGCAAATAAGATGGGCTGCAGTTCAGGATCCTCTGAGAGTCCAAGGAGCAGGAATTCCAAGTTATTTGTAAAATTATATGGTTCCATGGGGCTAGAACATCTTTGTAAAAGAAGAAAAAAAACCATTGTAATGAAGTAACTATGGAAGCAACTGGCTACATAGCTGTATTTTTGAAATCTAGCAATTCATAAGAAATCATTTATACACACTAACTTTTAAGGTTTAGAAATTGTTTATTTATTGCAAAAAAGGTGCATGGACTAGAAACTTTGTCTTCTGGTTGGTAGTCAGTTTGAGCATTTAAGAATCATAATTCATGATTTAAATGCAGGTCAATGGTGTTGACCCTGTCTGGTCAATGTAATAACGTAAATTGAATCCCAACAATAAAAGGGGTAACGAGTGGAGGTTAAAGAGGGAAATACGAAAGAAAGGAAGAGATAAAGGGTAGATGCAATGCAGCTATGAAGGAAGGAACAAAGGAACTAAGGAAGAAATAAGAAGAGATGAGAGAAGAGAAGTGAAGCCAAGGAAAGGGAAAGGAAGGCAAAAGAGTGAAGGGCTAGAAAAAGAAAGAAAAGGAAACAAAAAAAGTACAGGAAGGACAGAAAAGAAAGGAAAGGGAAGGAAAGGAAAGGAAAGGAAAGGAAAGGAAAGGAAAGGAAAGGAAAGGAAAGGAAAGGAAAGGAAAGGAAAGGAAAGGAAAGGAAAGGAAA
>CM052706.1:94529709-94542672 GCA_028551405.1 Uromys caudimaculatus | reverse complement strand
TTAGGACTTCCTCTTCCATACATTTTCAGTTCTGCCATTCATGAAGAGAATATCATCAAATCCAGTACTACATGGTCTGAATTTTTGAGGTACATAAAGTTCTTTTCTAAAAAAGCTTACCTCTCTTGAGCGTTTTGAAAATAATGCAAAGCAGACTAACTCGTGTACAATATAACTTTAGTTATAACTCCCAATTGTGGCAAATTCTTAAAACAGTTTCCTCAATGGGCTCTGTGAGAAAAACTTGATCTACATCTATCATCTTTTGAAACTCTAGGCAAAATATATTAGAGAGAAAAAATATTTACAAACGATTAATTCATGAACACAGTAAAATTTCCCCTAATCAGTAAAACCACACATGATAAAAGAAAGAGCATTTTCCCTCTATTTCCATTTCAAAAATCTAATGAAGGAACCTAGTAAAGAATTGATGTATATTTTATCTTTAAAGCGTGCACTAAGCTTACTTCCTTTGGTTTATATTCTGAATACACAGGTTAAAACCAGCTGTGGAGAGTTTGCTCAGCAGCTAAAGTCAGCTTCTCTATCAGCAATCAAGTTTTGTTCCCAGTACCCTTGTCAGGTGGTTCGCAATCGCATGTAACTCGAACACAGGAAGAACCTACAACCTACTGTGTCTTTCTTGAGTACCTACACAAATGTCTTGAACACAAAAATAAAACATATACTTAAAAACTTTTATTAAAAATAAAACTTAGATTCTTGTTCTTCCAATTGTTGTCATCAATTGGAATTTATGTTCTACATGTTTAATATAGTTTATGTTTCCTTTTTCTGATTTTGTAACTCATATTAAGCTGAGAGTTAGCTTCTGCACAAATGTGAAAATTATCATGTAAGAATATTTTCAAATGTACATGAATATATAAACATTTAGCATTATCTGTAATGTTTGATAAACATTCATTATTTTTATTCACTGCAAAAATTACTCTGTACAATTGATTCTGAAGATGTTATTAATTGATAAAGTAAAATGGTTAAGCCACATCTTTCTTTCTCTTGGTTGATAAACAAAAGTATCATTGTGCAAAATTCCAAAGGATATATTATTCTTTTCACATATCCATTCTCACTGCCTTCCCTAATCCTTCCTGCCCACACTTTCTGCTGACCCCTGGTCCACAATCTTCTTTCTGCATTTAAATATTGAGTTACCAGATTAGAAACTATGGTGTTTGTTTTTATTATTCCTCACTACCCTTTATCTTGCAATCCTGCCTCCCTGTCCCAAATCCCTGTATAACAGTGAGGCATATGGTACCATACGTAGCTACAATATTTCATTCTTTTTCTTTTCCTTTTTTTTTCAGTAATATTGTCACCCAGCATATTGGTCATTTCCTCCTCTTTGTTTCTCTGTTACTTTCTCTGTTTCTTTATTTCATTCTTTCTGTTCTTCCTCCATCCTTTATTTGGTATTGGTAGATTAAGAGCTCATATCTTTGACACGCTAGACATGGATGTTAATTATGTAGCTACATCTATGCAATGCCTTATTCCATCATATTCTATAAATGCTACATAAGAACTAGTGAAGAAGTAAGACTGAGTTCACATGTTATTCTTTTGTTGCTATTTGTAACAATATGGCTATATGTCTTAGCTGTATCTCTAATGAAAGCTTTCGGGACAGGTTTTTGTTCTCTTTTCTTTTGTTTTCACTTCTCTTGTTCCCCAGGTTCACTGAAATGCAACCCACTCATATACAGTTGAAGAACACAAGACCACACTGGAGCTAAAGTTTTATCTTGAAACTTGCCTTTGCATTCTTATGTCATCCTAAGATGTTTTCAATTAGATCATTTTTCTAAGGACAATACATTTCATCAAAAATCAGCTACCTTAATATCAAAACTGTGTTTATTTTTTCTAAAATGTAAAGACATGCTTTAATATCTTAATGAAACTCAATTATATGTACAATTAATGTGGAGTAACCATAGCAAGTTTCCAAAATATTTAATTTTGATAAAAATTCAAGTAAGAATGAACAGAAAATATCAACCATCAGTAATTTGATTATTTATTCAACAGGTATGCTGATTAGATCTACTGCACAAAACATGAGATGAAACACATGATAACATTGAATAATTTTAGATAAAGATAGCTGAAAGATTGCTGAAATGAAACTTACATAAAAGATATTATCTGTCCATTATGTGATTGTAGAAATTTTTATGGTGTCAATTTTTATTCCAGCCTCAAAGGTAAAGATGACTCCATTGATCAAGATAATTCCTGATATACCCCATTGATAAGATGTTAAAAAATGTAAAAGTACAAATCTTTAAACTTAGCTCTCCTGGACTCTTTTTTTTTCTTCTCTTTTCTTCCAATCAGTTTGCAAACCCCAGAATGTTAAATATTTGTGTAGTTGTAGTCTACATCTCTTTTAGCACTTTTCATTCTTTTCAGATGTTAAGATGTTATATACAACACTAAAAGTTTCATATTGTTTTGTAAATTTGTGTATTCTGTCATTATTATATCTATCATTATTAACAAAATTTCTGTCTGATGTTATAAAGGAATGTGACTCTATCAAATATAAACCGATGTAAGGGAATCAGGACCTCAAGGCCAAGCTTGGTAATAAAGTGAAACTTTTTCTCAAAAAATGTCAACAAAAGCAAAGGAATACATGCAAGAAAAAATACTTTTATAAGAACAAAAATAAAGTGGATTTTGATAGTGGTGCAATTCATCAATAGAGGCTTTCTTAGAATGCCTGAACAATGAGATTAGATGTAAAGTCCTATAAATAATAACAATAAAAATAATAATGAAATGAAAATATCAGGAGCAAATGGAACAAAATGAGCAAAAAAGGTTGCAAATTGAAGTATCAAATAACAATATTTTGCTTAATGCAATAGTCCTTTCCACTTTTAATATATGACTGTACTTAATTTCATCTGTCATTTGTTCAAGTCACAAGCTAGTTATCATAATTTTCAAATCTACTTAGTTATAACATCTGGAGTAAGGTTACATAAGAAAACTGAATTGCAGTAATAATGATGATTTACCTGATGTCACACTGGTAACACATAACATATGAGAAGAAAAATGATATTTTATTCAGTCTTTTTGATTAAAGGTAAAATTCTAGCTAATAAATAACTTGAATATTGGATTAAAGCAGTTTAAATAATTTAAATTTAAGGTCTATACATACAACTTCATCAGTTTCCCCAAATTCATATGCTATTAGCAGAAATTTGAGATATAGTAAGAAATTTCCCTGTATACCCATATAATGGTGATTTTAATATGTGTGTGAAAAGTTTTTGTAGGTCACAGGTCAACTTTGAGTATTCTTCATTTTATTTTTTGAGAGAGAGAGAGACTCATAGATTCTGGACCTTACTTGATTTACATTGTCTGGCTAGTCAAACCCCAAGATCTGCTTATCTCTAATAACCTAGTCTGAAGATTACAGACACACACCAAGATATCCACATTTCTTGTATTGCTGCTGAATTGAACTCAGGAACTCACTGTGCACAGAAAACATCTCACCTCTGGTTCATTACTTCCAATCCCTCTAACAGTTCGATGGATTTTGATATTTATTTCATATGATTATTTTCATCACGAGGGGGTTTGATATTTTTAATCCATAGCAGACAGATTAGAAAGGCATCAATTTCTTGCTCTGCTTGAAAAAATTCTACTGAAGTTATAATCTACAAGTTTAGAAAACTAAAGAGTATATGGTAATTCTCAAATTAATGAATAAATAATGTATATTTTTCTCTTTTTGGTACCAACAATGTAATAACCCTGTATCGCATTGATTAATACTTACTAGGCTGTAAATTATTTCCACCTGATGATGATCAGAGGCGACTGAAACACTCTTTCACTATTGCCAGGTGTGTGATAATGGCCCAGTTTCTGTGTTTAGGACTGGTAGAAAAACAGTAAATCATGACACGCCCCATGTGACTGATGAAGATGTGAGGAGAGGGAAACGTAAATATAAGCTATTCTGGATCAGAAATGTTAAAGTCCTTAGCTGGAACAGAAAATGGATATTTATGAAATTTTGAGGCTCAATTCACAGAGCTAATAATTATACTTCCAACTATTCAAATCTCTAAGGATCTCCTAATAGTACTTTAGAAGAGAAAGGGAAAAGTGAGTATACTGACAAAGGCATAACCCTTGCTCTCTCAGGAAGAAGCTTAATTGTACTGCTTCTGACCTCCAAGTTGTAGAGATATTACAAAACTAATTCACCTACTTTCAATTAAATAAAGCAGTGTGAGGTTTAATATGTGCAATTTTATTGAATGATTAATGTAATTTGTAGATAGTTAAATTTTCCATAAAGTATCTGAAATAATTTCTATTTTTTCAGTTGATATCTGTGAGAAATTTTGCCTTCCCATTTTTCTTCCATGAACATACATTCTTCATTAATTAATGTCAGGAAAAAATGACATTTTCTAGTCAAAAATCGTAATTTGAGATTCTGAATCCTATTAAACCATAATTCATCATTTTTCTAATAAAATTCTCTCTTTTTTTCTCTTTGCCTCCATGTCACTTCCTACTATCTCATTAGCATCTCATTATGTATAAGGGGCTGTTTTCAAACTTGAAATCCCTTTGCCTCAGTTTACTAGGCAATGGGTTTACAGATGTGAGAGGATTTGGTAATCTCTACGTTTAACACCTCGGTCTTTGGAAAATGTGTTTAGTACATACAGTGTAACTGTAGAGACTTAATGAAAATTATCTTCTACTGCATATTTCAGTTCTTTTGGGGGGATATGTTCTAAATTAAAATTCTATGTGTGAATAGTCAACAGGTTGATTTTTAGTTTACCGACATGAAGAAGAATTAGATGACTATTGATTTGGACAGGGGCAGAAGTATAATAACTATATTTGAGCATATAGGTGTAGAAAGTAAATTTTATGGAGACCCAATGGCAGGACTACATACATATATACACAAGAATACATACACATATACATGCACACACATGCACATATAACATATCCATATAGAGATAAACACACACCTACATACATATACATTTGAAAAGCTAAAATTGAGATATCTTTGAAAGATTATGCAATAGGTGCATGTGATACTGAACACAGTCATTTATACTAAGAACTATGATCAAACACTATATGAAAGCCAAACTGAGTCTAGTATCTAAAATGAAGGAGAAGAAAAAATAGATATGTCAGTGACTTATTTTGTGTTTTTAACACTTTCCATATCATTTTATAGTAAAACATTCATATAATGATGCCATATTTATTTAACATTAATCTGTCATGAAACAAAAATTTTTGCACCTTTTCCTGTGTCCTCTGTAAAAGTTCAGTTTGGAGAATTTTCATATTTTCACATTATCTTTTGTTGTATTTCTTTCAAAAAATAAATTTTGTTAATTCTGGTGATCTTTCCCTTTTCAGATAATATTAATGGCCTTATGCTGATTTAGAAGAACATATCTAATCTGATGATAGCACAACTGAACAATGTTGTTTTGTGACTTCATGAGCCTGGGTTATGATTGAAGTGTCAGGGCAAAAAACTGCATCATTTATGCAGACACCTTCACCAGTTTCTTACAGAGATTAAGTTTGGCTGTAAATATAGCCATATCAGACCCTGAAAGAGAAAGTCATGGATAGAAAGATTAAGTTTGAAACTGCAAATATTGAATATAAGTGTATTTATCTGCTGTGGAAAGGGCAAACATTGGTCAAAGTATTACTAGTCAAAAGGGACATACAAGGTAATCTCTTGTCATCAGTAAATGAACAGAGAGGCCTGTCAGCATGAGATTCCACAGTACCCAATATAAGCAGTCTTTCTTTGGTCAGCCTGAAAGTAGCAAGCAGACAAGAAAATCAAATTTAAGGATTTCTGATTTTACACGATACAGAATAGAGTGCGTCTTTAGATCTGCCCACAGATTCACTTGTTACTCTATCCCCCAAAGTTGAATATTACAATTTAACCACTGCTCTGGGTGGTCCTTTACCCTCAGAAAAGGTGGGAAGAGCAAGGCCACTGTAGTAGAAGAGACAGGAGCTTTTTGGGAGTGCTGGAAAATGTGTATTCTGGCCAACAGTAGTTAATTATCATAGACCCAAATTAAAGGTGCAAATGAGTGGTGTTGACATAAAAGGTTAGATAGATATATGATCTGATATTAGTATATTTTCTAAAATGCCTTAGAATCCAGATGGTCTATTTCAAAAGATGCACAGTTTATTGGAATTGGTAAATTATCAGGAATAAGAAAGTGTCTGATGGTTTAACTCTGTGGGACCAAAGGGGCGAATAGAGAAGTTGAAATCCTGTGTGGCTGACATATGCACACATTTATGGGGAAAGGGATCTTTTGCAATAATGTGGTAAGGAAATGAATATTTCTATAACTCCAGAATTATATGCAAACCTTTTGGTATCATTAGATTATCTTGATCTCTTATTATAATCATTGGGTTTTTTTTTTTATATTCAGAAAGAGTTGTTTTGCATATTGAGATTGCTGAGTTTGTGCCGGATAACTCAGAATTAACCTTATTTTTTTTATATAATAGCATATATTATATCATTGCAACAGCCCATCAGAAGTAGGCATTACTCATATAAGATCTTATACAGGTTTGCCAGGTCCAGTACCTCAAGAATGATGACATTGATCAGTCACTAATAGGAAATATATTAAAAGTCTCAAATTTCATGAAAAACATCATGTTAATGGGAAAGGTTTAAAAAGAAAAAAATTCCATTCACTTTGCAAGAAGCCAAAGAAGAAATAATAATAATAATTATAATAATAATAATAATAATAATAATAATAATAATAATAAATAGCAGTAGTAGTAGTAGTAGTAATTTCCTAAGTCTTTTCTATACAAACAAATTCCTTTCCCTGCTGGTAGTAACCCTAGGGATACCAAGAGAAATGACATCTGACAGTTGGATGTTTTCCACTTCTTAGAATTTGGAAAACAATAGTATATACACCATAACTTTGGCACTTACTCAGGGTTTCAGTAAACAATGGCTTTAAGTTATGAAAAGTCTGACAGTGTTATTACACACTTATTGTAAATAATGGCAGTTACAAGGATAACAACAAAAATTAAAACTGATAATTTTCCTGCATATGTATCGAATAAAATGAAACAATTACTTGCATATTATCATATAAAGCATGTTAAAGTATACCACACAGGATAAGCAGTTATGGAAAAAGCCAGTGATACCTTAAAAGAGAAGCATATTAAACAAAAGAAACATCCCCAGGAGCTGATTAAATAATGCCTTGTTAACTAAATTTTCTTCATGTTGGTGGAAAAGGAACACCAGCAGCTGAGAAGCCTTGGTTATCAATACAAAGAAAACAACAACAAAAAACAAAAACAAACAAACAAACAAAACAACAACTGAGGAACTGGGCTAACCAATACACTACAAGGATGTGTTGGTTGGCATTAGAATGAAAACTGCAGCACTTCTAAGCTGGGGATGTGGTTATGCTTATGTGTCTACAGGGAATGAGAAAATATGGTTACCAACAAAACTTTTAAAGATTAGATCTGACCAGGGAAAACCTCTTATCAGCTAAGACATGCATGCCTTCACAAAGCAAGTAAAACTGTGTGATTCACTCTCACAGACTGACTTCTGTTTCTGATACTGATTTCTCCAAATTATGCATGCTTACCAATTTCAAAAAGGCTAGACCATAGGATTGGACACACACAGACTGGACAACATACAGACTTGGCAAATAGCACAGAGGCTGGACCAACAACTCATCGATTGGACTGCCAAACATAGACTTAATATAAACAGAGATTGGGCGACAAATCCTACAGCTAGGCTTTGTGTTTTTTGATTTTTTTTCAGATTAGCCATTTTTTCCTTGGCCCCAAATAGTAATTCTTCATCCTAATTCTGTGGGAATCAACTATAAGAAGAATGTCATCCTAATCCCTTAAATTGGGAAAAATCGGTTTGTTTGTCTGATATGGTTTGGTTGTTTTCAGATAGGGTGGCGTGTTTAAATTGATATATAGTGATAGAAATTTATGGTTGTTTTGTTTTAATTGTGTGCAGAAAATAACTTAAGGTGGATTTGTTTTTATTCTATATTGATAGAATTTTAAGGCTGTTTTAATTATTGTGTATTGATAGAAATTTAGGGACATTTTGAGTTATTGCACACTTATAGGAACTTAAGGTTGTTTTGTTTGAATTAGTATATATTATTCAGAATTTATGATTGTTTTGTTATACTATATTGTATACAATGTTTATTTAAAATATGAGGTAAATTCTAGTTTTATGGTTCTTATAATTAATTTTCTTGTATGTAGATTGTTAATGTTAGGGGGAAAGACAATTTTCAAACAAAAAGGGGGATATGAAGTGGAAGTTTCTGGCTGTATCATGTGATGCAGCCTCACATGGCGCTTTGCTGAGAATAGACCCGGAAGGGCACATGTGATGCTTGGAGAGAGTATAAATGGGATTCAGTAGACAGTGATGGTGCCACACTTTCTTTTCTTTTTATTGGATATTTTCTTTATATACATTTCAAATGTTATTTCCTTTCCCTGTGTCCCCCACAGAAACCCCCTATTACATTCTCCCTCACTCTGCTTCAATGTGGGTGTTCCCCCACCCACCCACCCACTCCTGCCTCCCTGCCCTCGAATTTCCCTACACTGGGGTATCTTGCTTTAACAGGACCAAAGACCTCTTATCCCATTGATGCCCGACAAAGCCATGCGGCTGGAGCCATAGGTCCCTCCATGTGTACTCTTGGATTGGTGGTTTAGTTGCTGGGAGCTCTGGAGGGTCTGGTTGGTTGATACTGTTCTTCCTATGGGGTTGCAAACACCTTCAGCTCCTTCAGTCCTTTCTCTAACTCCTCCTTTGGGGACCCCATGCTCAGTCCAAAGGTTGATTTCAAGCATCCTCCTTTGTATTTGTCAGGCTCTGGGAGAGTCTCTCAGGAGACAGCTATATCAGGCTCTGTTCAGCAACAACTTCTTGACATCCATAATAGTATCCAGGTGTGGTGTCTGTATATGGGATTGATCCAGGTGGGACAGTCTCTGGGTGGCGTTTCCTTCAGTCTCTGCTTCACATTGTCTCCATATTTGCTCCCATGAGTATTTTGTTCCCCCTTCTAAGAAGGACAGGAGAACCCACACTTAGGTCTTCCTTCTTGAGCTTCACGTGGTCTGTGAATTGAATCTTGGGTATTCTGAGGTTTGGGGCTAATATCCACTTATCAGTGAGTGCATACCCTGTCTGTTCTTTTGTGACTGAGTTACTTCACTCAGGATGATATTTTCTAGTTCCATCCATTTGCCTAAGAATTTCATGAAGTCATTGCTTTTAATAGCTGAGTAGTATTCCTTTGTGTAAATGTACCACATTTTCTGTATCTATTCCTCTGCTGAAGAACATCTGGGTTCTTTCTACCTTCTGCTTATTACAAATAAGGCTGCTATGAACAGAGTGGAGCATGTGTCCTTGTTATATGTTGGAGCCTTTTGGGTATATGTCCAGGAGTGGTATAGCTCTGTCCTCCAGCAATACTAGGTCCAGTTTCTGAGGAACCACCAGATTGATTTCCAGAGTAGTTGTACCAGCTTGCAATCCCACTAGCAGTAGAGGAGTGTTCCTCTTTCTCCATATCCTTGCTAACATCTGAAGTCACCTGATCTTAGCCATTCTGACTGGTGTGTGGTGGAATCTCAGAGTTGTTTTGATATGCATTTCCCTGATAACTAAGGATGTTGAACATTTTAGGTGCTTCTCGTCCATTCGATATTCCTGAGTTGAAAATTCTTTGTTTATCTCCGTTCCCCATTTTTAATAGAGTTATATGGTCTTCTGGAGCCTAACTTCATGAGTTCTTTGAATATATTGGATATTAGCCCTCTATGGGATGTAGGATTGCTAAAGATCTTTTTCCAATCTGTTTGTTGCCCTTTTATCCTATTGATAGTGTCCTTTGCCTTACAAAAGCTTTGCAATTTTATGAGGCATCCTTTGTCGATTGTTGATCATAGAGCATAAGCCACTGGTGTTCTCTTCAGGAAAATTTCCCCTATTTCCATATGTTGGAGGCTCTTCCCCATTTCTATTCTATTAGTTTCAGTGTATCTGGTTTTATGTGGAGATCCTTGATCCACTTGGACTTGAGCTTTATACAGGGAGAGAGGAATGGATCAATTTGCATTCTTCTACATGCTGACCTCCAGTTGTGCCATCACCATTTGTTGAAAATGCTGTCCTTTTTCCACTGGATGGGTTTAGCTCCTTTGTCAAAGATCAAGTGACCGTAGGTATGTGAGTTCATTTCTGGGTCTTCAGTTCTATTCCATTGATTTACCTGCCTGTCACTGTACCAATACCATGCAGTTTTTTATCAATGTTGCTCTGCAGTACGGCTTGAGATCGAGGATGCTGATTTCCCCCAGTTGTTTTATCATTGGGAATAGTTTTCACTATCCTGGGTTATTTGTTATTCCAAATGAATTTGAAAATTGCTCTTTCTAACTCGATGAAGAGTTGAGTTGGAATTTTGATGGGGATAGCATTGAATCTGTAGGTTGCTTTTGGCAATATGGGCATTTTTACTATATAAATGCTGCCAATTCATGTACTGTAGAATATTTCTCTTGGAGTTATTTGGTTTTCAACTTAAATATGTTCTTTTTTGATTAACATCTATTTAACAACCTTCTTTTAGTGTTTGATGGTTACTTTCCTCTAAATGAGATATATTACTTAGGATCTAAATATACAAAAATGCATGTCATTTTTGTGCTTTGTTTATTATTTCACATGACCTAATGATGGAATGATTTATCCATGTTGAACAAATGTATTTTTTTCATATGCTTATATAGTTTTTGCCTCAGATATGTCAGATTTACTTATATATCTTATAAGAAACATAAATCCACACACAATTAAAAATAATTCTGTCACAAAAATAAGAATATACAAAAATCTTGAGGTATTGACCTCATATGCATTGAATAGACATGTGCAAACCAGATTATGAATCTTACGTTTTTTCTCATTTTTGAGAAAATTATATTCTTTTTTAACATTTTACTACATTTATTTATTTGTTTATTTATTGTGTAATGGGGTGTGTGTGTGTGTGTGTGTGTGTGTGTCTATGTGTGTTTCTGTGTGCATGCTCATACAGGTCAGAGAACAATCTTTAGAACCTTTACTTGCTCAATCATCTTATCACAACTACTTTGGGTTTTTTTGGGTTTTGTTTTTTTTTTTTTTTTTGGATATTTACTTTATTTGCATTTCAAGTGTTTTTCCATTTCCAGATCTCCCCTTCAGAAATACCCTATCCCAACCTCCTGCCTCTATGAGGGTGCTCTCCCACCCACCCACTCCTGCTTCACTGCCTTAGCATTCCCTTACACTGGGCAACCAGCTTCCATAAGACCAAGGGCCTCCCTCCCATTGTTTCCATATAAGGCAATCCTGTGCTACATATGCAGCTGGAGCCATGTGTACTCTTTGGTTGGTGGTTTAGTCCCTGGAAGCTCTGGGGGTATCTGCTTAGTTGATATTGTTGTTCTCCCTATGGGGATACAATTCCCTTTAGCTCCTCAGTCCTTGCCCTAATTCTTCCATTGGGGTCCCTGTGCTCAGTCCAATGGTTGACTGTGAGCATCTGCATCTGTATTGAGTAGTCACTGGCAGAGCCTCTCAGAGGACTGCTGTATCAGGTTCCTGGCAGCAACCACTTCTTGGTACCAGCAATAGAATCTGGGTTTGATGTCTGCAGATGGGATGGATCCCTAGGTGGAACAGTCTCTGGATGGCCTTTCCTTCAGCCTCTGCTTCACTCTTTGTGCCTGCATTTCCTTTAGATAGGAATAATTCTGGGTTAAAATTTTTCAGATAAGTGGGTGGCCCCATCCTTCATCCGGGAGTCATGCCTATGATCTCTACGGGTTCTAACTCCCCTCTGTAGTGTACTTCAGCTAATGTCACCCCTGTTGTATCCTGGGAACCTCTTGTTTCCCTGGCATCTGGGACATTCTGGTGGCTACCCCCAGTTCCTATCCCCCACTGCTACACATCTCCATTCAATTTCTTGACTTCTCCCTGTCTCCTCCCACACCTGATCCTGCCCCCTTTTCCATTTCCTTCCTTTCTCCTTCCCAGGTACTTCCCTCCCTCTACTTGCTGTGATTATTTTGTTCACCCTTCTACCTAGGACTGAAACATCCACACTTTGTTCTGCCTTCTCCTTGATTTCTTATGGTCTATGAGTTGTACTGTGGGTATTCTGAGCTTTTGGGCTAATAAAAACTTAACAGTGAAGTATATACCATTTGTGTTCTTTTGTGACTGGGTAATCTCACTGAAGATGATATTTTCTAGTCCCATCCCTTTGCCAGCAATTTTCATGAAGTCAGTATTTTTAATAGCTGAGTAGTACTCCATTATGTAAGTGTACCACATTTTCTGTATCTATTCCTCTGTTGAGGGACATCTGGGTTGTTTCCAGGTTCTGGCTATTATTAATAAGGCTGCTATAAACATAGTGGAGCATGTGTCATTCTTATATGTTGAAGCATTTTTGGGGGGTATATGCCCAGTAGTGGTAAAGCTGGGTCTTCAGGTAGAACTATTTCCAGGATTCTGAGGAATTCTATATTGATTTCCAAAGTGGTTTTACCAGCTTGCAATCCCACTAGCAATGGAGGAGTGTTCCTTTTTGTCTACATTCTCTCCAGCATTTGCTATCACCTGAGTTTTTTATCTTAGCTATTCTGACTGGTGTGAGGTAGAATCTCAGGGTTGTTTTGGTTTTCTCTGATGACTAAGGATGTTGAAATTTTCTGTATGTGCTTCTTGGCCATTCAAGGTTCCTTAGT
>CM052706.1:94502849-94529209 GCA_028551405.1 Uromys caudimaculatus | reverse complement strand
TTGAGGTAACCTTAAGTAAATTAGAGTGGGCTTGGTACAACCAAATATGGGGTCCATTCTGCCATAACGATCCTAGGACCCCCTCAGTGTACCACAGAATTATGGCCAGGAGAGCTTTCCCTGGATCAGGCCTTTCCAGAATTGATACAGAAAGGAGTGCCATAACTTGCTGTAGTTTGCAAGCCTCAGATGTTAGTTTAACCCTGGTGAAGGGGATGCTAGGCCCCTCCAAGAAAGAAAAGAGGTGCCTCATCTCCTGTTCCAGAATAGGCAGGAAAGGTTTGACCTAGTTAACAGTTCCACACAATTGTTGTAGTTCCACAAATGAGTAGGTAGGATTCTTTTGCCATGATTGAGAAGGTCAGGGGTTTAGTCTTGTTAGAAATATAAAAGCTGGAGGAGGCATATTGGAGAACTCTCTGAATCTTTTTGGGAGCAAACTTCAAGTTAAATTTTTCTGTGTTGAACAACAATTGAGAGGGCACCCTTTCAAGATTGGGCAGGATAGGGTATGCAAACATGATATCATCCATGTAACGAACTACAAGAACATCACTGAGGATTCCCTTTATGGCTTCAGCCACATATAACTGACAAATGGGCTAATTTTTATGCCATGCAGCAGGACTATCCACTGATATCTTTTAGCTGGATTATTCATATTAGGTACCCATACTGTGAAGGCAAAATGGCATCTATCCTGGGGAGCCAGAGGAATCTGGAAAAAACAATCCTTAAAATCTAGGACATGTTACTTGGGTGGGATAGTGCTAGGATGAGGCAGTCCTGCTTGAGTGGTCCCCATTTTTGCATATGTTCATAATGGCTCTCAGATCCTGTAGAAGCCTATATTTCCCTGACATCCATTTAGTGAGAAAAATGACATTATTATGTCTGCTGGTTGAAGGTTCCAAATGACCCAAAGCTAATTGTTTCAAAATTAGTTCCTTGAGAGCAGAAAGCTTAGGTTCCAAAATGGTCCACTGGCACACTCAGATATTGGCTATAGCCAGCCAGGTCAACAGAATAGGATTAGGTACCTTGATGTCAATTGGTCCTGGGTGGGTAATGACCATTAGAACTGGGGGTAATCACTGACTTTGTGACATGTGAAGACTAGTTGGGCATATTGCATAATGTCATCAAAAAGATATGATCATCTGTAGTATGGACAGCATCCATGTCTTTCAGAATATCTCTTCCTCAATGGTTTCAGGGAATGTCAACTATAACAGGTGTAAAAGATCTCTGATTGCCGTCCAAGTTCTGCTAATGGAGAGGTCATGTAGTCATTTTGGTGGCCTTTTGGCCTCCAGCTCCAGTAATAGAGGGACCGGATTGGAATCTCCAATGGGAGAACCTCAATGATTCACTTTTTGTTATTATAGTGACATCCGACCCTGTGCCAACCAACACTTTACTGGATATACCATCTAAATGTACAGTCATCATTGGGGAATGAAGAAACACAGGCAAGGTCCAAAAGACTCCTGGCAGAGCAGTGGGGTCTCTTTTACTGGCAGGGCTGAGGAGTGCCCATTTTGGAGTTTAAATTCTCTTCCTGTTTTTGAAAACAAAATTCCTTAACCCAGTGGAAACCTTTGTTACATCGAGGACATCTGCTCTTAGGCTTAGCAGAGGGACAGTCCCATCTGAGGTGACCAGTCCTGCCACAGTCCCAACAGGTACAATCAGGGGACCCTTCAAGAGGAGGGCACATCCCCTGTACATGCTCCATGACCAAACCATTAATGAAGACAGTCAGGCCTGGAATGGGGCCTGTACCAGGGACCAAATCACTAGTGGCAACAACCCATTTATGGATATCATCATTTTTATGGCTTCCACAGCATTAAGCATTAAGGCCCTCCCAAGCAAGCTGCTTGATGAGCATGTATCTGGTTGGGCCAGCATTAATTTGTTTTCCACTGCCTCTGTTATATGGGATGGGAAGTTTTTTGAAGGACTCCCAGAACGCAGGAAAAGGGTGTAAAAGTAAGCAGAGGAGTCTCAAGGAGTGCAGGCCTTAAGTACTTTAAAAAGCAAGATTAGCATTCTGGTTAAAGTAAGAAGGCAGTCCAATAGTAGCCTGAGTGACAGGGTTAATGAATGCCTCACGGCCAGTAAGCATGTCAAAAGTAACAGCAACGTTATATTCCAGGTTAATCCTAGCCTGATTCTCAACCAAGGAATGAAATGTAGACTTCCAATTAAGAAGCATAGCAGGATTGAGCACTGCCTTAAGGATATTATACCAATTGTAATAGGTCTGGAGGTGCACGGTCTATTGCTTCAGTACTTGTTCAAAATAAAGGGAAAATAAGGGGAATCTGCACCAGAATCATTAGCAGCTTTTCTGAATAGTGCTAAATCATTCAGAATAATGGAATCCAGGGCCTCATTGCCACATCAGGGCTGAGAAAGTCTCATGATATACCTAAGAAGAATGAGGCACCTTGGGGAGAGGCAGTCAGATGAAGAATAGTCATAACAGGAGCGACCAACACAGGAGTTACTGAAGGAAGGCAAAGTCACCCTAAATATTGCCAGTGGTAAACTGAGGGTACCTCCAATGGGACAAGCAGAAGGAGTAGTGAGTGAGGACCTTGGACATCAGGGCTAGAGGCCAACTTGGAGCCTGATGGCTGGAGGGCAGTCGGAGCAGAGGCTCCCTCATCCTCATTACTGAGATCATCCTGTTAGCATGGAGAAAGTGGGACAGGGTCAGCAATGGAAAGGTGAATGTTAGCCTGAACCTGGCAGTGTTTGCTATGGGCAGCCACCACTTCCTCAGAGGAAAATTCTTAAGAATGGTGATCATTTCATTAGATGATGAAAAAGCATTTGGCAAAATTCAGCATCTCTTCATGATAAAAGTCCTGGAAAGATCAGGAATTCAAGGCCCATACCTAAACATAGTAAAAGCAATATACAGCAAACCAGTGGGCAACATCAAACTAAATGGAGAGAAACTCGAAGCAATCCCACTAAAATCAGGGACTAGACAAGGCTGGCCTCTCTCTCCCTATCTTTTCAATATAGTAATTGGAGTTCCAGCTAGAACAATTAAACAACAAAAGGAGGTCAAAGGGATACAAATTGGAAAGGAAGAAATCAAAATAACACAATTTGCAGAAGATATGATCGTATACTTAAGTGACCCAAAAAACTCCACCAGAAAACTGCTACAGCTGATAAACAACTTAAGCAAAGTGGCCGGATATAAAATTAACTCAAACAAATCAGTAGCCTTCTTATACCTGAAGGATAAATAGGCCGAAAAAGAAATTAGGGAAATGATACCCTTCACAATAGTAGCAAACAATATAAAGTATCTTGGTGTGACTCTAACCAAGCAAGTGAAAGATCTCTTTGACAAGAACTTCAAATCTCTGAAGAAAGAAAATGAAGAAGACCTCAGAAGGTGGAAAGATCTCCCATGCTCATGGATTGGGAGGATTAATATAGTAAAAATGGCCATCCTGCCAAAAGCAATCTACAGATTCAATGCAATCCCCATCAAAATTCCAACTCAATTCTTCATAGACATAGAAAGAGCAATTCTCAAATTCATTTGGAACAACAAAAAACCCAGAATAACAAAAGCTATTCTCAACATCAAAAGAACTTCTGAGCAAATCAGCATTCCTGACCTCAAGCTGTACTACAGAGCAATAGTGATAAAAACTGCATGGTATAGGTACAGCGACAGGCAGGTAGATCAATGGAATAGAACTGAAGACCCAGAAATGAACCCACACACTTATGGTTACTAGATTTTCGACAAGGGAGCTAAAACCACCCAGTGGGTAAAAGACAGCATTTTCAACAAATGGTGCTGGTTCAACTGGCAGTCTACATGTAGAAGAATGAGAACTGATCCATTCCTATCTCCCTGTACAAAGCTCAATTCCAAGTGGATCAAGGACCTCCACATAAAACCAGATATACTGAATCTAATAGAAGAGAAAGTAGGGAAAAGTCTCAAACACCTGGGTACAGGGGAAAAGTTCCTGAGCAGAACACCAATGGCTTATGCTCTAAGATCAAAAATTGACAAATGGGACCTCATGAAATTGCAAAGCTTCTGTAAGGCAAAGGACATGTCAATAGGAAAAAACGGCAACCAACAGATAGGGAAAAGATCTTAACCAATCCTAGGTCTGATAGAGGGCTAATATCCAATATATACGAAGAATTCAAGAAGTTAGACTGCAGAAAACCAAATAACCCTATCAAAAATGGGGAATCGTGCTAAGGAAATTCGTAGGGCTGAGAAGCACCTAAAGAAATGTTCAACATCCTTAGTCATCAGGGAAATGCAAATCAAAATAAGTCTGAGATTCCACCTCACACCAGTCAGAATGGCTAAGATCAAAAAGTCAGGTGACAGCAGATGTTGGTGAGGATGTGGAGAAAGAGGAACACTCCTCCACTCTTGGTGGGATTGCAAGCTGGTACAACCACTCTGGAAATCAGTTTGGCGGACCCTCAGAAAAATGGACATAATACTACCTGAGGACCCAGCTATACCTCTCCTGGGCATATACCCAAAAGATGCTCCAACATGTAATAAAGACACATGCTCCACTATGTTCATAGCAGTCATATTTATAATAGCCAGAAGCTGGAAACAACTCAGATGTCCTTCATCAGAGGAACGGATACAGAAAATGTGGTACATGTACACAATGGAGTACTACTCAGCTATCAAAAACAATGATTTAATGAAATTTGCAGGCAAATGGATGGAACTTGAAAATACCATTCTGAGTGAGGTAACTCAGTCACAAAAGAATGACATTGTATGTACTCACTGATAAGTGGTTATTAGCCCAAAAGTTCGCAATACCCAAGTTTCACTTTACAGTAACCAGTGGAGTGAGAGTGAGGTCCCTCCATCCCAGATGGAGGAGTTGGAGAAGGGACAGAAGGAGTTGAGGGAGTTTGCAGCCCCATGGAGGGAGCAACAGTATCAACTGGCCTGAACCCCCAGTCCTCCTGGAGGCTGGACCACCAACCAAAGAATACACATGGAGGGACCCATGGCTCAGACCACATATGTGGCAGAGGATGGCCTTGTTTGCCATCAGGGGGAAGAGAGGCCCTTGGGCCTGAGGGTGTTAGAGGCCCCAGTAAAGGGGAATGTCAAGGTGGGAATATGGGAGTGGGTGGGTGGGTGGGTGGGAGGTGGAATACCCTCATAGAGGCGGGGGAGGGGGAGGGGATAGAGGGTTTTCTAAGAGGCGACCTGGAAAGGGGGAAACATTGGAAATGTAAATAAAGTATCAAAAAATAAATCATAATTAAAAAAACAAAAGCAAACAAGCAAAAAGACTGGTGATGTTTGAAAGGAGGATGGGGACAAAGAATAAGGGAGGCGCAATCCCAGCCTCTACCTTGTGCTTGCAGAGTGGAAGAGAACATGCCTCCGGAAGTCAGGGTTCCACATGTTCTCTGGGGATATCTTGGGGGCCAAAGTAGCAGCTTCCTCCCACAATTGGTTCAGACCATGAGTCTTAACCTTGAGACCATGCAGAACCAGAAAGGTGGAGGGGATGGAATCCATAAAACTATGAACACAAAGGAAACAAATGACAAACAGATATGACAGTCAAGGTGATGAAAGTCTTGTAATAAGTACGGCATTATCTCAAGTGCATCTCAAAGCCATATGGCTGAATGGTTTTTCTGGGATAGAAAAAGCATTTGGGAGCTGATCCCTGGTAGCACCACTAGGGAGACCAGCCCCTATGAATCCAAACTGAAAGTGAAAGTGAGTAACTCTTAGAGATGAGCAGACAAAGACAAAGACAGAAAAGATGTTCAGCAGGCTTACCCTCCAACAAAAACTGAAATTGAAAGTATGTCAGTTACTAGGATGAGCAGACAAAAAAAAAATAGAAGAAAAGATGTCCACCTCATTCTTACCTACCCACAATATAAAACACTAAGGGGCCAACTCACCAAATAAGCAACTGACTCAGCATGACAGCAATGCTACCAGGAGAAGAAAAGCAGATCAGGTTGAACTGTGAGTACAGTCCTAGCAACTAGGCAAAAAAGAAGCCCCGGAAAAGGAGGCTCACAAGCAGCCATAGAATGAGGATGATGGAGTACTCCATACACCACATTGGCTACCTGATGTTCCCTCTGCCCTGGACTGCCCGTTGCCCGACACTACTTGCTCTTGGGGATTTGAGGTGAAGTGTTACAGAATCAACTGCACAGACTCCTGAAGCAGGTAAGAAATACTGCTGCAAGCTTGTCTGAATGTTGCTGTAAGTTCCTTTAATATGTTCCACCTGCACCCCATTGAAACCAAGAAAGTATTTCTTCTAAACAACCATTCCCAATTGACTGGTCTGCATCAGCAATGCTTGGTCTCTCAAGCAGTCTTCAATTAGGTCCACCTACAGGAGTTGCTTTTGCAGCTGTGCAGCCACCGGCATTTATGCAGAGGTGCTCATCACTTTCCTTCTGCAAATAATAGCAAAAAAATGGAAATATTCTACATATTCACTAATGGAAGTGTGGAAAAAAATGTAATTCAATTACACAGATAAATATTATTCAGCCAATAAAAGAAAATGAAATCATATATCTCCTAGTGAGATAGAAGCAGTAATTAGAAGTCTCCCCACCAAAAAAGTCTCAGGGACAGATGAATTCAGTGCAGAATTTTTACCAACTCTTCAAAGAAGAATTAACAACAATATTCCTCAAATTACTTCACAAATAAAATTGAAAGAATATTTCATAATTTGTTTTATTAGGCCAGTATTATTTAATGCCAAATCTACAGAAATGCCCAATAACAAGACTGTACAGATCTTAGCTATGTATCCATCCATAACTGACTGCTTCTTGTCATGAGGATCATAGACTAACCTTATGAAAATATAAGGTTGCTCCCATTTAACTGTTTTCCTTCATTGCATTTGCCTTGGTCATGGTGTCATGATCAAGAGTCAAGAGTCCCTTCACAAAAATAAAAATGTAACTAAGGTACAGACTCAGAAAGAAATCAAGGAAATAGTAGCTTTAAAATGAGTATGTCAGTCAGACTTTAGACTTGGCTCCATGCCCAGGAGTAGTTGACCAACATAAAATGAAATAAATAGTATTTTACTAGACTATTTTCTTGTGGGGCAGTGGTCTGTGGCAGGCAATCTGACACCCGGTTGAGCATAGGCTGAAAATTCTGGGAGACCCCATGAAATTTCCACGAGGGACCAGATTTATGTTTTTGGCCAATGCTCCCAGAAGACTCCTGTAAAACAGCTATAGCTTTCACAACCCCTGTATATATAGAGGCCTGGCATATAAAATGTGTCATGTAGAAAGCAACTCTGAGTCCTCCCACAAGCAAATGTGGCACTACAATGTCCCCAGACCAAACCAATGGAAAGTATCGGTTGCCAAACCCCTGACCCCTCCCAAACAGTATATCAGACCATCCCGGCCTGAGTAGTGCGCTCTCTCTCTGCTCCACCTGTCTGCCCTGCCCGCTTCTGCGCAGGCCCACCACCCGGCATCCAGAAGGAATAAAGGTGCCAAACTGCTCCAGCGTCTAAGAGCCTTTTGTCCAATGAGCTGTAACACTTTCGGCTCGAAAAGAGATCTGCTCTCTGGGCCAAGCGGTGGGACGTGCACTGACAGCAGCCGCGGATCTTGTGGGGATCGTGCTGTGGCCAGGACCAGGCTCGGAGCAGGAGAACAGCCAAGGTGGCTCACACTCCCATCCCCGCTTGTGCTCCCTCCCCCTGCCGCTTCCCAACATTTTCTCACATTTGAGTTTTTTTGGACATTTTTGTACAATCTTCTGATTTAATACATTTGAATTTATCTTTGTGTTTTTCCATATTTTTAAAATGTATTTCCTGCATTTGTTTGGTTTTGTTTTATAAGACAGTTTTAAATAAAGAACATAAAATTAGATGGACTGGGAAGTGTGGAGGATCTTGTACAATTTGGCAAAGGAAACACAGTCAAATATATTGTGTGAAAAAGTTTTCAATACTAACAAGAGATACCAGAATTTTTTAATAGCTTTCTGAATAAGAATCCTGTAAGTCAGACAATATTTACAAATTCAAATGAGATCATATAAAATTAAAATGTTTCTGCAAATAAATGGAAACCGTTGAGGGAAGTTAAAACCTACAAGAATGGGAAAACGTTTTTGCTCACTGTACTTCTGACAGCAGACTAATGTGTAGAACAAAGAACAAAACAAAGCCTAATAAATAAAAGAACCCCCAAAATGGGATAACATAATGAACAGACATATCTCATGAGAAAAAATACAAATGGGAAAAAATGTTAAATCTCATTAAACATCACAGAAATGCAAATCAAAGCTGCATTTAAATATCTTCTCATTCAGCCAAAAGTGTAATCATTAAGAAAATGTAACACATAATTTCAGCCTTTGTGAAAAATAAAATAGTATGAGGTTAGCCTTTTGTGAGTTATTGACCAGTTTTATCCCATAGACCCAAAAGAAACATAGGCTATTGTTACCAATCTTAGTAACCTTCCAGGACTCAATAGTAAAACCCTATTTCTGAAGGTACCACATACTAAAATCATAAGACATGGAGATATCAGTTGAATACTAACCTGAAATGTTTATTCCTACTTGCTAGATTTTATAGTTCTGGAATATGATATCTAAATCACTGTGAGCAGGGTTGGTCATCAACCTCACCCAGCTGTAAACCCATTGGTGCAATACCATGGATAATATGAGAGTACCCATTCACATTGTTATAAGAACTAATTCCTAGTCAGTGAGATTGTATAAATTCCTTGCACTATTAATGAAGCCAATAACTTGAGGATGTGTTACAGATCAGAATTCACAATGACTCTGAGAAAATTCAAGAAATATATACAAGTTCAAGCAAGACCATATCCATCATGGAATGGTGTGAGGTAGGAATGAAATCTCATCTCACCACTAGCAACTGTTAGTATTTGCTCACTGCAAGAGAGGGAGTGTCAAGGATCAAGTTTCATTTTTTTATTTTACTAGCATAAGTTGTTGAAAATTCAAAAATCAGGTGCCTATATATAGATATATAAGTCAGTCCTCAATTTTATTACATTAAAAATGACTTCATTTTTTCATGAGTACCATTCTGTTTTTAATACTTTAGACCTTTAATTTAACTTGAAATCTAGGATGGTGATACCTCAAGCAGTTTTTTTGGTGGGGGAAGTGTTGTTTAGGATTGTTTTGGTATCTTTGATTTTTCATATTTCCATATGGAAGTTATTTTTTAATTGCCCGTAAAGAGCATTGGAATTTTAATAATGATTAAGTTGAATCTGTAGATTCTTTTGGTTGGCCATTTCACAATTTTAATACTTCTAATCCATGAGAGTTGGCTGCCTTTCTACATTTTAGTATCCTCTTCAACTTCATTTTAAATATTTTTAACTTCTTATTATATGATATTAAGTCTATTCTGGATGATATTATTTCCTCAATTTCTTCTTTGGGGTGTTTGTAAATAGAAAGGGTAATGGTGTTTATGTTTTAAGTCAGTATTATATTCCTTTTTTTAATGCATTGAAATTTGCAAGAACCTTCCGGTGTTGTCTTTTTTTAATGTATAAAACCTTAAGGCATTCAAATAAAGATATGTAGACTTCTTCCTTTCCTATATATATTCGATTAATCTCTTTCAGTTGTCTTATTGTTCTAAGAAATCAAATACTATATTAAATAGGTTTCAAGAGTGGACAACCTCTTGTTACTGATTTTAGTGACAATGCTTTGATTTTCTTTTCAATTACATTGATGCTGGTTATAAGAGTTCTCTAAATTGCTTTAACTGTTTCAGGTATTATTATAATGAACCTGCCCTTATGTTACTGGGTATTTTTCCCTTGCACCATTTAACATTAAATATTCTCACTTTGTTCCATATTCTTTGGAGATTAGGTGTCATGGGAAAGTTTGTCTTTCTGATCTTACCTTGCATGCTCATTATCTCATGATAGGTATCTTTTTCCTTAAATTAGGAAAAAAATTCCTTTAACTTTACTATCTATAATTTTATTGAGAATACTTTATGTGATTTGATCTGAATTTCTTCCTCTATTACTATTATTCAAAGCCTTGATTTTTTTTTTTTTTTTTTTAGTATACAAGAATTTCTGTATATTCTACTTTTGATTTTTTTTGGATTTGATATTTTCTGTGAATGAGTGATACATTCTACCTTGTCTTCTAGCCTGGATACTTTCACTTCCAGCTAATTCAATCTTTTGTTGAGCCTTTCTTTCATTATTTTTATTTGAATTAAACACTCTGCCCATGTGAAATTAGTATAAAAACACTCCAACAAGCAAAACTAAATGTATCCTAACAATATTATTTTTGGGGCATTTATCCAGAGGACTCCAACTTCATATATTAATGAAATATTTGTAGAACACAGTTTAGGGAGTGCCGTTCATAATATCTAAGCTATGAAATCCACCTAGGTCTCCAAAGGAGGAACGGACAAAGCAAGTGTTTTATATATACAATATAAAAATGCTTTTTATCTACAAAGAACAATGTTATTCCATCAAAATAACTACTGGGAAGATGATTGGAAAATGGGAAGTGATAGTAACATCTAGGGAGACACGTTCAAAGAACCCTACAGTCTTATAGAAAAATGTTATTATGCAATCCAATATCAAGTACAATGCATATATTGATATAAAATAACATTAAAATCTTCAAACTGTATAACATTAAGCATTTATTAAAGATAAAAACAAATTTGCACACTCATTTTGTGAATGTAATGTTTTCAATTTTTTATGAAGAAAAAATACCACTACAGAATATGAGTTACATAAATATGTATTACATTCAAGATTATTTCTGAAATCGTTTGAAAATCTGCCTTAATATTAAGTTAAAATTCTTTTAGTGATTTAAATGTTTCATTTACATTTGCAAAGTTCATACATGTGTACAATGATATATAAGCATATAAATCCTGCATTTTCACTTCACCCCCACCAATTCTCTCTCTATCCTTCAATACAGAATTTCCACCCAAATTCATGAATCTTTTCACATAGCACATTGAGTCCTATTTGTGTTGCCATATATACTCAAGTTAGGGGCTAACCCTAGAGCATGGAAACGATATCAGTGGTTACATAATCAAAAGAGAATGAGAGTCTGTTCCCAAGAAAATATATGCTGCAAATAGTTTCTCAATGAAATTCAAGACATCAACACAAATATCAGTTGTTAAAATTAAACATTTTGCATAAAAGTAAAATTAAATTAATTTCATATTTATATGCAGAAAAATTATGCTAGAAAACTATGGAAAATCTTTACTTCATGTAAGTAAATAAATATGTTTTTATTTGTGCATGTGTTGAAAGCATGGCAATTTTTAACAGTTGAACCTAATCTGATGTAAAGTATTTCTGGCTGCATTCTTTGGTTTTTTTTTTCATTCTATAAAAACATGTGCTGTGCCAATTTTTAAACATATACATTCAGAAACCAAGCTACAATAAAGCCATAACAGGTAACTTGGACAGGCACAGCAATACTTCTAGATTCACTACATTTATGCACTAATTTTTGATCAATTTATATTCAGAAATTTATAGTCACTACATTTTTCACTATACAATTCTCAGTTATGTGACCCAAAATATAGAAACTGTATATTAAGGGTTTATACACATAGATAACTTATTTTATTTGACTGAAACATTTCTGGAGGGCTTTCTTGATGTCCCTGTTCCTCAGGCTGTAAATTACAGGGTTCATCATGGGAACCACCATGGTATACATTACTGAAGCCACCACACTTTCTTTGGAAGAACTAGAAATAGATAAGCTAAGGTACACACCAAGACCTGTTCCATAAAATAAGCAAACAACTGACAAGTGGGATCCACAAGTAGAGAATGCTTTATATTTCCCTAACAATGAAGAAACTCTAACAATGGAGGAAATGATTTTATAGTAAGAGTAAAAGATTCCCGAGGCAGGGAGGATACCAACAATGATGCTAGCAAGAAATATGACTATGTTGCTGATAGTAGTGTCAGAACAGGCAAGTTTTAAAAGCTCTGGAACATCACAGAAGAAATGAGGGATTTCTGTATTAGTGCAAAATTTCAGTTGTGACACCATCAAGCAGTGTACCTGTGAATCCATGAGACTAATACAAAATGACACTGTGACCAAACACATACACAGATGAGGGTTCAGAATGACTTAGTATTGTAGAGGGTGACAAATGGCAACCCATCGGTCTTAGGCCATCACTGCTAGTAGTAGGCTATCCATACACCCAAAAAGAGAGAAGAAAGACAACTGAGTTAGGCAGGCTGCATACGTTATGGATTTGTTGTGGGTCTGCATGTTTATCAGCATTTTGGGGATGGTGGTGCTGCTGAAGCCCATGTCAGACAATGATAGATGGTAGAGGAAGAAGTACATAAGGCTGTGGAGGTGGGAATCAGAGCTGATGGCCAAGATGATGAGCACATTTCCAAGCACGGTCAGCAGGTATATGAATAGAAATAGTACAAATAAGATGGGCTGTAGTTCAGGGTCCTCTGAGAGTCCAAGGATAAGGAACTCCATGTTACTTGTTAAATTATATGGTTCCATGGGGCTAGAATATCTTTGTAAAAGAAAAAAATTAGCATTGTAATGAACGAAGCACTATAGAAGCTACATCCTACATGTCTGTAGGTTTGTAATCCAGTAATTCATGAAAAGTCATTCATACATGCTAAGTTTTAAGGTTTAGACACTGTTTATTTATTGTACAAAAGATTCATGGGCTAGGAAATTTGTCTTCTGCTTGGTAGTTATTTGAGCATTTAAGACATGTAATCCATGATTTAAATGCAGGTCAGTGGTGTTGACCCTGTGTAGTCAATGTAAGAACCTAAATTGAATCCCAACATAAAAGGGGTAAATAGTGGAGGTTAAAGAGGGAAATACGAAAGAAAGGAATGGATAAAGGGTAGAAGCAATGCAGCTATGAAGGAAGGAACAAAGGAACTAAGGAAGAAATAAGAGATGAGAGAAGAGAAGTGAAGCCAAGAAAAGGGAAAGGAAGGCAAAAGAGTGAAGGGCTAGAAAAAGAAAGAAAAGGAAACAAAAAAGTACAGGAAGGACAGAAAAGAAAGGAAAGGAAAGGAAAGAAAGGAAAAGTAAAGAAGAGAAGAGAAGAGAAGAGAAGAGAAGAGAAGAGAAGAGAAGAGAAGAGAAGAGAAGAGAAGAGAAGAGAAGAGAAGAGAAGAGAAGAGAAGAGAAATGGGAACTCACACGAAATCCACAAATTAAGTTAGGTTTTGGTAGGCATTAAGAGATTCCAACATCCCCGGTTTCCTTTTATAACACATTAGGACTTCCTCTTCAATACATTTTCAGTTCTGCCATTCATGAAGAAAATATCATCAAATCCAGTACTACATGGTCTGAATTTGTGAGGTACATAAAGTTCTTTTCTAAAAAAGCTTACCTCTCTTGAGCATTTTGATAATAATGGAAAGAAGACTAACTCGTGTACAATACAACTTTATTTGTAAGTCCCAATTGTGGCAAGTTCCTAAAACAGTTTCTTAAATGGACTCTGTGAGGAAAAACTTGATCTACATCTATCATCTTTTGAAACTCTAGGCAAAATATATTAGAGAGAAAAAATATTTACAAACGATTAATTCATGAACACAGTAAAATTTCCCCTAATCAGCAAAACCACACATGATAAAAGAAAGAACATTTTCCCTCTATTTCCATTTGAAAAATCTAATGAAGGAACCTAGTGAAGAATGGATGTATATTTTATCTTTAAAGCATGCACTAAGCTTACTTCCTTTGGTTTATATTCTGAATACACAGGTTAAAACCAGCTGTGGAGAGTTTGCTCAGCAGCTAAAGTCAGCTTCTCTATCAGCAATCAACTTTTGTTCCCAGTACCCTTGTCAGGTGGTTCACAATCCCATGTAACTTGAACACAGGAAGAACCTGCAACCTACTGTGTCGTTCTTGAGTACCTACACAACTGTTTTGAACACAAAATAAAACATATACTTAAAAACTTTTATTAAAAATAAAACTTAGATTCTTGTTCTACCAATTGTTGTCATCAATTGGAATTTATGTTCTACATGTTTAATATAGCTTATGTTTCCTTTTTCTGATTTTGTAACTCATATTAAGATGAGAGTTAGCTTCTGCACAAATGTGAAAATTATCATGTAAGAATATTTTCAAATGTACGTGAATATATAAACATTTAGCATTATCTGTAATGTTTGATAAACATTCATTATTTTTATTCACTGCAAAAATTACTCTATACAATTGATTCTGAAGATGTTATTAATTGATAAAGTAAAATGTTCAAGCCACATCTTTCTTTCTCTTGGTTGATAAACAAAAGTATCATTGTGCAAAATTCCAAAGGATATATTATTCTTTTCACATATCCATTCTCACTGCCTTCCCTAATCCTTCCTGCCCACACTTTCTGCTGACCCTGACCCCTAGTCCACAATCTTCTTTCTGCATTTAAATATTGAGTTACCAGAATAGAAAATATGGGGTTTGTTTTTATTATTCCTCACTACTCTTTATCTTGCAATCCTGCCTCCCTGTCCCAAATCCCTGTAATATAGAGAGGCATATGGTACCGTACGTAGCTACAATATTTCATTCTTTTTCTTTTCCTTTTTTTTCAGTAATATCGTCACCCAACATATTGGTCATTTCCTCCTCTTTGTTTCTTTGTTACTTTCTTTGTTTCTTTATTTCCTTCCTTCTTTCCTTCCTCCATCCTTTATTTGGTATTGGTAGATTAAGAGCTCATATCTCTGACATGATAGACATGTATGTTAATTATGTAGCTACATCTATGCAATGCCTTATTCCATCATATTCTATAAATGCTACATAAGAACTAGTGAAGAAGTAAGACTGAGTTCACATGTTATTCTTTTGTTGCTATTTGTAACAATATGGTTATTTGTCTTAGCTGTATCTCTAATGAAAGCTTTCAGAACAGGTTTTTGTTCTCTTTTCTTTTGTTTTCACTTCTCTTGTTCCCCAGTTTCACTGAAATTCAACCCACTCATATACAGTTGAAGATCACAGGACCACACTGGAGCTAAAGTTTTATCTTGAAACTTGCCTTTGCATTCTTATGTCATCCTAAGATGTTTTCAATTAGATCATTTTTCTAAGGACAATGCATTTCCTCTAAAATCAGCTAACTTAATATCAATACTGTGAGTGTTTATTTTTTCTAAAATGTAAACACATGCTTTAATATCTCAATGAAACTCAGTTTTATGTACAATTAATGTGGAGTAATCATCGCAAGTTTCCAAAATATATGATTTTGATAAAAATTCAAGTAAGAATGAACAGAAAATATCAACCATCAGTAATTTGATTATTTAGATCTACTGCACAAAACATGAGATGAAACACATGATAACATTGAATAATTTTAGATAAAGATAGCTTAAAGATTGCTGAAATGAAACTTACATAAAAGATATCTGTCCATTATGTGATTGTAGAAATTTTTATGGTGTCAATTTTTATTCCAGCCTTGAGGGTAAAGATGACTGCATTGATCAAGATAAATCCTGATATATCCCATTGATAAGATGTTACAGAATGTAAAAGTACAAATCTTTAAACTTAGCTCTCCTGGACTTTTTTTTTCTTTTCTTTTCTTCCAATCAGTTTGTAAACCCCAGAATGTTAAATATTTTGTAGTTGTAGTCTACATCTCTTTTAACACTTTTCATTCTTTTCAGATGTTAAGATGTTATACAACACTAAAAGTTTCATAATGTTTTGTAAATGTGTGTATTGTCATTATTATATCTATCATTATTAACAAAATTTCTGTCTGATGTGGTTATAAAGGATTGTAATTCTATCAAATATAAACTGATGTAAGGGAATCAGGACCTCAAGGCCAACCTTGGTAATAAAGTGAAACTTTTTCTCAAAAAATGTCAACAAAAGCAAAGGAATACATGCAAGAAAAAATACTTTTATAAGAACAAAAATAAAGTGGATTTTGATAGTGGTGCAATTCATCAATTGAGGCTTCCTTAGAATGCATGCCATTGAGATTAGATGTAAGTCCTATAAATAACAACAATAAAAATAATAATGAAATGAAAATATCAGGAGCAAATGGAACAAAATGAGCAAAAAAGGTTGCAAATTGAAGTATCAAATAACAATATTTTGCTTAATGCAATAGTCCTTTCCACTTTTAATATATGACTGTACTTAATTTCATCTGTCATTTGTTCAAGTCACAAGCTAGTTATCACAATTTTCAAATCTACTCACAGTTATAACATCTGGAGTAAGGTTACATGATAAAACTGAATTGTAGTAATAATGATGATTTACCTGATGTCACACTGGTAACACATAATATATGAAAAGAAAAATGATATTTTATTCAATCATTTTGATTAAAGGTTTAATATCTAATAAATAATTTGAGTATTGAATTAAAGAAGTTTAAATAATTTAAATTTAAGGTGTATACATACAACTTCATCAATTTCCTCAAATTCATATGCTATTAGCAGAAATTTGAGACATAATAAGAAATTTCCCTGTATACTCATATAATGGTGATTTTAATATGTGTGTGAAAATTTTTTGTAGGTCACAGGTCAACTTTCAGTATTCTTCATTTTATTTTTTGAGAGAGAGAGAGAGAGAGAGAGAGAGAGAGTCTCATGGATTCTGGACCTTACTTGATTTACATTGTCTGGCTAGTCAAACCCCAAGATCTGCTTATCTCTAATAACCTAGACCGAAGATTACAGACACACACCAAGATATCCACATTTCTTGTATTGCTGCTGAATTGAACTCAGGAACTCACTGTGCACAGAAAACATCTCACCTCTGGTTCATTACTTCCAATCCCTCTAACAGTTCGATGGATTTTGATATTTATTTCTTATGATTATTTTCATCACCAGGTGTTTGATATTTTTAATCCATAGCAGACAGATTAGGAAGGCATCAATTTCTTGCTCTGCTTGAAAAAATTCTACTATTGTTATAATCTACAAGTTTAGAAAACTGAAGAGTATATGATAATTCTCAAATTAATGAATAAATAATGTATATTTTTCTCTTTTTGGTACCAACAATGTAATAACCCTGTATCACATTGATTAATACTTACTAGGCTGTAAATTATTTCCACCTGATGATGATCAGAGGCGACTGAAACACTCTTTCACTATTGCCAGGTGTGTGATAATGGCCCAGTTTCTGTGTTTAGGACTGGTAGAAAAACAGTAAATCATGACACTCCCCATGTGGCTGATGAATATGTGAGGAGAGGGAAACGTAAATATAAGGTATTCTGGATGAGAAATGTTAAAGTCCTTAGCTGGAACAGAAAGTGGATATTTATGAAATTTTGTGGCTCAATTCACAGAGCTAATAATTATACTTCAAACTATTCAAATCTCTAAGGATCTCCTAATAGTAATTTAGAAGAGAAAGGGCAAAAGTGAGTATATTGACAAAGGCATAACCCTTGGTCTCTCAGGAAGAAGCTTAATTGTACTGTTTCTGACCTCTAAGTTGTAGAGATATTACAAAACTAATTCACCTACTTTCAATTAAATCAAGCAGTGTGAGGTTTGATATGTGCAATTTTATTGAATGATTAATGTAATTTGTAGATAGTTAAATTTTCCATAAAGTATCTGATAGAATTTCTATTTTTTTCAGTTTATATCTGTGAGAAATTTTGCCTTCCCATTTCTCTTCCATGAACATATATTCTTCATTAATTAATGTCAGGAAAAAATGACATTTTCTAGTCAAAAATGGTCATTTGAGATTCTGAATCCTATTTAACCATAATTCATCTCTCTTCTAATAAAATTTTCTCTCTTTTTTTCTCTTTGCCTCCATGCACTTCCTACTATCGCATTAGCATCTCATTATGTATAAGGGACTGTTTTCAAACTTGAGATCCTTTTGCCTCAGTTTACTAGGCAATGGGTTTACAGATGTAAGAGGATTTGGTAATCTCTATGTTTAACACCTCGGTCTTTGGAAAATGTGTTTAGTACATACAGTGTAACTGTAGAGACTTAATGAAAATTATCTTCTACTGCATATTTCAGTTCTTTTGGGGGATATGTTCTAAATTAAAATTCTATGTGTGAATAGTCAACAGGTTGATTTTTAGTTTACTGACATGAAGAAGAATCAGGTGACTATTGATTTGGACAGGAACACAAGTATATATTTCAGCATATAGGTGTAGAAAGTAAATTTGTAAATTTTATGGAGACCCAATGGCAGGACTACATACATATATACACAATAATACATACACATATACATGTACACACATGCACATATAACATATCCATATAGAGATAAACACACACATATATACATATATATGTATGTGTATATATATATATATATATATATATATATATATATATTTGAGATATCTTTGAAAGATTATGCAATAGGTGCATGTGATACTGAACACAGTCATTTATGCTAAGAACTCTGATCAAACACTATATGAAAGCCAAACTGAGTCTAGTGTCTAAAATGAAGGAGAGGTAAAAATAGATATGTCAGTGACTTATTCTGTGTTTTTATCACTTTCCATATCATTTTATAGTAAAACATTCAGATAATGATGCCATATTTATTTAACATTAACCTGTCAAGAAACAAAAATTTTTGTACCTTTTCCTGTGTCCTCTGTAAAAGTTCAGTTTGGAAAATTTTCATATTTTGACATTATCTTTTGTTGTATTTCTTTCAAAAAATAAATTTTGTTAATTCTGGTGATCTTTCCCTTTTCAGATAATATTAATGGCCTTATGCTGATTTAGAAGAACATATCTAATATGATGATAGCACAACTGAACAATGTTGTTTTGTGACTTCATGAGCCTGGCTTATGATTCAGGGGAAAAAACTGCATCATTTATGGAGACACCTTCACCATTTTCTTACAGAGATTAAGTTCAACTGTAAATATAGCCAAATCAGACCCTGAAAGAGAAAGTCATGGATAGAAAGATTAAGTTCGAAACTGCAAATATTGAATATAAGTATATTTATCTGCTGTGGAAAGGGCAAACATTGGTCAAAGTATTACCAGTCCAAAAGGGACATACAAGGTAATCACTTGTCATCAGTAAATGAACAGAGAGTCCTGTCAGTTTGAGATTCCACAGTACCCAATATAAGCAGTCTTTCTTTGGTCAGCCTGAAAGTAGCAAGCAGACAAGAAAATCAAATTTAAGGATTTCTGATTTTACACATGATACCGAAGAGAGGGCATCTTTAGATCTGCCCACAGATTCACTTGTTACTCTATCCCCCAAAGTTGAATATTACAATTTAACCACTGCTCTGGGTGGTCCTTTACCCTCAGAAAAGGTGAGAAGAGCAAGGCCACTGTAGTAGAAAAGACAGGAGCTTTGGGGAGTGCTGGAAAATGTATGTTCTAGCAAACAGTAGTTAATTATCATAGACCCAAATTAAAGGTGCAAATGAGTGGTGTTGACATAAAATTTTAGATAGATATATATGATCTGATGTTAGTATACTTTCTAAAAATCTTAGAATCCAGATGGACTATTTCAAAAGGTTTATGCACAGTTTATTGTAATTGGTAAATTATCAGGAATAAGAAAATGTCTGATGCTTTAACTGTGTGGGACCAAAAGGGCGAATAGAGAAGTTGAAATCCTGTGTAGCTGACATATGCATACATTTATGGGGAAAGGGATCATTTACAATAATGTGGTAAGGAAATGAATATTTCTCTAATTCCAGAATTATATGCAAACCTTTTGGTATCATTAGATTATCTTGTCTCTTACCATAATCACTGTTATTTTATATTCAGAAAGAGTTGTTTTGCATATTGAGATTGCTGCGTTTGTGCCTGATAGCTCAGAATTAACCTTATTATTTATGTAATTGCAACAGCCCATCAGAAGTAGAAATCATCCTTTATGCATTACTCATAGAAGGTCTCCCACAGATTTGCCAGGTCCAGTACTCCAAGAAATGATGACATTGATCAGTTACTAATAGGAAATATGTTAAAATCCTCAAATTTCATGAAAAACATCATGTTAATGGGAAAGGTTTAAAAAGAAAAAAATTCCATTCACTTTGCAAGAAGTCAAAGAAGAAATAATAATAATAATAATAATAATAATAATAATAATAATAGTAGTAGTAGTAGTAGTTGTAGTAGTAATTTCCTAAGTCTTTTCTACACAACCAAATTCCTTTCCCTGCTGGTAGTAACCCTAGGGATACCAAGAGAAATGATATCTGACAGTTGGATGTTTTCCATTTCTTACAATTTGGAAAACAATAGTATATACTCCATAACTTTAATACTTACTCAGGGTTTCAATAGACAATGGCTTTAAGTTATGAAAAGTCTGATAGTGTTATTACACACTTATTGTAAATAATGGCAGTTACGAGGATACCAACAAAAATTAAAACTGATAATTTTCCTGCATATGTATCGAATAAAATGAAACAATTACTTGCATATTACCATATAAAGCATGTTAATGTATACCACACAATCCCACAGGACAAGCAGTTATAGAAGAAGCCAATGATACCTTAAAAGGGATGCATATTAAACAGAAGAAACACCCACAGGGGCAGATTAAATAATAATTAAATAAAGTTTTCTTCATTTTGATGGAAAAGGAACACCAGCAGCTGAGAAATCCTGGATTATCAAAACAAAACAAAACAAAACAAAACAACAACAACAAAAAACAAAAAACAATAACAACAAACAAACAAAACAACAACTGAGGAACTGGGCTACACAATATACTACAAGGATGTGTTGGTTGGCATTAGAATGAAAAACTGCAGTACTTTTAAGATGGGGATGTGGTTATGCTCATGTGTCTACAGGGAATGAGAAAATATGGTTACCAACAAAACTTTTAAAGATTAGATCTGAGCAGGGAAAACGTCTTATCAACAAAGACATGCATGCCTTCACAAAGCACATAAAACTGTGTGATTCACTCTCACAGACTGACTTCTGTTTCTGTTACTGATTTCTCCAAGCTATGCATGCTTATCAATTTCAAAAAGGCTAGGCCATAGGATTGGACACACACAGACTGGACAACATACAGAGTTGGCAAATAGCACAGAGGCTGGACCGACAACTCATCGATTGGACTGCCAAACATAGACTTAATATAAACAGGGATTGGGCAACAAATGCTACCGCTAGGTTTTTTGTTTTTTGGTTTTTTTTCAGATTAGCCATTTTTTCCTTGGCCCCTTAATTCTTCATCCCAATTCTGCATGAATCAACTATAAGAAGAATGTCATCCTAATCCCTTAAATTGGGAAGAACTGATTTGTTTGTCTGATATGGTTGTTTTCAGATAGGGTGGCATGTTTAAATTGATACATAGTGATAGAAATTTATGGTTGTTTTGCTTTAATTATATGTAGAAAATAATTTAAGGTGGATTTGTTTTTTTTCTATATTGATACAATTTTAAGGTTGTTTTATTTGAATTAATGGGTATTGATGGAAATTTAGGGATATTTTGAGTTAGTGCACACTTATAGGAACTTAAGGTTGTTTTGTTTGAATTATTATGTTATTCAGAATTTATGATTGTTTTGTTAGACTATAGTGTATACAATCTTTATTTAAAATATGAGGTAAATTCTAGTTTTATGGTTCTTATAATTAATTTTCTTGTATATAGACTGTTAATGTTAGGGGAAAGACAATTTTCACACAAAAAGGGGGATATGAAGTGGAAGTTTCTGGATGTATCATGTGATGCAGCCTCACATGGTGTTTTGCTGAGAATAGACCCCGGAGGGCACACGTGATGCTTGGAGAGAGTATAAATGGGATTCCGTAGACAGTGATGGTGCCACACTTTCTTTTCTTTTTATTAGATATTTTCTTTCTATACATTTCAAATGTTATTCCCTTTCCCTATGTCCCCCACAGAAACCCCCTATTACATTCTCCCTCACTCTGCTTCAGTGAGGGTGTTCCCTCACCCACCCACCCACTCCTGCCTCCCTGCCCTCGAATTCCCCTACACTGGGGTATCTTGCTTTAACAGGACCAAAGACCTCTTATCCCATTGATGCCCGACAAAGCCATGCGGCTGGAGCCATAGGTCCCTCTATGTGTACTCCTGGATTGGTGGTTTAGTCGCTGGGAACTCTGGAGGGTCTGGTTGGTTGATATTGTTCTTCCTATGGGGTTGAAAACCCCTTCAGCTCCTTCAGTCCTTTCTCTAATCCTCCATTGGGGACCCCATACTCAGTCCAAAGGTTGATTTCAAGCATCCTCCTTTGTATTTGTCAGGCTCTGGGAGAGTCTCTCAGGAGACAGCTATATCAGGCTCTGTTCAGCAAGTACTTCTTGACATCCACAAAACTGACTGTGTGTGGTGTCTCTATATGGGATGGATCCAGGTGGGATAGTCTCTGGATGGCTTTTCCTTCAGTCTCTGCTTCACACTGTCTCCATATTTTGTTCCCCCTTCTAAGAAAGACAGGAGAACCCACAATTAGATCTTCCTTCTTGAGCTTCATGTGGTCTGTGTACTGAATCTTGGGTGTTCTGAGGTTTGGGGCTAATATCCACTTATCAGTGAGTGCATACCATGTGTGTTCTTTTGTGACTGAGTTACTTCACTCAGGATGATATTTTCTAGTTCCATACATTTGTCTAAGAATTTCATGAAATCATTTTTTTTAATAGCTGAGTAGTATTCCTTTGTGTAAATGTACCACATTTTCTGTATCTATTCCTCTGCTGAAGAACATCTGGGTTCTTTCTAGTTTCTGGCTATTATAAATAAGGCCGCTATGAACAGAGTGGAGCATGTGTCCTTGTTATATGTTGGAGCCTTTTGGGTATATGTCCAGGAGTGGTATAGCTCGGTCCTCCGGCAATGCTAGGTCCAGTTTCTGAGGAACCACCAGATTGATTTCCAGAGTAGTTGTACCAGCTTGCAATCCCACTAGCAGTAGAGGAGTGTTCCTCTTTCTCCATATCCTTGCTAACATCTGATGTCACCTGATCTTAGCCATTCTGACTGGTGTGAGGTGGAATCTCAGAGTTGTTTTGATTTGCATTTCCCTGATAACTAAGGAAGTTGAACATTTCATTAGGTGCTTCTCGTCCATTCGATATTCCTGAGTTTAAAGTTTTTTGTTTAGTTTCGTTCCCCATTTTTAATAGAGTAATATGGTTTTCTGGAGCCTAATTTCATGAGTTCTTTGTATATATTGGATATTAGCCCTCTATGGGATGTAGGATTGCTAAAGATCTTTTTCCAAACTGTTTGTTGCCCTTTTATCCTATTGATAGTGTCCTTTGCCTTACAAAAGCTTTGCAATTTTATGAGGCATCCTTTGTCGATTGTTGACCGTAGAGCATAAGCCACTGGTGTTCTCTTCAGGAAAATTTCCCCTATTTCCATATGTTGGAGGCTCTTCCCTATTTCTATTCTATTAGTTTCAGTGTATCTGGTTTTATGTGGAGGTCCTCGATCCACTTGGACTTGAGCTTTGTAGAGGGAAATGAGAACGGATGATTTTGCATTCTTCTACATGCTGACCTCCAGTTGTGCCATCAACATTTGTTGAAAATGCTGTCCTTTTTCCACTGGATGGGTTTAGCTCCTTTGCCAAAGATCAAGTGACCATCGGTGTGTGGGTTCATTTCTGGGTCTTCAGTTCTATTCCACTGATCTACCTGCCTGTCACTGTACCAATACCATGCAGTTTTTTTTTTATCACTGTTGCTCTGCTTTACGGCTTGAGATCGAGGATGCTCATTCCCCCAGTTGTTTTATCGTTGGGAATAGTTTTCACTATCCTAGATTATTTGTTATTCCAAATGAATTTGAAAATTTCTCTTTCTAACTCAATGAAGAGTTGAGCTGGAATTTTGATGGGGATAGCATTGAATCTGTAGATTGCTTTTGGCAATATGGGCATTTTTACTATATAAATGCTGCCAATTCATGTGCATGGGAGTTATTTATTCTTAATAATACATATACTGTAGAAGATTTCTCTTGGAGTTATTTGGTTTTCAACTTAAATATGTTCTTTTTTGATTAACATCTATTTAACAACCTTCTTTTAGTGTTTGATGGTTACTTTCCTCTAAATGAGATATATTACTTAGGATCTACATATACAAAAATGCATGTCACTTTTGTGCTTTGTTTATCATTTCACATGACCTAATGATGGAGTGATTTATCCATGTTGTACCAGATGTATTTTTTCATATGCCTATATAGTTTTTGCCTCAGATATGTCAGATTTACTTATATATCTTATAAGAAACATAAATCCACACACAAAAATAATTCTGTCACAAAAATAAGAATATACAAAAATCTTGAGGTATTGACCTCATATGCATTGAATAGACATGTGCAAATCAGATTATCAATCTTATGTTTTTTCTAAATTTTGAGAAAATTATATTCTTTTTAACATTTTACTACATTTATTTATTTGTTTATTTATTGTGTAATGGTGTGTGTGTGCACACTCACACAGGTCAGAGAACAATTTTAGAACCTTTACTTGCTCAATCATCTTATCACACCAACTTTGGTTTGTTTGGGGTTTTTTTGGATATTTACTTTATTTGCATTTCAAGTGTTTTTCCCTTTCCAGGTTTCCCCTTCAGAAATACCCTATCCCAACCCTCTGCTTCTATGAGGGTGCTCCCCCACCCACCCACCCACTCCTGCTTCACTGCATTAGCATTCCCTTACACTGGGCAACCAGCCTCCATAAGACCAAGGGCCTCCCCTCCCATTGATGCCAGATAAGGCAATCCTGTGCTACATATGCAGCTGGAGCCATGTGTACTCTTTGGTTGGTGGTTTAGTCCCTGGAAGCTCTGGGGGTATCTGGGGGGTACTTAGTTGATATTGTTGTTCTCCCTATGGGATACAATTCCCTTTAGCTCCTCAGTCCTTGCCCTAATTCTTCCATTGGGGTCCCTGTGCTAAGTCCAATGGTTGGCTGTGAGCATCTGCATCTGTATTGAGTAGTCACTGGCAGAGCCTCTCAGAGGACTGCTGTATCAGGTTCCTGGCAGCAAACACTTCTTGGTACCAGCAGTAGAATCTGGGTTTGATGTCTGCAGATGGGATGGATCCCTAGGTAGAACAGTCTCTGGATGGCCTTTCCTTCAGTCTCTGCTTCACTCTTTGTGCCTGCATTTCCTTTAGAAAGGAATATTTCTGGGTTAAAATTTTTCAGATAAGTGGTAGCCTCATCCTTCATCCAGGTTCCATGCCTATGATCTCTATGGGTTCTAACTCCCCTTTGTAGTGTAATTCAGCTAATGTCACCCCTGTTGTATCCTGGGAACCTCTTGCTTCCCTGGTATCTGGGACATTCTGGTGGCTACCCCCAGTTCCCATCCCCCACTGCTACACATCTCCATTCAATTTCTTGACTTCTCCCTGTCTCCTCCCACACCTGATCCTGCCCCCTTTTCCATTTCCTTCCTTTCTCCTTCCCAGGTACCTCCCTCCCTCTACTTGCTGTGATTATTTTGTTCACCCTTCTACCTAGGACTGAAACATCCACACTTTGTTCTGCCTTCTTCTTGATTTCTTGTGGTCTATGAGTTGTACTGTGGGTATTCTGAGCTTTTGGGCTAATATCCACTTAACAGTGAAGTATGTACCATTTGTGTTCTTTTGTGACTGGGTAACCTCACTGAAGATGATATTTTTTAGTCCCATCCCTTTGCCAGCAATTTTCACGAAGTCAGTGTTTTTAATAGCTGAGTAGTACTCCATTATGTAAGTGTACCACATTTTCTGTATCTATTCCTCTGTTGAGGGACATCTGGGTTGTTTCCAGGTTCTGGCTATTATAAATAAGGCTGCTATAAACATAGTGGAACAGGTGTCATTCTTATATGTTGAAGCATTTTTGGGGGGTATATGCCCAGTAGTGGTAAAGCTGGGTCTTCAGGTAGAATTATTTCCAGGTTTCTGAGAAATTCCATATTGATTTCCAAAGTGGTTTTATCAGCTTGCAATCCCACTAGCAATGGAGGAGTGTTCCTTTTTGTCTACATTCTCTCCAGCATTTGCTATCACCTGAGTTTTTTATCTTAGCTATTCTGACTGGTGTGAGGTAGAATCTCAGGGTTGTTTTGGTTTTCTCTGATGACTAAGGATGTTGAAATTTTCTGTATGTGCTTCTTGGCCATTCAAGGTTCCTTAGT
>CM052706.1:94424245-94502349 GCA_028551405.1 Uromys caudimaculatus | reverse complement strand
AGCTTCCTCATTTTTCTTCCTTTTTTGATTCCTTTCTTCCTCCTTTTGCTGATGCTTTAAAAAGTGGCAGCTTGCCAGAAATAAAGTAGACCTTGACAAGAATCTGCTTGGTCTCGCTCCTTTCTTTCTCTCGCCCATTTCTATTAAAGGTTGGGATTCACCTCGACCCACGAATAACCAGGTCCTGCGGGTCGGGACAAAAGCCCACATACACATGGAAGCTGAACAATGCTCTACTCAGTGACAACTTGGTCAAGGAAGAAATAAAGAAAGAAATTAAAGACTTCCTAGAATTTAATGAAAATGAAAAAACAACATACCAAACTTATGGGACACATTGAAAGCAGGGTTAAGAGGAAAACTCAGAGCTTTGAGTGCCTCCAAAAAGAAACTGTAAAGAGCATACACTAGCAGCTTAAGAACACACCTAAAAGTCCTAGAACCAAAAGAAGCTAATGCACCCAATAGGAGTTGAAGGCAGGAAATAATCAAACTCAGGGCTGAAATCAACCAAGTAGAAACAAAAAGAACTATACAAAGAATCAACAAAACCAGTAGTTGGTTCTTTGAGAAAATCAACAAGATAGATAAACCATTAGCCAGACTAACCAGAGGGCACAGAGACAGAATCCAAATTAACAAAATTAGAAATGAAAAGGGAGACATAACAACAGGTTATGAGGAAATTCAAAAAATCATCAGATCCTCCTACAAAGGCCTATACTCAACAAAAATGCAAAATTTGGATGAAATGGACAATTTTCTAGACAGATATCAAATACCAAAGTTAAGTCAGGATCAGATAAACCATCTACACAGTCCCATAATGCCCAAAGAAATAGAGGCAGTCATTAAAAGTCTCCCAACCAAAAAAAGCCCAGGTCCAGATGGGTTCACTGCAGAATTCTATCAGCCCTTCAAAGAAGACCTAATACCAATACTCTTCAATCTATTCCACAAAATAGAAACAGAAGGAACACTACCCAATTCCTTCTATGAGGCCACAATCACACTGATACCAAAACCTCACAAAGACCCAACAAAGAAAGAAAACTTCAGACCAATTTCCCTTATGAATATCGATGCAAAAATACTCAATAAAATCCTTGCAAACCGAATCCAAGAACACATCAAAATGGTAATTCATCATGATCAAATAGGCTTCATCCCAGGGATGCAGAGATGGTTCAATATGCGGAAATCCATCAATGTGATTGACTACATAATCAAACTCAAAGAATAAAACCACATGGTCATTTCCTTAGATGCTAAAAAAGCATTTGACAAAATTTAACATCCCTTCATGATAAAAGTCTTAGAAAGATCAGGAATTCAAGGCCATACCTAAACATAGTAAAAGCAATGTACAGCAAACCAGTAGCCAACATCAAACTAAATGGAGAGAGACTCAAAGTAATCCCACTAAAATCAGGGACTAAACAATGCTGCCCTCTCTCCCCCTACCTATTCAATATGGTAATTGAAGTTCTAGCTAGAGCATTAGACAACAAAAGGAGGTCAAAGGGATACAAATTGGTAAGGAAGAAATCAAATTATCACTATTTGCAGATGATATGATCATATACTTAAGTGACCCAAAAAACTCCACCAGAGAAATGCTGCAGCTAATAAACAACTTCAGCAAAGTGGCCGGATATAAAATTAACTCAAACAAATCAGTAGCCTTCCTATACTCAAAGGATAAATGGCTGAGAAAGAAATTAGGGAAATGACACCCTTCACAATTGTCACAAACAATATAAAGTATCTTGGTGTGACTCTAACCAAGCAAGTGAAAGATCTGTATGACAAGAACTTCAAGTCTCTGAAGAAAGAAATCAAAGAAGACCTCAGAAGGTGGAAAATTCTGCCATGCTCATGGATTGGAAGGATACAGTAAAAATGGCCATCCTGCCAAAAGCAATCTACAAATTGAATGCAATCCCTATTAAAATTCCAACTCAATTCTTCATAGACTTAGAAAGAGCAATTCTCAAATTCATTTGGAGCAACAAAAAACCCAGGATAGTAAAAGCTATCCTTAACAACAAAAGAACTTCTGGGGGAATCAGCATCCCTGATCTCAAGCTGTACTACAGAGCAGTAGTGATAAAAAAAACTGCATGGTATTGGTACAGTGACAGGCAGGTAGATCAATGGAATAGAATTGAGGACACAGAAATGAACCCACACACATATGATCACTTGATTTTCGACAAAGGAGCTAAAAGCACTCAGTGGAAAAAAGACAGCCTTTTCAACAAATGGTGCTGGTTCAACTGGCGGTCTACATGTAGAAGAATGCAAATTGATCCATTCCTATCTCCGTGTACAAAGCTCAAGTCCAGGTGGATCAAGGACCTCCACATAAAATCAGATACACTAGATCTAATAGAAGAGAAAGTAGGGAAAACTCTCGAACACCTAAGTACAGGGGAAAAGTTCCTGAACAGAACACCATTGGCTTATGCTCTAAGATCAAGAATCGACAAATGGGACCTCATGAAATTGCAAAGCTTCTGTAAGGCAAAGGACACTGTCAATAGTACAAATCGGCAACCAACACATTGGGAAAAGATCTTAACAAATCCTATGTCCGATAGAAGGCTAATATCCAATATATACAAAGAACTCAAGAAGTTAGACTCCAAGAAACCAAATAACCCCATCAAAAAATGGGGAACAGAGCTAAACAGAGAATTCTCAAATGAGGAAATTCGCAGGGCTGAGAAACACCTAAAGAAATGCTCAATATCCCTAGTCATCAGGGAAATGCAAATCCAAACAATTCTGAGATTCCACCTCACACCAGTCAGAATTGCTAAGATCAAATCTCAGGTGACAGGCGATGCTGGTGAGGATGTGGAGAAAGAGGAACACTCCTCCACTGTTGGTGGGACTGCAAACTGGTACAACCACTCTGGAAATCAGTTTGGCAGACCCTCAGAAAAATGGACATAATACTACATAATACTAACTGAGGACCCAGCTATACCTCTCTCCTGTGCATATACCCAGAAGATGGTCCAATATGTAATAAAGACTCATGCTCCACTATGTTCATAGCAGCCATATTTATAATAGCCAGAAGCTGGAAACAACCCAGATGTCCCTCATCAGAGGAATGGATACAGAAAATGTGGTACACCTGTACAATGGAGTACTACTCAGCTATTAAAAACAATGACTTAATGAAATTTGCAGGCAAATGGATGGAACTTGAAAATATCATCCTGAGCGAGGTAACTCAGCCACAAAAGAAGGAACATGGTATGTACTCACTGATAAGCGGATATTACCCCAAATGTTCAGAATGCCCAAGTTTCACTTTACAGAAACTGCTGGACTGAGAGTGAGGTCCCAGATGGAGGAGTTGGAGAAAGATCTGAAGGAGCTGAGGGAGTTTGCACCCCCAAGGATGGAGCAACAGCGTCAATGAGCCTGAGCCCCCCCCCTGTCATCCAGGAGTTATTACCATCATCCAAAGAATACACATCTATGGACCCATGGTTCGGACCACATATGGGGCAGAGGATGGCCTCATTGGCCATCAGGGAGAGAGGAGAGGCCCTTGGGCCTGAGGGTGTCAGAGGCCCCAGTAAAGGGGAATGTCAAGGTGGGAATATGGGAATGGGTGGGCAGGTGGCTAGGAGGTGGAATTCCCTCATAGAGGCGGGGAGGGGGAAAGGATAGGGGGTTTCCAAAGAGGAGACATTGGAAATGTAAATAAAGAATCAAAAATAAATAAATAAATAAATAAATAAATAAATAAATAAATAAATAAATAAATAAATAAATAAATAAATAAATTTAAAAAAAGAAAAATGGCACTAGAACCAAATATCTACACAGATGAGGATTCAGAATGACTTGATAGTATAGAGGGGGACAAATGGCATAAGCCATGACTGCCAGAATTAGGCTGTCCATACACGCAAAAAGAAAGAAGAAAGACACTTGAGTTAGGCAGGCTGCATATGTTATGGATGTGTTATGGGTCTGCATGTTTATCAGCATTTTGGGGATGGTGGTGCTGCTGAAGCCCATGTCAGACAATGATAGATGGTAGAGGAAGAAGTACATCGGGCTGTGGAGGTGGGAATCAGAGATGATGTCCAAGATGATGAGCACATTTCCAAGCACAGTCAGCAGGTATATGAGCAGGAATAGTGCAAATAAGATGGGCTGCAGTTCAGGGTCCTCTGAGAGTCCAAGGAGCAGGAATTCCAAGTTACCTGTTAAATTGTATGATTCCATTGGGCTAGGATGTCATTTGAAAACAAACAAACAAAAGAATGTTATAATGAACTAAACTTTATACAGGCAACTGTCTAAATTCATAAGAAATAAGTCATGCCTGAGAACTATTAAGATTTAGATACAATGTATTTATTCAGAAAAAAGGTTCATGGGTTAGGAGCTTTGTCTTCTCTTTGGTAGTTGCTTGGAACATTAAAAATGTAGAAATCATGATTTGAATGAAGATCTGTGGTACAGTTCTTATCTAGTAAATGTAAGAATATAAATACAATCTCAACAGAAAAGATGGTAGACAAAGGAAGGGTAGTCAAGAAAAAGAGGAAAAGAAAGGAAAGAAGAGAAAGGAGGAAAAGAGGAAGAAAGGAAGGACAGAGAGCGAGGTAAAGGAAAGCAAAGGAAAAGAAGGAAAGGAAAGGAGAGAAAAAAAAGGAAAATGAGTCTTGGACATCCTCCAATCAATATATAACCTTGGTAGAGGTTAAGAGAGTCTAACATCTTTGGATTCCTCTCATATTCTATTATGACTTCCTCTCCAATACATTTTCCATTTCTGCCATTCACCAAGAGACCACACTCAAAGCCAGTGCTACATGGTTTAAATTTATAGACTAGAAAACTGTGACTTATATAAAATCCTTTGCTAAAAATGATTGCCTGCCTTGGGTATTTTGATAATAATATTAATTATGGGCAATGAACCTTTAATGATATTTCTCAAATGTAACAAATTCTTACACCCATTGCTTCAATGGCTTTTGTGACAATATCTTGTTTCTACATAGATCATCATTAGAAAATCTAGGCAAAAGTATATTAGAGATGAACAATATTTTCAAATAACTGCTCTCTGAGCACAGTAAAAAAAAAAAACCTACCAATAAAAGTACACATGAAGACAAAAATGGTTTAAAATCGTTTTAATAAAACAAAATTGTGAATTATTTGGTATAGTTTCCCTTTTATAAGTGCACTAAGTTCACTTCCTTCGGTTTATATTTTTAGTGCACAGGCTAACACCAGCTGTGGAGCTGTGGCTCAGCAGCTAAGGCACTTCCCTCTTTTCCATGGATCCCATGATTGATCCCAGCACCCACATCAGGTGACTCAAACCATCCTGTAACTCAAATCATGGGACCTTTACCCTGTTTTGGCCTCCTTGCTTTCCTATGCACAACTGCCTTGTGCACAAAAATAAAACACACTCAAAAATTTTTCAAATTAAAAATAAGTCCTAGATTCTAGTATAGAAAAATATTCTCAGTTAAATAGAAATTTATGCTCTACATGTTTGATAAAGTTTCTTCATTATTCCACTTTCTGATTTTGTAACTCATGTTTACTTGAGATTAACTCCTACACAAATGAGAAAATTATTATGTGAAAGTATTTTTAAATGTGTCTCAATGTATAAATATTCAGCATTGTCTTAAATGTTTGATAAACATTTATTATTTTTATTTATTGCACAAAGTATTTTATATAATTGATCTGAATTTGTTCACAATTGATAAAATACAAAATGGTTAAGCAATATTTTTTCTCATTTTCATTGATAATCAAAATAAATTTACTTATTCAATATTCCAAAATATATATCATTACACTTTGCACATATTTGTTCTCAACTGTCTTCCCTAGTCCTTGCTACATACAGTTTCTGCTGACCCCTTCCCCACAATCTTCTTTCTTCATTGAAAGCTGGGGTTGCATATAGGAGAAAATGTGGTATTTTCTTTTTACTATTCCTCATTACCATCCACCTTTCAATGCTGCATCAGTATGCTAAGTCCTGGTAATACAGATAAGCATATGATACCATGCTTAGCTACAATAATTCATTCTTTTTCTTTTCCTTTTAAAAAATACTATTTTCTAATTGTCACTCTACATAATGCTCATCTTATTTCCTTCCTTCCTTTTTTCTTTTCCCAAGCCCTGCCTATGATATTAATTACATAGCTACACCCAACACTTGCCTTGCAAAATGATAATCTTGAAATGCTACATTATCTCAAGGGAAGAAGTAAGGCTGAGATCACATTTTGTTATTTTTGGTTTTATTTGTTGTAAAGTGATAAAAGTCTTTTTCTCTCTCTCTCTCTCTCTCTCTCTATATATATATATATATATATATATATATATATATGATTCAAAGATATATATATTCAAAGATTTCATTATAAGTTTTCACTCCTTTCATATTTCTCATCAAAAGCAACCACTTATATGCAGCTAAGGAACACATGACCACATTGAGCCAAAGCTTTATCTTGAAATTTGGTTTGGCATTCATATGACATCTTAACATATTTTTAATTAAATCAGTTTTCTAAGAACCATTGTATTTTCTCTAAAATAAAATACCTTAATTTTAATCCTTGGAATTTTATTTCTTCTAAAAAGTCAAGATATGATTTAATTTCTTAATGAAACTCAGGAATATATACAATTAATATGGCATAATCATTGCAAGTTTTCAAAATATTTAATTTTGATAAAAATTAATGTGAGAATTAAAAGAAGATCTCACATATGAGTAATTTCGTTGTTTATACAATAGGTCTAATAACTAACTCTACTGAAAAACAGCAGGGTATGAAACCCAAAAGTACATTCTATTAATAAGAAATAAAAATAGTTTGAAGATTGCTGAAATGAAATTTATACCATTCTTAATTGTTTTTGTAGAATTTTTTCCATTGTCATTTTTGCATTCCAAACCAGAAGATAAGGGAGATTCCATTTATAAAGATAACTTCAGATAGTCCTCATTGATAAGATGTAACAGAAGGTAACATTATCAATCTTAAGCCTTATCTCTTGGAATCTTTTTCTTTCTGTTTTCTCTTTATCAGTTTATAAACACCAAAATGTTATATGCAACTCTTTCAGAACATTTCATTCTACTTAGATGTTAAGATGTTGTACAATACTAAGGTTTTCATATTGTTTTGTTTATTTGTGTATTCTGTCATTATTATAGCCCATGTTATTAACAATGTTTCTGTTTGGGTATAGTTATAAAAAAAAATGTGATTTTACCACATAGAAACTGATGTAAGGGAAGCATGGCTTCACTGCCAGCATCAGTGTTGTAGTGAGAACTTTTCTCATAAAACCAACAAAAGCAAAGAAATACATACAAGGAAAATATAGTCATATAAGGAGAAAATAAAGTGTCTTTGCTAGTAGTGCAATTCAGCCATTGAAGTCTTGCTTATAATGAATGCAGAATGAGATTATATATTAACGCCTATAAATAACAAGAAAAATAACAACCACAAAATAAAAACAACTGTTAGGAACAAATGGATCAAAATGAACAAAGAAAGAAGGAACAAATGAAGCTTCAAATTGTAATATCTTGCTGAATGAAATGGTACTTTCCACTTTTAACATATGATTGTACTTAATATCATCTATCATTTGTTGAAGTTATAAGCTAGTTATCATGATTCTCAATTCTACCCACATTTATAACATCTGGAGTAAACTTAGATGATAAAACAGAATTATAGTAATAATAATGATTTTCCTGATGCCATACTGGTAACACATACACATGAGATAAAAATGATACTTTATGTAATTACTTTAACTAAAAGTAATTTTTTAGCTAATAAATAAATTATTGGATTAAATTAGTTAATTAATTAAAATGTAAGGTCTATAAAAACAGCTTAAACAGTTTCCCCAAATGCACATGATATAGGCAGAGTTTTGAGATACAATTAGAGGTTTCTGAGTATACTAGAATTATTTTTCAATTTGGTGATTTTAGTGTGTGAAAATTTTGTGTGGGTCAGATGTCAACTTCGGCTACTCTTCATATTATTTTTTTGAGACAGAATCTCCCAGAGATCCTGGATCAAATTTGAGTTACACTGACTGGCTATTCAAACCCCAAGATCTGCCTGTGTTTCTTCACCTAGTTCCTACCTTATAGATACATAACACCATATTCAGATTTTTGTCATGGATGCTAGTAACTAAACTAAGATACTAATTGTGTGCAGCAACCATCTCACCTACTGAGTCATCTCTTTGGATTCCCCTCAAAATTTTCTGTTCTCAGTATGGAACCTCAAACTGCAATTTTATAGCTGTCCTAGCATTAGAATTTGGGGGGGGGTGTCAGAATATGTCAATAATATATGATGCAATAAGCAGTGAAGGTAAATTTGCAAATCAGTATAATTTACAAATTTGGTATGACTTATTCTGTCTTAACATTAAGTATCCCCTCCTCCACGCTCCTGTTAGGGCCACTCTTATTTGAGTTGATAGGAAAAAGGCACCTATGGCTCTACTATGTGTTATATCAGTGACAGAGAGGGAAAAACACAGTGGCTATAAAAGTTTTGGAGTTGGATTGATAGAATAGACATACAGGGGATAAAATCTTACCATCTCTATTCAACCTGTTGTCTACTCTGTTGTACTACAAGGCATGATAAAATTACAGAATATTGTCAGCTCTAAAGGCATACATACAAGTAACATTATATGGAATGAACTATATTATTAGGAATCCATAAGTATATATGTATACATACATGCATGCTGCAACAATTACTGAAAAAAGAAGTCTTTAATTTGAAGAAGTATGAAGAAGGCTTTCACATGATAGTATGGAGTGAAAAAAACAAAGGAGAAATGTCATTAAATGGAAACCTCAAAAATTAAGAATCAATTATAAAAGTTACATATAATATGTTTTTAACTTATAAATTATGAATTATAGTAATTATAAATTACTTAAATAGGTTCATGCTGGAGACCAAATGGCCTTGTTTGAACCTAAGGTCTTGCACTTCCAGCTAGCCTGAGGGTCCCAGGCCTTAGCAGACATTCCTTTGATTACTCCCCTCTGCAGATGTCCTTTGAGGTGATTAGATGGTTTGTTTGTAGTAGCCTGTGGCTCCAGAGAAACCTTGAGACATCCCCACTGTCTTGAGGTTTGTTATGCTGATTTACTATGTGTGATACTTGGCTGCAATTAAGCGGCCCTGAGAAACTTCTCCCTCTCTATCTCTTCCTGCCCTGTAGTGACCTCTAGTAACTTTCTTACTCCTGCCCCTCCCACCTTGAAATGTCTATATAAACGTAGCAATAAAGCCATTTTTTGGAGCTTGATTGGACATTTCGACTTGCTCCCAGGCATTTCTGGTCTCCTGTCTTTCTTTCCATTATTCGCAGCTCCCCCCTCAGCACCTGAGTGTCCTGCAGGCAGGGCCCCCGGGTGGGATGGGACAGCTAGCTCTTCGCAGTTGGTGCCTAGATGTGGGGCTGAGGAACCGGATCGTGCACACTGCTGGACGTCACATCACGGATAAAGCCTGGCCCAGGTGTCCTATTGAGGACCATATAGAGGGGAGACGTTCTCGGAGTGGCCCAACCGAGAAGCGGACTTCTGGAGAAGAGGTGAGTGATGCATGAACGAGACAGATGCTTTTTCCGGAGAAAAGGAAAAAATAGGAAAAGTTGCTTCACGGAAGTTTTTCCTCCAGGACAAGGAATGTTCGGGTGAACAAAACTGGTCTGTGAGAAAGCCGTGAATTAGTATCACATGATCAATGGGTCTATATGAAAACTGATGGGAAGTAATATAGACTCATAGTAAGAGATGTTTATGTAGAGTAGAGTCTTTGCGAATTTTAGTAACAAAGGTGAAAAAATAGAAAAAGAAATAGAGTTCCTCCACTGTGAATAGGTGGAAGTGTATAAGTTAAGAGAAAACAGAGATATTTTATTCTATGAGAATTGTGTAAAATAAGATAAAGTTAAAAAAGAAAAAAGAAAAAGAGATCCTCCAATGTGAAAAAGTGGAAGTGTATAAGTTAAGAGAAAACAGAGATATTTTATTATGTGAGAATAGTATAGAATAAAATAAAGTTAAAAAAAATTGTGTTGAAGTTGTGTAAAATAACGTAGAATCATGGGACAAACGTTAAGTGACCATGAAGCCTTTTTACAGAGAATTACAGAGTCTATCAAGACTAGGGGGACTAAGGTAAAAATTGTGCAAATGTTTTTGTGACAGCAATAAATAAACCTATTGAAAGACAAGGTAATGGTAAAATGTATTCTGTGCATTTGTTTCCAAAGGATGGTAAAATATGTTTTATGAAGGTGTTTAGAGTTATGCTAAAATCTAGGGAAGCAAAGATAATTCTTATAGGTGCTTTTAGTCTTTGCACCCTGACTAGAGATGGTTTATACCCTAACTATGAGAGAATGGATTCAAGAAAAACAAACCTCCCTGACTATCAGGGGAAGAAAAATGAAGTTAAGCTGTTTCAGAGCTCTCCTAGGGACAGGAGGAACATAGGAGACGTCCTACTTCCTTTCTGGCCCTTACGGGACAAATGCCTAGTTTTAGTTTTGTGTCCTTTAGGTAGGATGTCTGAGTCCCTTTGGGACATCTAATTCTCTCTCTTGTCTGTCTATTGTATGTTCTTGGTGCACCAATCTGTTCGTGTCTGTCAGTTTTATGTGCTTATGTTTTGTTGCCTAAATGTTGCTTTCTGTTTTGTGTCCAAAAGAAAGAAAGAGCAAAAAATGGTTGGAACTTTTTGCTGGTTGTTTAGCCCTTGATTTAGTTTTAATTAGGTTTCAAAAGAAAAGAAAAAAGCAGTTTGGGTTTGCACAGCAGAAAATGATAAGTTACCCTGCGCAGTAGCTGGGGGAGTCAAGGACAGCTAGAGAAGCCCTGCCAGAGGCTTAATTATGTGTACAAGGTGCTCTTAAAGGGGCCGCAGTTTTTCCACTTCTATGGTAAGGGAGCTGATGGCTGTTTCTCCTAGAAAAATGTCTCTGATTGTTGGATTCAACAAGTAACAAGGTGTTCCTCTTTTAAAATTACCATTAGAAAAGGTTAAATTTTGTATGTTCTAAATAAGTAAATGTGTGATTACTTCATTTTTGCTTCTGATTAGTTTTAAAAGTATAAAAATATTCTACATGCCTTGGTAATAGAACATATAACTTCGATAATAAAGTGGGTTCTAAACTGGTAATTTAGAGTTTGAGTCATTCTAAACAACAAAAAACTCTACATGAGCCAACCCAGGGAACAGGTCTTTAAAGGTATGTTTAAATTGGGTAATATTTTATATAATTCTTATCCTGGAAATCAGAACAATATCTCTTTAAGGTACTGAAAGTTATACTGTCAAGCATTCAGATATAAGAACTGACCGCCAAACTTTGTAACGTTATAGTAATACTCTTGGTATTGATTTTATTGCTTGAAACTGAGTTTGTTTTCCAAAGTTATGGTTGTACTCTAATGTTACAAGAGAAACTTAAAAATTATAGCTAAACTGCCAGTGTTCCATTGACTGCAGCTTACAGCTCCGTCACAGCCTCAAAAGGAAAGCAACAGATAAATCTTTTAAGATACTCCAGCAAGAGTTCCCTTTGCTATTCAGTTGGTTTATGAAAATGCTAATGCAGTCTGCTGCTATTAGGCCATGCAGAACAGGGACAAACTTAACTAGATATATTCAACTTTGTACAAAAATCCAACCCTCATACGATCAGGGTCTGTGCTGCCTTACAAGGGACCATTGTACAAACTATACTTCTACAGAAATGAGGGAATAAAAAGGTTTTAATATGGAGGTTTGGGTCATTTTTAAAAATGATTGCTCCAAGAACAGAGATAAGAACGGACAATCAGGCCTAGCCCAAGGATGGATGACCTAAAGAAATAGGCCCAATTAAGAAACATTTGCATTTGAGTTAATGCAAACCACAGAGCAACCTCTGCAAAAGCTCCTGTGAAATCCCTTTTGTTCTAACTACCCCCTACAGAAGTGCTTGCTCTTTCCTCAAGGAGGAGGGGTCAGCCTCGGATCCCAAGGCACTCACAGCAGGCCTTTTATCTAGGTGTCATAAAGAATTTTGGCTGCTTTCCCTGTGGCATTAACAAAAGACTTGCTTAGTTCCCCTGATGTGTACTGATCTCAATTACTAATAGAAACCTAGCCTTAAATTAATAATTGCAAAAAGTTTTGAAGGATTAATGGACATTGGAGCTGATGTACTTACTCACCTCCAAGAGATTGGTTATTCCATTAATCCAACACAAAATTCAAAATTAAGATTTATAAAAGGTTAATAAGGCTCTGGGACTCATGTGGGCTTTAGAGCCTGGCTAGCTCAGTCGATAGAGCATGGGGCTTGTCCTGAATGTCCTCACTTTCTACCTGTACCACATAATAGTGTTATTCCTCGAGGCTTGATTCCTAATGAAATTTGGCAAATAGATGTTACACATTTTGCAAAATTTGGCAAGCTTAAGTATATTCATGTTACAATTGATACCTTTAGTGGGTTTATTTTTGCCTCTCTCCAGACAAGGGAGGCTGGAAAAAATGTTATTGCCCATGTGTTAAACTGTCTCTCTGTTCTGGGCAAGCCCAGAGTTATTAAAACAGACAATGGACCTGGTTATACAAATGCCAAGTTTCAACAGTTCTGTGCTCAATTACAGATTAAACATATTACAGGTATTCCTTATTTTTCTCAAGGACAAGGTATTGTAGAACAGGCCCATGGAACTTTAAAACAATATCTTTTATATAAAAACAAAAAAGGGGAAGTCATATCCCCTACACCAGAAAAAATCAAAATTTTAAAATTTTGATGCCTGCTAAGTGTCTATAGCACCCTATAAATAGGCATATTTATGCCTAGGTGAAATAGAAGGATCCACTTACAGAGACATGACGTGATTCAGATCAGGTATTTAACATGGGGAAGAGGGCATATTTGTGTTTTTTCTACAGGATGCTAAAAGGAGCGTGCTGGCTGCCAGAGTGATTGATAAGACATGCTGATGCTGGGACAGAGAATGATGCTGACCTGTGAGCTTGCTAAGTGCCCTGACAAAGGTGACAGAAAAGCTGTATTGGCTGTATTGGACATCTGTTCCTGACCTACTTTTGATTGCCTATATCCCAGATTGGATAAGCTGCCTTGCCTCAAACTTTCGACCTTGTGCGACAGAGAAAATATAGACTGTAGAAACTGCTTCTGGACATTCTCAAAGACATATTTAAAAGTTAACTGCATGTTATGTTAACAAGAGATAAAGTTGGAACAAGATCTGTATTTTGAATAAGTGTTAGTGCATATGTTAAGGCTCCCAATTTTTTGTTAATTAGTCATGTTAAAATGTTGTTTCCTCTGCAGAATTTAATGTAAGTCGTATTGATTGCACACCTTTTTCAACTTTGTTAGAGAGTTGAAGTCTGACATGTCTGATGGTCTATCAACTAGCTTTTGTTCTATTGCCTGTGAGTTTTACAGGACCTTGATATTCTAGAATAGGCTTACAAGTACTAGAAGAAGTAAGTCATATCTAAAACAGAGGCAAAAGGATAGTGGGTTGATTATTACTGAGAGAAAAAACTTCATGAAATCAGCTTTTCCCTTAAGGAACAGAAATTTTCATCTGATGCTGATTCTTGGTGGCAGTCATCTCTGTTTTCCTATTCTCATACCTCTAGCTGGACTGATAATTAGCCTTTTACGTCTAGTCATCCTGGGACCTTTCATTTTTAACAAAATTATAAGATTCATCAAGCAGCAGATTGACTCCGTGACATCCCGACATTTACAGGTTCATTATCACCGCCTTGTTCTGCTTGATCATGGAATTACGATGCCTGAAACTGATGATTCTCCTTTAGGAGCTGCATAAAACCCAGATTTATGCACGCTGGCCTACGGGTTAGTGTGGGCATCTGTGGGGGTGCAGAGCTAAGCATCGAAAAGGAAAAGACGCTATGTGCTGGCTCTGGGTTCCTTGAGGAGCATGCCCGATGGCAGAAAGGTCAATACCAACGAAGCTCCGCCCAATGGGCGGGCTTCTCTCCTTTCCTCGTGCAAAGGGTATCATAATAATAACGAGGATCGAGCCTCTACTCCCCCACCTGATTAAGGCCCCCCTGTTTCTAAACAGGTTGCTGACTATTTGGATATAAAATAAATGAAAAGGGAGGAGATGCCGGAGACCAAATAGCCTTGTTTGAACCTAAGGCCTTGCACTTCCCAGCTAGCCAGAGGGTCCCAGGCCTTAGCAGACATTCCTTTGATTACTCCCCTCTGCAGATGTCCTTTGAGGTGATTAGATGGTTTGTTTGTAGTAGCCTGTGGCTCCAGAGAAACCTTGAGACATCCCCACTGTCTTGAGGTTTGTTATGCTCATTTACTACATGTGATACTTGGCTGCAATTAAGCGGCCCTGAGAAACTTCTCCCCCTCTATCTCTTCCTGCCCTGTAGTGACCTCTAGTAACTTTCTTACTCCTGTCCTTCCCACCTTGAAATGTCTATATAAACGTAGCAATAAAGCCATTTTTTGGAGCTTGATTGGACATTTCGACATGCTCCCAGGCATTTCTGGTCTCCTGTCTTTCTTTCCATTATCCGCAGCTCTCCCCTCAGCACCTGAGTGTCCTGCAGGCAGGGCACTTCGGACCCTGGTTGATAGTCCCTCCCAGGAGGGTCCCCCAGGCGGGACGGGACAGCTAGCTCTTCGAAGGTTCATATAAATAATTTCATTAACAACAGTTGTAGATGATAAATGAGAAAGCTAAATTAAAAAACAAGAATAACTACACACATTTTTAAATGGTTATGGAAATTAAGTTGGTTTGTAAGTGATAATCATTCTCAGAACGAAAGATAGGCTTTCAAGAGTTGTTTTGTGAAATGTCAGTAGCTATTATTTGAAAACCATCCTTACCTTACCTCTAACAGATACAAAAGCTACATGGAAACAGAGAACCACACACTGATAGCAGAATTTCTCATCCTGGGTCTCTCAGATGACCCTAAACTGCAACCCATTCTCTTTGGACTGTTCCTGTCGATGTACCTGGTCACAGTTCTTGGGAACCTGCTGATCATCTTGGCTGTCAGCTCTGACCCACATCTCCACAACCCTATGCACTTCTTCCTCTCCAATCTGTCCTTCATTGACATCTGTTTCATCTCAGCTACAGTACCAAAGATGCTAGTGAACATGAAGTCACAGAGAAAAGACATCTCCTACATAGAGTGCCTTATACAGGTATATTTTTTTAATACTTTTGTTGGTATGGATGATTTTTTACTCACTTTAGTGGCCTATGATCGCTTTGTAGCCATCTGCCACCCCCTCAACTACACTGTAATCATGAACCCTCGGCTGTTTGCCCTTCTGGTTCTTACGTTTTGGATAATCATGTTCTGGGTCTCCCTGATTCATGTTCTATTGATGAATGAACTGAACTTCTCCAGAGGCACAGAAATCCCATATTTCTTTTGTGAACTGGTTCAAGTTCTCAAGGTATCCAACTCTGACACTCACATCAACAATGTCTTTATGTATGTGGTGACTTCCCTACTAGAAGTGATTCCTATGACAGGAATCCTTATGTCTTACTCACAGATTGCTTCATCCTTATTAGGGATGTCCTCTACTGTGAGTAAGTACAAAGCCTTTTCCACCTGTGGGTCTCACCTCTGTGTGGTCTGTTTGTTCTATGGGTCAGGAATTGGAGTTCACTTCAGCTCTTCTGTGGTTCATTCTACTCAGAAAAGAATGGTTGCTTCACTGATGTACACTGTGATCAGCCCTATGCTGAACTCCTTTATCTATGGTCTGCGAAACATGGATGTGAAGGATGTCCTTAGTGAACTTTTTATAAGGGTTGCCTCTTGTCCATCTTGCATCAATGACATCAGAACCAAATTCATACTAAGAAATATAAGGCAAATTTTAGGAAATTACCTCTCCTGCATCTTTTACTATCAAAAAATCGAATGCCTAATCTACGCTATTCTGAAATTTTATGTAACTTTGCATTTGTTTACTTTTTAAAGATAATATTTTAATTCCCTATGCATGGCATTTAAAGTTTTCAGTCATTGTTATGGGTAATTTTTATTTATATTTTAGGTTTGATATGAAATATAGCTTATGAAGTCAAAGGGGGTTCATCAAAATCATTCTTGGGATGTTAATGTCCTTCACCTTAATTTAATAGTATTCTTGTTTTTCCTAAGGGAAATTTTATGAAAATACTAATATCAGGACGTCATACTACAATGTATTTGTAACTTCAGAGATGACTGGAGGCTGTAGTGGTTTGAATATGCTTGGCACATGGGAACTTATTAGGAGATATGGCTGTGTTCCAGTAAGTGTGGCCTTGTTGACGGAAGTAAATCACTGTGATGGTGAGCTTTGAGGTCATATGCTTAACATTCACCCAGTGCAGAAGTGTAAGACTCCTCTGGTTCCTCTGGTTACAGTTAGATCAAGATGCATAACATTCAGCTCCTTCTCCAGCTCCATGTCTGCCTGGACACTGCCTTGCTTCCTGCCATGATAATAATGGACTGAAACTCTGAAACTAAGCCACTCCAATTAAATGCCATCCTTTATAAAAGTTGTCTCGCTTATGATGTCTTTTCTAAACAATGGTAACCCTAACTAAGGCAATCTCTTTGGTTTTCTCTGGCTTTTTCATTCTTTCTACATGTCCTTCCAGAATTTTCTGAGTTGGTAGGGGTGGAATATTATGGTTCTTTCATTCATGTCTAGATATTTATACCTTATATGGTATAAACCTGAGAGAAAAAGAAAGGGGTGTGTGTGTGTGTGTGTGTGTGTGTGTGAGAGAGAGAGAGAGAGAGAGAGAGAGAGAGAGAGAGAGAGAGAATCCCATGGCAAAAGAAGTCTTAAATACCAAGTGGGGAAATCACTCCTGACATATTTTTCCTAAATAAATGTTCTATACCTAACAAACTACCTTCTACTTGGCTGTTGACACCCCCAGAATAATGTAGATGTCATCTATGATAACAGGCACTTCTATTTGGAAGTAGTGAGATATGACTGCAGAGACTCATAGCTTTCAGAAGCATGGTGTAGTTTGTCTTCTCTCTGTTGCAGGGTATTTGATCAAATTGTGAAGCCCAGGATTGTGTTATTTGCGGGAAACACTGTTTTTAGTTGTGTTGTGACTCACTCTTAACACATACTTTTATTCCAAGACCTTTCTGCTTGGATATTTTAAGCAGGATTAAATAAAGTTAATCATAGGTCAAGAGGGGGAACCAGCAACAAGTTCTCAGGAAGTGATCATAAGATTATTAAGAAAAAAAAACATAGAGAGGGAGTCAGAAGAACATCTAAAGAGAAACACAGGAAGTAGAAGCAAGGGACATTCAGTTTGAAGAAGGTTATTTGGGGTGGCATGAGAGAGGGAATTCATTCTGGGACATTGGATGAGGAAGAACGTCAGGTGAGCTAGCAGGCTTTCTCCCCAGCATCTGACTCCCAAATCTTCATTGCTAAAACTGAACTATTTGGATTCTATTAAAAAACAAAGAAACAAAACATTTGTTATTACAACACATGGCAAAACCACAAGGACAGGAAAATCAAACCAGCTGCAGAAAAAGTAAGAAATCATCAGATATGGAAAGGCACATGTGAAGTTCTCAAGGAGAAGGTTATATGGTTTTCAAAGAAAACATGTCTCCCATGTTAAGAATGGGAAATATCATATTTCAGGACATTAGAATTGTACATAGTGCTACTTTAGATGGTTTGAAAATATAAGTAGAAAATTAAAAGATGAATGACTTAATGGGGATTGACATAATACTAATTATAATTACTATTGCTCTAGTATTATATATTCATTCTTAATAGCCATAGACACTTTCTGTGCCAAATATGAAAAGACGATTGATAAAATATAAGCCTAATAAGATTTATAAATGTAAATAAGAAAAATACTCAGACATAAGCCGAGGAATTTAGACAAGAACCTACCATGCCATCACAGGATGAAACTGAAGAGGGGCTGTCCAAGACTGTAAGAAAACCAACCTTTGTTCAGGCAGTTTCTATAGAAAAGTTACCAGCAGATGATAGACACCCCGAAGGTTATGAAGAAGTTAAATGGAATCCTATAGACATATTAGATCTGAGAATATTCAGTCAGGTTTGTAATCATTTAATATAATATGCATTCACCATATGTGAAACAGATAATAAATAAATTCATAAACAACATAGAACAGAATTATACTCCAAGACTAGAAAAATTTGGCAACAGCAATATTGGAAGCTGGTCCTCAATTACAATGGCTTATTGATGGAAAGAGGAAGCTGGGGCCATAGAACATCACAATAGGGCTAGCAGTATTAATATTTCCCAAGTTAGTTGCTAGGTGAAGGTCATTATGCTGAGTTACAAAGGCAGCTTGAATTTGATGATCATATCTTGATGCTGTGTTGTTTATCACCTTTAAATGTTTGGGAGAAGTTTAAAAATTCAGAAAAGAGGTCTGAGTAATTTACTAAAATTATACAATTCCAAAAAGAAGCCTTCATTGATTTTTTTACAAACAATGACTTCAGCTGTAAATAGAACAGTATCAGGTTGAGAAATCAGGCAAATATTAATAGAGTCTATGGCTTTTAGAAATGTTAATTCCAAATTTAAAATGGTGATTATTCCTTTAAAAGTAAGATCAGCACCAATAGATAAAAGCATTAGAAATATGGCTGATATTTGATCTCTTGTTAATGAAGTGATTTCAAAAAGTTTTAAGAACAATCAAAATGTCATATTTTAATTGCAACAAGCAAGGTCATTTGAAAAGGAATTTTAGGCAAGTTGTTTCTAGAAACAATGTTTCTTGTACAGATAATACACAAAGAAGACACAAGCCTTCTAGAGTATGCAGAAGGTATGGCAAAGGCCAGAATGTACTCATGAGTGACGATCAACTAGGAACAGGCAAGGAAACTTCCCAGGTTCCTCCCACAGTTCCTGATATCAATTTTTTTTAATAGTTCCCTTTCAGCATTACAGAAACTCACTCACAAAATAATCAAAAGATTTAATGCCTATTGTTAAAAACAACACTGCTTTGGGTGTAATTGAGGACAGAGTAGCTTCAGTAGATAAAACAAAAAATTCAGGAATGACCAGAAGAAAAGTATTTTGGCCAACTGCTGTAAATGATCAGAAATCAAAGATAAAAGTACAAATAAATGTCATTGAAATTGAAGATTTAGATCTTCCCTGCTCCCTGAGTTCTCTAGGGCAAGCAAAGCTGCCATGAGCACCCTTTTATAGAATGGGTACCTCCATTTTCCTACCACCTCTCTGCCCACCTTTATCAGACCATTGGATCATGAACCATACAGGTAAGCTTCCCTTCCCCATCCCATCTTCCCTGCTGGCTGACTCCACTAGAACAAGCCAAGATGCCCTTCCCAGCCTGCTATCTCAGAGGGACCTTCATTCTCCTGCCACCTCTCCACCCACTTTCAACAGACCTGCTGAGCCTGAACCATACAAGTTATATTCCCTTCCTCTGCCCATCTTCTCTGCTCACTGAGTCTTTTGGAGTATCCCCAAGATGCCTTGAGCAGACTGGTATCACAAGGGGACCTCCACTATCCCGCCAACTCTCTGCCCACCTTCATCAGACCTGGGGATCCTGAATCATACAGACTTGCTGATTCAGAACCATACAGCCCATGGGTACTCATCAGAGGCTCGCCACAATAGGACCAACCTGTATAGAAGAGATCCCCATCCAGAAGGAATAAAGGTGTGAGAACTACTTCATGGTCCAAGAGTTTCTATCATAAGAGCTGTAACACTGCTACTTGGGAAGAGGTCTGCTCTCCACCAGAAGCTTCCCACACTCCTGGCCAGCTAGTCGACCTCTCATGGGCTCAGCCTGGACCCGACTCAGAACAGGGCGGTGGGTGAAGCGTCTTGGAGCAAACGAGGTGGCAACTGCGGAGACCGAGGTGGAGGAGACTCTGTCCCCACTCATGCTCTCCCCTTTGCCTGAATCCTCACATGTGGCCAGGCCAGAGATTCCTGAGGAAGGCTCCCAGCATGCAGGCCAGCAACATATAAAGGCAGACCTATCAGAATGACACCAGATTTCTCACCAGAGACTATGAAAGCTAGAAGATCCTGGGCAGATGTCATATAGACCCTAAGAGAACACAAATGCCAGTCCAGACTACTATACCCAGCAAAATTCTCAATTACCATAGATGGAGAAACCAAGCCATTTTATGACAAAACCAAATATACACACTATCTTTCTACAAATCCATCCCTACAAAGGATGATAGATGGAAAACGCCAACACTAGGAGGGAACATACACCCTAGAAAAAGCAAGAAAGTAATCTTCTTTCAACAAACCCAAAAGAAGATAGTCACACAAACATAATTTCACCTCTAACAACAAAAATAATAGGAAGCAACAATCACTATTCCTTAATATCTCTTAACATCAATGGACTCAATTCACTAATAAAAAGAGATAGACTAACAGATTGATACATAAACAGGACCCAGCATTTTGCTGCGTGCAGCAAATGTACATCAATGACAAAGACAGACACTACCTCAGAGTAAAAAGCCAGAAACAAATTTGCCAATCAGAGGGTCCCAAGAAACAAGCTGGAGTAGCCATTCTCATATCGAATAAAATCAACTTTCAACCAAAAGTTATCAAAAAAGATAAGGAAGGAAACGTCATACTCATCAAAGGAAAAATTTACCAAGATGAACTCTCAATTCTGAACATCTATGCTCCAAATCATATTATTCAAAGAGCATAGAATACCCACGATACAACTCACGGACAACATGAAACTCAAGAGGAAGGAAGATCAAAGAGTGCATACTTCAGTCCTACTTAGAAAGGAAAACATAATAATCAAGGGAAGTAGAGGGTGGGAGGAAGAGAAGAGGGAGGAGGGGTAAAAGAATGGAAGAATCAGGTATGGCAGGAGATGGAGGAAATGTACAGAGGGTCTGGAAATTGAACAAAGATATGTAGCAATCAGGGATGGGGAACTGGGGGTAGCAATGAAAAAGCCCCAGATGCCAGGAAAGCAAGGGTCTCCCAAGATTCCACTGTGATGACATTAGCTGAAATACCCCACAAAGGGGAAGGAGAACCTGTCAAGACCATATTCAGAAGTTAGGCATGACCCTCGCCCCGCCGGTTGAGGGATGGAGCCATCCACCCATCTCCAGAATTTTAACCTAGAATTGCTCCTGTCTAAAGGAAATACAGAGTTAAAAAGTAGAGCAAAGACTGAAGGAAAGGCCATCCAGAGACTGCCCTACCTGGCTTTCATCCCACATGCAGACACCAAACCCAGACACTATTGCTGATGCCAAGAAGTGCTTGTGACAGGAGCCTGATACAGCTGTCTCCTGAGAGGCTCTGCCAGATCCTGACCAATACAGATGCATATGCTTACAGCCAACCATCAGACTGAGCAGAGACCCCAATGAAGGAGTTAGGGAAAGGACTGAAGGAGCTGAAGGGACTTTATCTGGCATCAATGGGAGGTGAGGCCCTTGGTCCTGTGAGGGCTTGATGCCCCAGTGTAGAGGAATGCTAGGGCAGTGAGGCGGGAGTGGGTAGGTTGGGGGGAAGCACCCTCATAGAAACAGAGTAAGAGGGTATGGGATAGGTGGGTTTCAGAGGGGAAACCGGGAGAGGGGATAACATTTGAAATGTAAATTAATTAAATATCCAATTTTTTGAAAAAAGAGGAAGCAGACAGCAAGAGCAGAGGTGGGTGTCTGGGAGAAAGAGCTTGCCATTGACATGCAAAACTAGAAAACCAGGGAAATCAGCAAAGCTGTCTCACCATTCTTCCTTGATGGAAAGAAGATGGGAAAAAAAACCATTGATAACCCATCAGCACTAATTAAATTCTCCACTTTTAATAGGGAAAGCACTTATGAAAGTAGGGAGAAATAAGAGTACCTCTGCGAGGGCAAGTAAAGTTGGGTAGCATCGAAGAGCTTTACTTCACATCCTCCTCCTCCTAAGAGGAGAGATAGTGAAGTGAGCCAAAACTCAGAACTCCCTACAGGAAGGAAGTGAGCATTAAAACCATCTACAGAGGTAGGAATGAAAGGATTCTTTCCTTCAGTAGATTAAGGTTATGTTAATGAAGCTTCTAGGAGAAGAAAACATGCCAACACAGGAGAATGCACAAGTATTTCATTAAGTGTCTGCTTAGAAATGGAAGCAGGTAGTTCAAAGAACTGTCAGACCAGGAGGCTAATGAAATCCTACTTGAAATTGTGAGGGAGCTAGGCTTTTAAACTGCAAAGAGATACAGCAAAGGCTATCAGAAAATACTCAAACCAGAGCTGACAGTGGAGGTCCATGGAACCTAGTTCCTAGGTATGGCTCTAACTTTGTACCCTGTCATGCTCAGTTATCAGCCATTTTGTGTCACTGCGCCCCACCCCTAACAAATCTCTGTGTGAAGTTTGTTTCATGGTGTGAAGCTTGTGGTGTTTCTTATCTTCTTGTATGTTCAGGGCATTGGTTACCTTTTCAGCAAGATGATTAACAAAACACTCTGTTTGTACCTCTTGTGCTAATGCTAATGCAGAAGCAGTAGCACTGGCTATAAGTGTTATGATAGCAACAACACTGGCAATGATCAGCCCAACTAAATGTTTGCTTCTTGCCAGAGTGTGATCTAATTATTCCAGTATTTGTAAGCCTTTTTTAGAATACCATGGTTCAGATAAATTTATAGGAATCATAATGAAAGCTGGTTGATGTACTACCATTACAGATTGACCATCAAACAGTACAAAAACACAATTAGACAAAAAGACAATTAAACAAGAAACATTGAGCTCATTATCAAAGAGAATAATAAAGGTAACATTCACAATATATAAAAGATTAAGTGGGGTAACACAGGATGTCACATTTACCTTAACCCCAGAATCTGTTCTATTTTTATCCACAACAAATATAACATCATACAAGGCACCTGACAATTTTCAAATATGTCTCAGAAAATGTCCAGAACTAGCCCTCCAAATGTCTACTGTCATTTCTTTTTGTCCAATATTGGACTGACTTCCAAACTAGTCCATGACTGAGTCAGAATAACCAGTCATATTAAAGGAAAGAAGAGGGCCATTATAACAACTTCTCCATTTGATTGATTTTCTTTTTAAAGACAGGTTCCACCGGCTCTGTGTTCCCTATCCCCCAAGGTTTAAAAGCCTGAGGCAGGGCAGCTTGTCCAGTCTGAAATATAGGCATTCTCATCTTAATGTTTTGCACTACAGTAAAGATCTTCTAAGTCTGAGAGTAAACAGAAATACATCCAGCATCGGTACTATTTCTAGTAAACCAAATAGAGAGGCCCATAGCAGTGTATTTCACTAATTTGAAATAAATTTTATTCTCAGACCAAAGAAATTCTAATAGCTGAGTATTATTAGAGGTCACAAGTACTTATGGCCTTGACCATACAAAAGGATGTAGCAAAGGTGTGTGTTTAAGTCAGGGTTTCTATTCCTGCACAAACATCATGACCAAGATGCAAGTTGGGGAGGAAAGGGTTTATTGGGCTTACACTTCCATGCTGTTGTTTATCACCAAAGGAAGTCAGGACTGGAACTCAAGCAGGTCAGGAAGCAGGAGCTGATGCAGAGGTCATGGAGGAATGCTGCTTACTGGTTTGCTTGCTTGCTTCTCCTGGCTTGCTCAGCTGGCTTTCTTACAGAGCCCAAGACTATCAGCCCAAAGATGGTACCACTCACAAGGATCCCTCCCCCCTTAATCACTAATTGAGAAAATGCCTTACCGCTGGATCTCATGGAGGCATTTTCTCAACTGAAACTCCTTTCTCTGTGATAACTCCAGCTTGTATCAAGTTGTCACACAAAACCAGCCAGTACAGTGTGTCGGAAACATGTGCCCAATACAGCTTGCCTGTCAGCATTGTCAGGGCGCTCAGTAAGATCTCATTCAGCATCATTCTTTGTCCCAGCATCAGCATATCTCAACAATCACTATGGCAGCCACCATACTCCTTCAAGATCCTATGAAAGAACACAAACATTCTCTCTTTCCCCTACTCATACTGGATCAGAACCATGTCATATGCCAGTAAGCAGATCCTTCCATTTCACCTGGGCATAAGCATACCTACTTGAAGTATGCCATAGACACTCAGCAGCACAGAATCCCTTGACATCCAAGGTCAAAAAATTCAAAATAAAATTTTGTAGTGAAGGAGTATACAACACCTTTTTTATTTATTCGTAACTGATATTTAGAGTTCTATGAGCTTATTCCATAATTCCCTGTCCTTGAGGACATGCAAAATTATGTAGATTATAAAGATTATAACTTATATTTTATAGATTATCTCATACTTAATTCATATTTTAACACATATGATTTATATTTAATATATATAAATCTCATTTAAATTATATAATTAATATTTAAGGCATATGAGTTACATTTACTGTATATAATATGTATTAATATATGAATCATATTTAATATATATCATTTATATTTAACTTGTATAATTTATATGTAATATGGATCATTTATATATATACATGCATGTGCAAACATGTATATAGTTTTAATATGCATGATTTAATGTATATAATTTCTAACTTATATATGTTAGTTTATATAAATTATATTTGGGGCCACATGCTGGATTGGATCAGAACAGGCAGGTGTGCTTATCTGGAGTACATTTGATCTGTGACAGGCCTTAGGACTCTCCAACTTTAGTTTACAAAAGGATGTACATTAGTATTGACCATTGTACTAAAATTCATATTTTAGAAATACACTTAACAAGTGTCTGTTAGACAACAGAAATAGACTCATATCTTTCAGACCTAGTAAAAAACTATTAGTTTGAGTTAAAAGGCACAGAACATTTTTCCCTCAATCCAGAGGGCGAGATGTACAGATGAAACAGATGTTTTTAGCATGATAAGAAGCAACTTAAAGTTTATATTCTGGAAACAACCAAAAGGAAATTAAACTCTTAAGCTTCTGACTGAATTGTAAACTGCCAATGTTCCATTACCTTACTGGAACTCTACTGATCAATGTTAAAGTTCTGGACTTTGAAATAACAATAGTATGTGAGGGGAATGTGAAACATTTCCCCTTTTTAGACCTTAAATTATTTCTTAATATCCATATAACTTGCATTTTATTGGTTATTTTATTTATTCAAATGTTGCCCCTGTTTCCCCTCTGTAGGCCACCTATACCATCCCCCATCACTCTGCCTCTATGATTATTATGCTCCTCCACCCACCTACCCACTCTCACCTCACCTCCCTGGTATCCCCCTACGACGGAGCATTGAGCTGCCACAGGACCAACGGCTTCCCTTCACATTGATTAGGCAATCATCTGCTATATCTGAAGCTGGAGCCATAGGGTCCTATCATGTGTAATCTTTGGTTGGTGGTTTAGTCCCTGAAAGCCCTGGGGGCTCCAGTTAGGTGATATTGTTGTTATCTGTATTGGTCAGGCTCTCGCAGAGAATCTCAGGGGACAGCTACACCAGGCTCTTGTCAGCAAGTGCTTCTTGGAATCATCAATAGTGTCAGGTTTGCTATTTACAGACAGGATGGATCCCTAGGTAGGGCAGTCTCTGGATAGCCTTTCCTTCCATCTCTGCTCCACTCTTGGTTCTTGTATTTTCTTTAGACAAGAACAATTCTGGGTTAAAAATTTTGAGATGGGTGGGTGGTCCCATGCCTCAACCAGGGGCTGACCCTATACACTGGATATGCTCTCTACAGGTTCTATCTCCCCTTTGTTGGGTATTTCAGCTAATGTCATCCCCTTTGGGTCCTGGAAACCTCTTGCTTCCTGGGCATCTCGAACTTACTAGAACTTACTAGTGGCTACCCCAAGTTCCCCATCCCCCACTGCTACATATTTTTGTTCAATTTCCTGACCCTCTGTACTTTTCTCCTGTCTCTTTCCATACCTGATCTTGTCCCCTTTTACCCTCCCCCTTCTCTCTCCTTCCCAGGTTCATCTGTCCCTCTCCCTCCCATGATTATTTTGTTCCCCCTTCTAAGTAGGATTGAAGTATTCACACTTTGGTCTTCCTTCTTCTTAAATTTCATATGGTCTGAACTTTTGGGCTAATATCCACTTATCAGTGAGTACATACTATGTGTTTTCTTTTGTATCCTGGTTAACTCACTCAGAATGACATTTTCTAGTTCCATCATTTGCCTGCGAATTTCATGAAGTCATTGTTTTTAACAGTTGAGTAGTACTCTATTGTGTAAATGTTTCACATGTTTTGTATCTATTCTTCCATTGAGGGACATCTGGATTGTTTCCAAATTCTGGTTATTATAAATAAGGCTGCTATGAACATAGTGGAGCATATGTCCTTGATATATGTTGGAGCATCTTTTGGGTATATGCCCAGGAGTGGTATATAGCTGAGTAGAACAATTTCCAGTTTTCTGAGGAACAGGCAGATTGATTTCAAGAGTGATTGTACCAGCTTGCAGCTCCACCAGCTATGGAGGAGTGATCCTCTTTCTCCTTGCCAGCATCTGCTGTCAGATATCTGAGTTTTTGATCTTAGCCATTCTGACAGGTGTGAGGTGGAATCTCAGGGTTGTTTCAATTTGCATTTCCCTGATTTATGACTAAGGATGTTGAACATTTCTTTAGGTGCTTCTCAGCCATTTGAGACTCCTCAGTTGAGAAGTTTTTGTTTAGCCCTGTACCCCATTTTTAAATTGGACTATTTGAGTTGGTGTCTAATTTCTTGTGTTCTTTATAAATTTTGGATATTAGCCCTCTGTTAGATGGAGGGTTGGTGAAGAGTCTTTCCCAATCTGTAGGCTGTCATTTTGTCCTTTTGAAAGTGTCCTTTGCCTTAAAGAAACTTTTCACTTTCATGAGGTCCCGTTTATCAATTGTTGATCCTTGAGCCTGAACCATTTGTGTTCTTTGCAAGAAGTTGTCTCATGTACCCCTGAGATCAAAGCTATCCCTCACTTTCTGTTTTATTAGATTTAGTGTATCCAGTTTAATGATTAGGTATTTGATCTGCTTGGGCTTTAGTTTTGTGCAGGGTTATAAATATGGATCTATTGTATTCTTGTACATGCTGACATCCATTTGAAACAATACTATTATTGAAGATGCTTTCTTTTTTCCATTGTATGATTTTGGCTTCCTTATCAAAAATCATATTATTGCTCTGACAACAACTTCATTTATGATATTGAATAGATAGGGAGAGTGTGGGTAGCCTTGTCTTCTCTGTGATTTTAGAGGAATTGCTTTAAGTTTCTCTCTAGTTAATTTGATGTTGGCTATTGGCTTTCTGTACATTGCTTTCATTAGGTTTAAGTGTGGTTTTATATCCCTGATCTAACACTTTTAACATGAAGCAGTATCAGATTTTGTCAAAGGCTTTTTAAGTAGCTAATGATATGATCTTGTGATGTTTTTCTTTCAGTTTGTTTATATGGTAGATTATGTAGATGGATTTTCATGTACTGAACTATCCCTGAAACCCTAGGATGAAGCTCACTTGATCATGAGGGTTGGTGTTTTGGATGTGTTCCTAAATTCGATTTGTGAGTATTTTAGCATCAGTGTTCATAAGAAAAATCATTCTGAAGTTTTCTTTCTTTGTTGAGTAGTTGTGTGACTTATGTATCAGGGTGACTGTGGCTTCAGAGAATGAGTTTGGCAGTGTTCCTTCTGTTTATATTTTGTGGAATAATTTGAGGAGTATTGGAATGATCTTTTCTTTGATAGTCTGGTAGAATTCTGCACTATACCATCTGTCCCTGGGCATTTATTGTTGGTAAGTTATTAGTGACTGCTTCTATTGTTTTGTGGTTATAGGCTTTTAAATAGCTTACCTTATCTTGATTTAACTTTGGTAAGTAGTATCTGTCTAGAAAATTGTCCATTTCATTAAGATTTTCCAATTTTTTGGGGTCCAGACTTATGAAGTAAGATATAATGAGTCTTTGAATTTCCTCAGTGTCCATTGTTATATCTCCTTTTTCATTTCTGATTTTCCTTATTTGGATTCTGTCAATCTGTCTCTTGCTTAGTTTGGCTCAGTCTTTCTCTATCTTTTTTGATTTTCTCAAAGAAACAGCTCTTGGATTCATTTATTCTTTGTATTGTTTTCTTTGCTTCTAACAGGTTGATTTCAGCACTGATTTTGATTATTTCCTGTCTTCTACTTCTCTTGGGTGTGCTTGCTTCTTTTTTTCTAGAGCTTTCAATGTATTTTTGAATTGTTTGTATGAAAAGTTTCTAATGTCTTCTTGGAGGTGCTTAGTGCTATGAACTTTCCTCTTAGCACTATTTTCATTGTATCCCATAAATTTTGGTATGTTCTGCATTTATTTTCATTGAATTCTACAGAATCTTTCATTTCTTTCTTTATTTCTTGACTGACCCAGAGATCATTGAGTAGAGAATTGTTCAATTTTCATGGGTGTAAAAGCTTTCTGATGTTTCTGTTGTTAAAATTCATCTTTAATCTATAGTGATTTGAAAAGATTCAAGGCATTATTTTAATTTGTATCTGTTGAGGCTTGCTTTGTGACCAGCTATATGGTCAATTTTGGAGAAGGATACATGAGCTGTTGAGAAGTTATATTCTTTTGTGTTTGGGTGAAATACTCTATAGACATCTGTAAGGTCCATTTAATTCATAACATCTACTAGTTTTATTGTTTCTCTGTTTAGTTTTTGTCTGGATGTCCTATCAATTGGTGAGAATAGGCTGTTGAAATCTCCCACTGTAAATGAGGTTTGATATATAATTTAAGCTTTAGCAATGTTTCATTTACAGATGTGTGTACATAGATGTTCCAAATTGAAATATTATCTTGGTAGATATTTCCTTTGATGAGTGATAAGTGTCCTTCCCTGCCTCCTTTGATTAATTTAGTTGAAAGTCTATCTTAATAGAATTAGAATGACTACTCCAGCTTGCTTCTTGGGTCTGATTTCTTGGAAACTCTTTTCCAGCCCTTTAATATGAGGTAATTCCTATCTTTATTGCTGATGTGTGTTACTTATATGCAGCAGAATGATGGATCCTATTTTATAATCTATTCTGTTAGCCCATGCCTTTTTATTGGGAAATGGAGTCCACCGATGTTGAGAGATACTAATGACTAGTGATTGTCATTTCCTGTTATTTTATTGGTCGTGGTATTTGTGAGTAAGTGAGTGAGTGAGTGAGTGAGTATGTGGAATGTGTGTGTGTGTGTGTGTGTGTGTGTGTGTGTGTGTGTGTGTGTGTGTGTGCTTTCATTGTTTTTGTTTTTGCTAGTATGCAATTACTTATTTCCTGTGTTTTCTTGGATGTAGTTATCCTCCTTCATTTGGAGTTTTCCTTCTAAAATTTTCTGTAGGGCTAGATTCATGGATAGATACTGCTGTATTTGGATTTGTCTTAAAATATCATGTTTTCTCCCTCTATGATGATTGAGAGATTTTCTGGGCATATTAATTTATGTTGACCTTTCTATATTTTAGTCTCTGTTTAGAAGTTGGGTGTAATTCTGATAGGTCTGCCTTTGTACGTTACCATTTTTCCTTGTTGCTTTTAATATACTCTTTGTTCTTTAGATTTCGTGTTTTGATTATTATGAGGTAGGAGGATTTTATTTTCTGGTCCAATCTAATTGGTATTCTATATGCTTCTTGTATGTTTATAGGCATCTCTTTCTTTAGGTTGGGAAAGTTTTATTTTATGATTTTGTTGAGAGTATTTTTCTGGGCCTTGGAACTGGGACTCTTCACCTTCTATTCCTATTATTCTTAGCTTAGGTTTTTTCAAGGTATGCCAAACTTCCTGGATGTTTTGTGCCTGAAATTTTTTATATTTAATGTTTTTTGACTAATGTATTAATTTCTTCTATTGTATCTTCTATGCCTGAGATTCTCTCTTCCATACCCCTATTCTGCTAGTGATATGTACATCTGTTGTTCCTGTTCTCTTCCCCAGATTTTTGGTTTCTAGAGTTCCCTCAGTTTGTGGGTTTTTTATTGCTATTATTTCTAGTTTCAGTTCTTGCACAGTTTTACTTATTTCCTTCACCTGTTTAACTGTATTTTCTTGTATATCTTTAAGGGTTTTACTTGTTTCCTCTTTAAAGACCTTTACGTATTTGATTCTTTTACCTGCATTTCTTTGCGGGATTTATTCATTTTCTTTTTAAGGGCCTCTATCCTTTTTATATAGTTGAATTTAAGGTCATTTCCTTATACTTCAGTTTTGTTAGACTACTAAGGGTTTGCTGTAGTATGGTAGCTGTGCTCTGAAGGTGTTTTATTTTATTGGCTTTTGTTGATTGTGTTCTTTCGAAGGCATTAGGTTGGCTTTGGTTTCTGGATGTTCTTGTTTAGTAATTATTGGGAGGGAGATTAATCTTAATGGTCCTGGTATGGCAGACTTCGGATGGCTCTTCTGGGGCTGTTCAGTTCTGGAACTGAAGATTTGTATGGTTCAGGATTCCAGTTTTCTATGGTTCAGGAGCTGTAGGTCTGATGAAGGTGGGCAAAGATGTGCTAGAAGAATGAAGGTCTACCTGGGCAATCAGACAGCTTAGAGCAGCTTGGTGTGCCCCATGGACTCAGCGAGCAGGGAAGTGGGAGACAGGAATCTAACCTGTGTGAATCAGGCTCAACTGATCTGATAAAGGTGGGCAGAGAGGTGGCAGGAGAATGGAGGTCCCTCCTGGGGTACTAGGTTACTCAGGGCAGCTTGGCTTGCTCCAAGGTCTCAGTGAGCAGGGAGTTGGGTGGGGGACAGGAATCTCACCTGTATGATTCAGGATCCACAAGTCTGATAAAGATGGGCAGAGAGGTGATGAGAGAATGGATAATTACAGATTTAATTTGGAGAAGAGTCCAGAAAAAATGAATTCAAGTTACATCTACAAAATGGACTGAACATGCAGAAGACTTGGGGAGGGAAAATACAAAATGAAAAAAATTGATGATTTACTAATGTCAAACCCATTTGAATATCTATTTTAAAGTCTAGTCATTAACCCCCTCCCAGTCTGCGCTCTCTCTCTCTCTCTCTCTCTCTCTGTCTCTCTCTCTCTCTCTCTCTTTTGGTTTTTCGAGTCAGGGTTTCTCTGTGTAGTCCTGGCTGTCCTGGAACTCACTCTGTAGACCAGGCTGGCCCCGAACTCAGAAATCCGCCTACCTCTGCCTCCCAAGTGCTGGGATTAAAGGTGTGTGCCACCACTGCCTGGCCCAGTCTGCTCTCTGACTGTTCCTCATCCCATACTTCCTCTCTCTTCTCCAAGAGGATGTCCCCAACCCCCATACCCACACCCCACAGGACCTTCCCACTCCCTGGGGCCTCAAGTCTCTTGAAGCTTAGATGCATCTTCTCTCACTGAGGCCAGACCTGGCAGTCTTCTGCTATATATGTGTTGGGGGCCTCATATCACCTGGTATATGCTGCCTGGTTCGTTGCTCAGTGATGAGAGATCTCAGGGATCCAGGTTAGTTGAGACTGCTTGTCTTCCTATGGGTTTGCCCTCCTCCTCAGCTTCTTCCAGCCTTTTCCTAATTCAACCACAGGGATCCCTGACTTCAGTCTAATGGTTGGGTGTAAATATCTTTATCTGTCTTAGCTGCTTGATGGGCCTTTCAGAGGACAGCCATGCTAGGCTCCTGTCTGTAAGCACACCATAGCATCAGTAGTAGTGACAGGCCTTAGAGCCTCTGTGGGGCGGTAGACTTTGACAGACAGCCTGGCTCTCTGGTGGAGCACAGGCTTAACCACGGGCAACCAAGTAAGGTTTACCCTACAAGGGACCAGAAAACGTTTTGCCAATTCTCCTGGGAGGCCCTTGGCTTCTGTCAAACAGCTACCACCCCTACAGCTCCCTGTAGAGAGGTCTGTCATATGAGGGCTGTCACTTAGGAGCAACACCAAGTCCTCTCACATGCAGATAAGGTATCCTTAAAGCTCTCAGACCAAGCCAATGGGAAGTACCTGTTGTCAGACCCCTGACCCATCCCAAACTGTATATGAGACCGTCCCAAACTGTATAGAGAGAATCCCCATCCAAAAGGAATAAAGGTGTGACAACTATTCCATCATCTGAGAGCTTCTATCATAAGAGCTCTCCCAAACACCACCAGAAGCTTCCTGCACTCCTCACCTGCTAGTTGGCCTCTTGTGGGCTCAGCCTGGGCTTGACTCAATGCAGGGCAGCAGGTGCAGCATCTTGGAGCAACCGAGGCAAGGCAGCAATTGCAGAGACCGAGGTGGAGGAGACTCTCAGCCCTGTTCACGCTTTCCCCTTTGCCTGAACCCTCGCACTTGGCGGGGCCAGAGATTCCTGAGGAAAGCTCCCAGCATGCAGGCCTGCAAGCCTCTCCTTGAAATGTATCCCAAGTTGAGCCAGTCATTGGATTCCTTTCCCTCAGTCTCTTCACCATTTTTGTCCCTGCAGGTTTTTTTAGACAGGAACAATTCTGGGTTAGGGTTTTTTACTTTGGGATGGCCACCCATCCCTCCACTTGATGTCCTGTCTTTCTACTGGAGGTGGACTGTATGAGTTCCCTCTCCCCACTGTTGGGCATTTCATCTAAGGTCCCTCCCTTTGAGTCCTGAGAGTCTCTTGCCTTTAAGGTCTCTGGTACTTTCTAGTGGGTCCTCCTACCTCCCATCCCTTGAGGTTGCCTGTTTCCATTCATTCTGCTGGCCCTCAGGGCTTCTTTCCTGTCTCCCCATCCCCCATACCTGATCATGTTTCCTTTTTCCCTTCCCCCTCTCCTCTCCCACCCAGGTCCCTCTCTACCTCTGCCTCCTGTATTGTTTTCTTCTCTTCCCTCCAAGTGGGATTGAGGCATCCTCACTTGGGCCCTTTTGCTTGTTAACCTTCTTTAGTTCTGTGGATTATATCCTGGGTATTCTGTATTTTTTTTCTGTAATATCCATTTTTTAGTGAGTATATACCATGAATGTCCTTTGGGGTCTCTAATTTCCTTCTCTACTTTATTTGATTAATTTTTGTTTGAAGTATCTTTTGCCAGATGATAAATGGCTATGCCATCTGTGGTTCTTGGATGCAACAGAAGGATGCTTTTGTATCCATTATTTTATTTTTTATTTTTTATTGGAGTATTAAGACAATTGATTTTGAAAAATAACAATGAGCAGTGTTTGTTTACTATTTTTGTTGTTATTATTGTTATTGGTGGTGTGTGTGTGTGTGTGTGTGTGTGTGTGTGTGTGTGTTTATGTACTTCCCTTCTTTTGATTTGCTGGTCTGGAATTATTTATTCCTTGTGTTTTCTTCGGTGTAGTTAACCTCTTTAGATTAGAGTTTAACCTTCTAGTGTCTTCTGCATGTCTGGATTTATAAATATATATACTCCCTAAATTTGGTTTTATCATGGGACATTTTATTTTTCTATGTATTTTTAGTTAAAGTTTTGTTGAGTATAGTAATCTAGGCTTGCATCTGTGGTCTATTATAGTCTATAGAATATCTCTCTAGATCTTTCTGGATTTTAGAATCTCCCTTGAGAAGTTATGTTTAATTCACATAGATAACAGTTAGCCTACTTGCTTCCCCGACTGTAGTAGCTTGAGAGTTCCCATGGAATACTTGTTGGAGTTGGGGTCTAGGACCAAGCAATGGTTAGGGAGCAGGACTTTGGGGGGGAATATCTCTTTAGTCCACTGAAGATGGATGCATGTGAAAAGGGCAACATTAGCAAATAGTTTTACAAAAAGCTAGTGATGAGATTGGAAGATTGGAATTGGATAGAAAACATAGATGAAGATTTGTGATTAGTTTACCTTTTTTCCCCCATGAGGGTGCTCATTGGTGTATTTATGGTAACAATTTCTACTATTTTTGCAAAAGCATTAACTTTTAATAAAAGCAGTAGCTTTTATCCTGTTACAATAGATCCTTTCTGTATTTTACATAATTTTTGTAATTTAAGCTTTATTATTTCTAATGAGGTCTCAAAGTAAATGCTTGCTGATAAGATTAAGAGAAATGCATGGGATATTTTAGGGGATAATAACTCAACTGGAAAGGAAAGAGTTTTCTAAAAATGATTTTCTTTTTAAAATTTGAATATAACTAATACAAATAAATGTGAATTTAAGAATGCTTGCCTTTTTAAAATTCTTGTCTTTTTTCTGATTGTATATGTTCTTTAACAATTTAGTATTTGCACACATTGTATCCTGTTAATTCTCACTCCTCACCCATCATTATCTCCTACCCACCTCTGTTATCACACATTCCTCCTTACAGTTCTTTTTACCACACCCATATTATTTTGCTTTGTGACCCTAATTCTAAGTAGGATCTTCTCTATGCAATAATTTTGAAACTAGCCAATGACCATGTTGTGCTTAATGTTTGATATGCAACTGAGGCAAATGATTGTCTTTCCCCTAGAATATATCAGCTGTTAACAGTTATAGAGGGAGGGGTAGGGCCACATGAACCACTCTACCATCCATAATTGGCTGATTTATGTTCAGTCTTGTTCACATGTTGTGAGGCAATCTTATAATTTGTATGTCCTATGTCATACTTTGAAAGCAGCATTATTCATCTCTTCCCCATACTTTGTGGCTCTTGCATTCTTTCTAATCTGTCTTCTACAATGATTCCTGAACCTTAGAGTTCATGCATTAAATATTTTATTTAGAGCTGAGCCCTCAACCATCACTTATTCCAAGCATCATTAACATCCACAAGTCTCTACATTAACAACCACTGATGATAAAGAACAGATTCTCTGATTAAGGATGAGTTATATTTGTCTATAGATATAAAGATAAAATTTAAAACTAAAATTTAGTGTCACTACATTAATTTAACTAAACAAAAGTATTGAGACCTTTCTGGTCTGTGAAATTCCTAGCTGTGGGTTTTGGTCAAGTTAACAGTATAGGAATATAAATGCATTACCTTCTGTGAAGGGGGCCTCAAGCCACATTGATAGCAGTTGGTTATGACTATTACAATTAGACCACAATAGTATCAGTAATGATGGCAGGTTAGCACTATAGTTTGTATAGTACCTTGCTGAGTAACACCATTGATGTTTTAACTCCCCCTGAAGCCTACATAGCATTTCAACATTGTGAAATCCAACCAGCAGGAAGAAGCTTTAAGCTTAACTCTACCTTAATTTCTTTAATGTAGCAGAAATATGGTCTTATCTAATTCTTGTTGGCAGCCAAGAGAAAGGAAAATATTCTACATTAGATAGGAGTCATCTGAGGCGTCTCTGACCAGCAACACATAAGGATGTACAGGTACCCGGCAGGTATTTTTGTTTTAAACCAAGTTTTTCGCTGCTTCAATCTCATTCTGATGAGTCTGTTTTATCTTTCTTTGCTTGAACATTGGTAGTTTATATGCACTTTGAAATTTATACATTTATTTTAGGACTCTTAGTTTGTTGGAATAAGTTTTTGAATTATGACCTTATGATGTTCTGGATTTTACTGGCATATGTTGTAATGGCTCTTTTTACATGTATAATTTGATTCAAAATCAAGGACTACATTTCAAGTGCACATATACTGAAATATGCTGACCAAACTATTAAGACTCCTTCTTTATGACTGACATGAAAAGATAGTAGCATAAAAAATAAAATAAAAAGAGAGGCGACAGACCCTCAAATGAAACCCACTATAATTAGATGAATATGTCTTTTGTGTTGGAGACACTGGATGCTTACTCTGCATACTATTTGAAGTTTAATGTATAGTGCTTAGAAATAGTCAAATGAGTTCATGTATTGTAGTTTATTAAGGAGAGGAGAGAGGAAAAAAAGATCTGAAAAAAAGAGGAGGATGATATGAAAGAATTTGAGGAGGAGAAACTGAACATACAAATGTCCACAAAAGTGGTGGGCTCCTTTCTCTACCCAGAAGTAAACTTAACACTGTAATCATATAAATTCTTTTAATTTCTTTTTAGTTTCAACTGGTTTTACTCCCAACCTTCATAGTAAAAGGTGTTCATAGGAAAAGCAAATGGCTGTGACAATTTCGAGGGTCTTAGTTTGGTAGCATTCACAATTTTCATCAATCTTCACTATCATTTAACCCATACCTTTAGTTTGCCTTTGAAACTGGATTTTTGGAAATTGAAAAACAATTACATTCAATTGGATATTGTAGCACACACCTTCATTGTAGTACTCAAGAAGTTCCAGTTCAGCCTGTCTTATATAGAGAGAAAACTTGCCTCAAAAAAACAAAACAAATAAATTCTTCTATTGTAAAGCACCATTTTTGTGGATAAACAATAATAAATTGAATTTACCAAGCTTTAGAAAGGTCACAGAACCAATGAGACAGTACATATAATTCTAGGTAGTTAGTTTTTAAAACTTTCTTCCAACATAGCAAGTTGATTCCATGGGACCTGTGACTAAATAGAACAAAAGTGGAGCCGTTTTAGGGAATCACTAATGTCGTGATTCCTCAGACTGTAGATGAAAGGATTTAGCATGGGGGTGACCACAGTGTACATTAATGAGGCCACCACATTGTTTCCAGAAGAATGAGACAAAAGTGAGCCAAAATACTCTCCAAGTCCTGTTCCATAAAATAAGCATACCACTGCCAGATGAGACCCGCAGGTTGAGAAAGCTTTATACCTTCCACTTGAAGAGGTGATTCTCAGAATAGAAGAAATGATTTTAAAGTATGAGATAAGGATCCCTGATAAGGGAAAAACACCAAGTATGATACCAATAACATACATGAGTATGTTATTATTAAATGTGTTGTTGCAGCCTAAATTTAGAAGTTGAGAAGGGTGACAGAAGAAATTAGCAATTTCCACATCTTTGAAACACTTAAGTTGTAAGGCAGCCAAATTGTGAAGCAAGGATTCAAAAAGGCTAGCTAAAACAGATATTATAACTAAGATGCCACAGCGACAAGGGTTCATAATTGTTTCATAATGCAGGGGATGACAGATAGCCACAAACCTGTCATATGCCATCACAGCCAGAAGCATACTATCCATACATGCAAAAATGATAAAAAACGACATCTGAATCAGGCAGCCTACATAGGATATGGCTGGACTGTAGATCTGAAGCTCTGCAACCATATTTGGGACTGTTGTAGAAATGAAGCCAATGTCAGCCAAGGACAAAATGGAGAGGAAAAAGTACATAGGAGTGTGGAGGTGGGAGAATGAGCTGACAGTCAGGATGAGGAGCAGGTTCCCAAGGACTGATATCAGGTACATGGACAGGAACAACCCACAGAGAATGGGCTGCAGTTCTGGATCATCAGACACTCTCAGAAGATAAAATTGTGAAACATCTGTTAGGTTTTTCATTTTTATTTTCATCATTTCCCTTTTAGAGAGAAAAGAAATAATTGCAAAATAAGTAAGTCAAATATAAAATCACTCTGAATTCTAACCAATTTGAGTGCAAATACTTTCATTTAAGGTTCTCCATATGAATACAGAATTGGTTTCCACAAATGCAATCTTTGAAGTATATAATTACTGTTTTGTGTGCTATTCACTTCTTCAGGTAAACAAATAACTTTTTCATGCATATGAGTCTGGTCAGAAGAATATTTTTTCCAAGAGTTGGAAGCACTAGGAATACTAAATTATTTGATACATTCATGTCATAAGTGTATGCTTGTAAAACCCATGCCTAGAAGATTGAGGCAGAGGAAAATCTAGAAAGCCTAATATTTTAGAAATGGAGGAGGACACATTGGGAGAGGAGAAAAGCAGAAAAATGTGTTAGGGAGTGAACATGGTCAAAGTTCGTACTACACTTAAAACATAATTATTAAATCCAATATTGTGTGCAACAAATATACCATAACAAGATTTTAAATTGATATCTATTTGTCAGAATAACAAACAATATGAGACAGTATGGCTATGTAGAAAGTGATTCTCAAAAATAAAGTTCATAATTTATACTTTTAAACATTGTAGTGTGCCAGTTACCTCCAGGAATTAAGCATTATTCTTACTTACCTCTTAGGTGGATGATTTTTCAATTATTTAATATGTAACTTATAGCTTTGGCTTTGATAATTTTCAATTTTTCAGAAAAGTTGTTTAATAGTTGAAGATAATTATATGATATATGTGGCAACAAATGTTGCATTGACATTCATTGTTCCTGGTTAACTAAAACATGTAACTTATATGAAATACTTTGGAAAGTAAATAAAAATTATATAGGTTTATTTGTATCAAAACATAATATATCACTTGTTTTTTTAAAAGCTCAATCCCATGTTTTATGTTAGCATTGTCATATTTTTCTGACTCTAAGACCTGTGATTGATATTTGAAATCCTTAGAATCAAGGGAAGCCACCAAGCCAAGTTCAAACCTTCTAATTTCTAACTAACATATTTCATTCGCACCTTAACTGATGTGTAGAGGATTGCCTACCTTCCTCCTCATCTGCATTAAAGAAAACAGAACTGATTATTTTCTCTGGTCCCAGTGTATGAATGGGGAAAAGTAAAGAACATAAACTATAGGAACTAATTTAACCATCATTAAAGAACATGTGCAAAAGAGAAAAGGACAAAAGCCTAATTTAAAGTACTTACAAATAATGTCAGTTTCCTCATGTATAAGACATACATCATTAATACCTACCTTGTTTTGTTACTGTATATAAATAAATGTCAGAAAATATGCAAGATTATTTTTCACTCTAATGAAGTATGAATCCAAAATTTGAAATCTGGACATTCCTTTATAGCTACTAATTTTGTTATACCTATGTGTCATAGAGCCAGAGCTGGTGAAAATCAAGTTGAGTAAGTTGTCTGATACCTTAATTAAAGTGACATAGATACAATAAAATAGATTCTATCAGTATTATTCCCTACTACCTACTCCAATTGTCAGGTTTGAAGAATTGTAATAATCCTTTTATTATCTACCATCTCTCAGCACTTCTTCTGTCAATCTATTTTCTTTCTGAGTCATGAAGAAACAATGCATATTCAAGCACCACCATGCCTACTGTCAGTGGAAGGCTACTCTCTGTCCCCAGGATAGATATAAGTAGAGTCAGAAGCTTCTACAGGCTGATTATTGAACATTCTATGGTCTTGGAGGTTCAATGCAGGACCTCGTAATTATACAAATGGGACCAGGTTGTACCAGTCCCTACAGAATTTATATTAATTGTAGAAGAACAGGAGGAAGTGAATATCCACAGTATGACTCTGGGTTCTTTGTACATAGGTTAAACTATTGTGTCTAAACTTTTTGTGGTTCCATGTAGACTAAAATTCTAACTACTTTCATTTTATTAATTGTCAGGAACTTGACACAAATATATGATTCAGTAATTTATGTGTCAAAGAAAAAGATTTTCTAATTCTAGGTCAGTCTATACAGAACGGTTATTTCCAATCAAGTGGCACTTATATATGGAGACATATATTATAAAGTGCTCATTATTATAAACATATGTATACACTTTGATGGTATCAAATTTATTCTCATCGTTGTAAAAGAATCAACATGGTACGTCTGAATCTTTTCATTTTCCCATACAGAAAGAAATATTAACAAAGTAATTTTCATATTGCTGCTACAATCTTGAAATGATTATGAAAACTTCAAGTTATGAATCTAATGTGTGAAAAGGTAGAACTTATTAGTCTATACTTATGCTTTATCCATTTTTATTCAAACTATACTGAAAAGGATACCTCATGTTTTGAGGTGACACTGTGCTAGCAGAGTTTACTAAGACCCTTTTGACAATTATTTTCTCAAGCCATAGGTAAAGATATTCAGGCTGTCATTTATAAACTCACCATCCTCATAGCTAAAATTATGTCAGTTATTATTGAATTGTTCTGCACAGCTACATGATTTCACTGAGCCTTCCTATAGTAACACATAACTACTGAATCAAGTTTTATTTATGCTAAATTATAAACTACTTATATAGTTATTTGTCTATGATACTGGACCTGTGGGCTCTAGATCTGAATTCTATGAGATTCCAAGGGGATGTAATTCTGACACAAGATTGATTACAAGTTTGTGCTTCTGTACATCCCTTGAAGAAAACAAGAACAGGACAAACAAGCATTATAGGAAATCACCAAATCTCTTAAAGGATGTTAAGAAAGCCAAAACTTCAAAATAGGAAAGATTAAAAAATAAAACACAATCAATAACAGAAATATGAACATAATCCTTTTGTCAGCCAGACAAATATGTACAGAAATAAATTAATGGTTTACACATAGTTGTTATTTAATTTTTAGATGAATGGTTCTCCATTTTCTGTGTATCTAACAATGGGTGTGTTCTGACCATGAGTTTATATATTATAAAATTTTTAAAATGTCTTCTAAAGGAAATTTCTTTGTAGTTTTCAGTGTGTTCTTGAAGCGGAACCTTATCTATTTAGCTTACCTATCCTTGGATCCTTGGATAGCTTATGCCATCCTCAATATCACATTCATCCTGACTTTATACCAAAATATAAAGTCATATAAGTATGATTGACTATATCTTTTAACAAGTATTTATAAATGTTGTACTGACCCTTGTTGTGTATATACTTAAAACAATATGTTTACTTTGAAAACACTGTTCTGTACATAGATTTCTTCACTCAAATAAACAAAATTAGAATACCAAGAACCAGAGAGGCATGTAATTATTTTTTACATTAAATCACTGGCTGATCATTTCAGAAAAAATAATCATTATTTACAAACAAAATTTTGAAGAAATTTGAAGGAGCTGAATAAGTACTTAAATACACTGCAGTAGTATTTTTCTGCTTCTGTGTGCCCAACCTTAACTCAAGGGAACCATCACTGCCCAGAAGGAAGCCATGTCAGCCCAAAGAACAGGTGAATGACTCAACTGCCCCTGGAGCTCCTTGACTCCTAGATTTTGGATTCTGTTCCCAAAGATCCATTACATAGCCCCCCCAACTAATCCTACCAGAGTCTCATCCCACCACTATCACCCTGATCCCAACTTGAAAAGACTCCTGCTACCCAGAAGTAGACCATGCCAGTCAGAAGAACAGGTGAGTGACCCACCTGCCGAAGGAACTGCCCTACACTCTAGATTTGGTTCCCAAAGACCTACTCCTTTGTCCCCCATCCTATTCCATTAGTTTCCCCTCCAGCTGTTGTGCCCTCAATTAAGGGGCCTCATCTAATCTCTCACCAAGAGCTTCCCAGCACTCCCAGACAGTACCCATTCACCCAAGTCTAAGCAGCTAGCCCAGCGCACCAAGCCACCAAAACCTGGTCTGGAAGGGAACCCCAGCTAGCCCATCTGTGTCACCCTGCTGTGACTTTGGTGCCCTGGGCTAGAGAACCCATGGAGAGGGCTGCCGTGCACTTCCTGAGAATGGCCCCCTCCCACACCCACGGGCAGGACCCACAAAGGCTTCCCACAGTTCCACAGCCCCCACCTGCCTGTAGTCAGAACTTCCCACTTGTCTCCTGTCACACTCAGAGGCACAGTGCCCAGAACAGACATGTGGACCCTCTTTTCACTGTGCCAGGTTTGTTCCCACAGACATCCAAGCCTCAAAAATCAAAAGGCCAAAAAGGAAGCAGAAACCAAGGGATAAAATATTCATCCAACAAAGACAAACTCAGAATCAGCACCTAGACCTATAATCATCCCAAATTCAGATACCTAAATACTAGTGTAAGAAAAAAAACAACAAATACCAAGGCAATATGGCACTACTATTCAGCAAGATCTGAATAGTCCAACACAGCTGAAGCACAAGAAATGACCTTAAAATCAACTTTATGAAGATGATAAAAGTCCTTAAGGAGAAAATGTTAAAAAAAAATCCCTCGAAGAAATAGAGAAGACAAACAAAAATATAAGAAATCAATAAATCCCTTAAAATGTCAAAATTCCAAGAAAAACAAACAAACCAACTAGATTAAGGAAACTATTCAAGACTTTAACATGGAAATAGAAGCAATAAAAAAAAGTACAAATTGAGAGAATTCTGGAATTAGAAAATCTAGGTAAGTAACCATGATCTGCAGATATGAAAAGAATACAAGAGATTAAACAATGAATCTTAGGCATTGAGGACATTGTAGAAGAAATTGATTCCTTGGTCAAAGAAATGTTAAATCTAAAAAATTCCTAACCCAAAACATCCATAAATCTAGGACATTCTGAAAAAGAATAAGAGTAATTGAAGAAGATTCAAAGCTCAAAAAAATAATAAAAAAACATATAATAAAAACATAGAAGAAAAATTCCCTAGAAGGACATTCCTGTAAAAATATGAGAAGCTTACAGAGTACCAAATAAATTGGATCAGAAAAGAAAGTTTCTGTGACACATAATAATCAAAGAACTAAATATACAGAACAAAGAAGGAGTATTAGAAGCTGCAAGGGAAAAAGGCTAAGTAACATAAGAAGGCAGACCTATTAGAATTACACCTGACTTCTCAATGGTGACACTAAAGACCAGAAGAGCCTGGACAGTTGTCTAATAGTTTCTAAGAGATCACAGATGCCAGCCCAAAATACTATATCCAGCAAAACTTTCAATAATCATAGAAGAAAAAAAAACAAGATATTTCATGACAAAGTTAAATTGAAACAATATCATAAATCCAGCCCATCAGAAGATACTAGAAGGAAAATTCTATGTTAGCTACACCCACAAAAGCATAGACAATAAATAATCTCATATCAGCAAAATCAAAAGTAGGAAAACACACACACACACACACACAACCACCACCACTAACAACAAAATTACAAGACATAACAATCATTGGTCATTAATGTCTTTCAGTATCAATGGACTCAATTCCCTAATAAAAAGAAACAGGCTAACAGAATAGATTCAAAAGCAGGATCAATCCTTCTGCTGCATACAAGAAAGACAACAAAGATAGCTATTACCTCAGAGCAAATGGTTGAAAAAGCTTTCAAAGCAAATAAACCAAGGAAGCAAACTGATGCAGATATTCTAATATTTAACAAAATAGACTTAAAATAAAAATTAATCAGAAGAGATGCAGAATTTCATGGAACCATGAAATTGTCCTGGCTTAGATGCCCTGAGAGGCATCTAAGGCCATAGGGTTTTCAGATTAAAGTACATGGCTCCTGGGTCACAATGTGTTTTCCAGTTCCTAAGATATTGATAGAACTCTTTCAGGAATTGAAGCAACCAGGCCCCCTTGTGTTTCTCTGAATACTCCCTTAGAAGTTCAGGAAACATAGAATCTTGACAGGTCTTAGATATTAATCTTGTATGCCTTGTATAGCTTGCAATTGTCATTGTGTTCTGATAACTACAACTGTATTGATCCTGGAAATTTCTATTATATTCTTTTCTGATTGCTCTCAACAAAATTGTCACAACCTCAGTTGTACTGTGGCCCCTCTAAAGAAAGAAAACACCCCATTCTGATCAAAGGGAAATTCACCAAGAGAAGTGTCAATACTTAAAAAAACTATGCCCAAACTTATGGGCATCCACATTTGTAAAATAAATATTATTAAGCTTAAATAATACACTGACCTCACACATTAATAGTAGGAGACATCAATATCCCAGTCTCACCAATGAACAGATTATTCAGAAAAAAACTAAATAGAAAATATTGGCTCTAACAGGTCTTATGAATCAAATGGCCCTAACAGTTATCTACAGAACATTCCACCCAAACACAAAACAATATACTTCTCAGCATCTCATGGAACATTCTCTAAAAGTGATCACATAGTGGTCACAAAGCAAGTCTCAACAGGCACAAGAAAATTGAAATAATTATTGTATCTAATCAGAATACCACAGATTAAAGCTGAATTTCAACAACAACAGAAACAAAAGAAAGCCTAAAAAACTCATGAAAACAGAACACCTCTTTTTTTCTGAAGGACTACTGGACCAAACCAGAAGTAAAGAAATTTGAGACATTTTAGACTTCAAGGAAATTAAATGCACAACATACCCAAATTTACGGGACACGGTACCCTAAATAAGGCATTGAGGCTAAAAGGAAAGTACTAAGGTGGGGCGTCTCTGGTGACTAGCTGGAGGACTTCGAGGATACAGGGAGTCTATGGGGCTGGTCCTAGCTGATATTTCTACCACAGGAGGATATAGAGGCTAAAGTAGACACCTCATGTAACCAGGCAGGACTTCCAGAGGAGGGAGAGGGGCTTCAATTGACCCACAAACCCTTCAACTCAAAATTTATCTTGCCTACAAGATGTTCATGAATAAACAGGGAGCAGAGATTGAAGGAATGGCCAACCAATGACTGCCCCAGGTTTGGACTCATTCAATATGAGAGATCCAATCTCTAGCACTAATAATGATACTCTGCTATGTTTTATTTTATTTTATTTTTATACTTTACATTTGAAATGTTTTCCCCTTTCTATGTCTCCTCTTTGGAAAGCCCTTATACCATCCCACCTCCCCCTGCCTCTATAAGGGTATTCCCCCACCCACACACACGCACCCGCCTTCCCTCTATGGCATTTCCCTACACTGGGGCATGTAATACTCTCATACTCAAGGGGCTCTCCTCCCATAGATGGCCAACAAGGCCTTCCTCTGCCACATAAGTAGCCAGCACCATGGGTCCCTCCATATGCATTCTTTGGTTGGTGATCCAGTCTCTAGGAGCACCAGGGGGCCTGACCAGTTGACACTGTTGCTCCCTCCCCATGAGGCTGCAAACTCCCTCAGGTCCTTCACTACCTTCTTAAACTCCTCCACCTGGGACTACACACTTAGTCCAACAGTTGCTGTGAATTGAATCATGGATGTTCCAACCTTTTGGGCTAATATCTGCTTATCAGTGAGTACATACAATGTTTGATCTTTTGTCACTGAGTTACCTCACTCAGGATAATATTTTTAAGTTCCATCCATTTGCCTGCGAACTTCATTAGCTAATAGTTTTTATAGCTGAGTAGTATTCCATTGTGTAAATGTACCACATTTTCTGTATTCCTCTGTTGAGGGACATCTGGGTTGTTTCCAACTCCTCGCTATTATAAATATGGTTGCTATGAATATAGTGGAGCATGTGTCCTTATTACATGTTGGAGCATCTTCTGGGTATATGCCCAGGAGTGGTATACCTAGGTCCTCAGGTAGTATTATGTCCAATATCCTGAGGGTCCGCCAAACTGATTTCCAGAGTGGTTCTACCAGCAATGGAGGAGTGTTCCTCTTTCTCCACATCCTCACCAGCCTCTGCTGTCACCTGAGTTTTTGATCTTAACCATTCTGACTGGTGTGTGGTGGAATCTCAGACTTGTTTTGATTTGCATTTCCCTGATGACTAAGGATGTTGAACATTTCTTTAGGTGCTTCTCAGCCCTTCGAGTTTCCTCAGTTGAGAATTATCTCTTTAGCTCTGTTCCCCATTTTTTGATAGGGTTATGATAGGTTCTCTGGAATCTAACTACTTAAGTTTTTTCTATATATTGGATATTAACCCTCTATCAGATGTAGGATTGGTAAAGGTATTTTCCCAATCTGTTGGTTGCCGTTTTGTCCTATTGACAGTGTTCTTTGCCTTACAGAAGCTTTGCAATTTTATGAGGTCCCATTTGTCAATTCTTGATCTTAGAGCATAAGCCACTGGTGTTCTGTTCAGGAACATTTCCTCTGTGCCCATGTGTTTGAGATTTTCCCCACTTTCTCTTCTATTAGATTCAGTGTATTTGGTTTTATGTGGAGGTCCTTGATACTCTTGAACTTGAGCTTTGTACAGGGAGATAGGAATGGATCAGTTTGCATTATTCTACATGTTGACCTCCAGTTGAGTCAACACCATTTGTTGAAAATGCTGTCTTATTTCCACTGGATGGTTTTAGCTCCTTTGTCAAAGATCAAGTGATCATAGGTGTGTAGGTTCATTTCTGGGTCTTCAATTCTATTCCATTAATCTACCTGCCTGTTACTGTACCAATACCACGCAGTTTATATCTCTACTGCTCTGTAGTACAGCTTGAGGTCAGGGATGCTGATTCCACCAGAAGTTCTTTTATTTTTGAGAGTAGTTTTTGCTATCCTGGGTTTTTTTGTTATTCCAAATGAATTTGAGAATTGCTCTTTCTGAGTCTATGAAGAATTGAGTTGGAATTTTGATGGGAATTGCATTGAATCTGTAGATTGCTTTTGACAGGATGGCCATTTTTATTATGTTAATCCTGCCAATCCATGGGCATGGGAGATATTTCTATCTTCTGAGGTCTTCTTCGATTTCTTTCTTCAGAGACTTGAAGTTCTTGTCATACAGATCTTTCAGTTGTTTGGTTAGAGTCACACCAAGATACTTTACCAAGATATTGTTTCTGACTATTGTTAAGGGTATCATTTCCCTAATTTCTTTCTCAGCCTGTTTATCCTTCAAGTATATGAAGGCTACTGATTTCTTTGAGTTAATTTTATATCCAACGACTGCTGAAGTCATTTATCAGCTGTAGCAGTGCTCTGGTGGAGTTTTTCAGGTCCCTTAATTATACAATCATATCATCTGCAAATAGTGATATTTTGATTTCTTCCTTTCCAATGTGTATCCCTTTGACTTTCCTTTGTTGTCTAATTGCTCTAGGTAGAACTTCAATTACTATATTGAATAGATAGGGAGAGAGAGAGGGCAGCCTTGTCTAGTCCCTGATTTTAGTAGGATTGCTTCGAGTTTCTCTCCACTTAGCTTGATGTTGGCTACTGCTTTACTGTATATTGCTTTTACTAAGTTTAGGTATGGGCCTTGAATTTCTGATCTTTCCAAGACTTTTATCATGAAGGGATGTTGAATTTTGTCAAATGATGTTTCACAATCTAATGAAATGACCATGTTTTTTTTTTCTTTGAATTTGTTTATGTAGTGGATTACATTGATGGATTTCTGGATACTGAACCATCCCTGCATCCCTGGGATGAAGCCAACTTGATCATGATGAATGATTGTTTTGCTGTCTTCTTGGATTCGGTGTGTGAGTATTTTATTTCATTGAGTATTTTTGCATTGATATTCATTAGGGAAATTTGTCTGAAGTTTTCTTTTTTTGTTGGGTGTTTGTGAGGTTTTGGTATCAGCATAACTGTGGCCTCATAGAATGAATTGGGTAGTGTTCCTTCTGTTTCTATTTTGTGGAATAGTTTGAATAGCATGGGAATTAGATCTTCTTTGAAGGTCCGATAGAATTCTGCACTAAACCCATCTGGTCCTGGGCTTTTTTTGGTTGGGAAACTTTTAATGACTGCTTCTATTTCTTTAGGGGTTATGGGACTGTTTAGATGGCTTATCTGATACTGACTTAACTTTGGTATTTGGTGTCTGTCTAGAAAATTGTCCATTTCATTCAGATTTTCCAATTTTGTTGAATATAGGCATTTGTCGTAGGATTTAATGATTTTTTGAATTTCCTCAGATTGTGTTGTTATTTCTACCTTTTCATTTCTGATTTTGTTAATTTAGATACTGTCTCTGTGCCCTCTGGTTAGTCTGTCTAAGGGTTTATCTATCTTGTTGATTTTCTCAAAGAACAAACTCCTAGTTTGTTGATTTTTTTGTATGATTCTTTTTGTTTCTACTTTGTTGGTCTCAACCCTGAGTTCGATTATTTCTTGTCTTCTGCTTCTTGTGTCTATTACCTCTTTTTGTTCTAGAGCTTGCAGGTGTGCTGTTAAGCTGTTAGTGTATGCTCTCTCCAGTTTCTTTTTGGAAGCACTCTGAGCTATGAGTGTTCCTCTTAACACTGCTTTCATTGTGTCCCATAAGTTTGGGTATGTTGTACTTTCATTTTCATTAAATTCTAGGAAGTCTTTAATTTCTTTCTTTATTTCTTTCTTGACCATTTTATCATTGAGTAGAGTGTAGTTCAGCTTCCATGTGTATGTGGGCTTTCTGTTGTTTTTGTTGCCATTGAAGACCAGCCTTAATCTGTAGTGATCTGATAGGAGGCATGGGATTATTTCAGTCTTCTTACACGTGTTGAGATTTGTTTTGTGACCAATTACATGGTCAGGTTTGGAGAAAATACAATGAGGTTCTGAGAAGAAGATATATTCTTTTGATTTAGGATGAAAAGTTCTATGGATATCTGTTAAATCCATTTGGTCCATAACTTCTGTTAGTTTCACTGTGTCTCTGTTTAGTTTGTGTTTCCAAGATCTGTCCATTGGTGAGACTGTGGTGTTGAAGTCTCCCACTATTATTATGTGAGGTGCAATGTATGCTTTGAGCTTTAGTAAAGTTTCTTTTATGAATGTGGGTGCCCTTGCATTTGGAGCATAGATGTTGAGAATTGAGAGTTCTTCTTTGGTAGATTTTTCTTTTGATGAGGATGAAGTGTCCTTCCTTATCTTTTTTTATGTCTTTTGTTCAAAGTCGATTTTATCCGATCTTAGACTAGCTACTCCTGCCTGTTTCTTGGGACCATTTACCTGAAAAAAATGTTTTCCAGCCCTTTACTCTGAGGTAGTGTTTGTCTTTAACCCTGAGGTGCATTTCCTGTATGCAGCAAAATGCTGGGTCCTGTTTATATATCCAGTCTGTTAGCTTATGTCTTATTATTGGGGAATTGGGTCCATTGATGTTAAGAGATATTAAGGAATAGTGATTGTTGCTTCCTGTTATTTTCAATGTTATTTTATGTTTGTGTGGCTATCTTCTTGGGGTTTGTTGAAAGATACTTTCTTGCTTTTACTAGGGTGTAGTTTCCCTCCCTGTGTTGGCATTTTCCATCTATTATCCTTTGTAGGGCTGGGTTTGTGGAAAGATATTGTGTAAATTTGGTTTTGTCATGGAATATCTTGGTTTCACCATCTATGGTAATTGAAAGTTTTGTTGGGTAGAGCAGCCTGGGTTGGCACTTGTGTTCTCTTAGGGTCTGTTTGAGATCTGTCCAGGATCTTCTAGCTTTCATGGTCTCTGGTGAGAAGTCTGGTGTAATTCCCTTTATATGTGACTTGACCTTTTTCCCTTATTGCTTTTAATATTCTTTCCTTGTTTTGTGCATTTGGTGTTTTGACTATTATGTGACAGGAGGACTTTCTTTTCTGGTTCAATCTATATGGAGTTCTGTAGGCTTCTTGAATGTTTATGTTCATCTCTTTCTTTAGGTTAGGGAAGCTTTCTTGTATAATTTTGTTGAAGATATTTACTGGCCCTTTAAGTTGGGAATCTTCACTCTCTTTTATACCTATTATCCTTAGGTTTGGTCTTCTTATTGTGTCCTGGATTTCCTGGATGTTTTAGGTTAGGGACTTTTTGCATTCTGCATTTTCTTTGACTGTTGTGTCAATGTTTTCTATGGTATCTTCTGTACCTGAGATTCTCTCTTCTATCTCTTGTTTTCTGTTTGTGATGCTTGCATCTATGACTCCTGAACTCTTTCTTAGGGTTTCTGTCTCCAGGGTTGTCTCCCTTTGTGATTTCTTTATTGTTTCTGTTTCCATTTTTAGATCTCAGATGGTTTTGTTCATTTCCTTTGCCTGTTTGATTGTGTTTTCCTGTATTTCCTCTGTAAGGGCTTCTAGCTGTTTACCTGTGTTCGCTTGTATTTCTTTAAGGGTGTTATTTATTTCCTTCTTAAAGTCTTCTATCATCATCATGAGAAGTGATTTTAAATCTGAGTCTTGCTTTTCTGGTGTGTTAGGGTATCCAGGGCTTGCTGTTGTAGGAGAACTGTGTTCTGATGATGCCAAGTTGCCTTGGTTTCTGTTCCTTATGTTCTTGCCCTTGCCTTTTGCCATCTGGTTATCTCTGGTGTTAGCTGGTCTTGCTTTCCCTGACTGTGACTTATCCCTCCCGAAAGTCTTTGTGTCAGTACTCCTTGGAGACCAGCTCTCTCTGAGAGGCATTTGGGTTTGGAGAGCTGTGATAAAGGGTCAGCTCTGGGGTGCAGACAGATACCAGAAGAATCCTGTCCCTATTTGTTTCTTGTTTCCTGTGTCCTTATGGCTCTGCAAGGATCCCTCTTGATTGAGGAATTTGAACAGAAGTGGTGGTCTTACTGTGCTCAAAGGTGTGTCAGCACTCCTGGGAGACCAACTCTCTCCTGGCACTGAGTATGGAGCCCTGTGTCACAGGATCAGCTCCCTCCACTCATGGGCTTGTCCACACTCCTGGGATACTAGCTTTCTTCTGGCGCTATTAGGCTATGGAGCTCTGTGACACAGACTGAGGTCCCCAGCCTCAGAAGGAAACTGGAATACTCTGCTATGTTTTAAGACAGGAACCTAGCATAATTGTCTCCTGAGATGCTTCATCTAGCAGCAGATGGAGGCAAATGCAATGTCTCATAATCAACCATCAGGAAAAGCTCAGGGAGTCTTGTGGAGGAGTGGGAGATAGAATTGAGCAAGCTGCAAGGATCAAGGACACCACAAGAAGACCTACAGGGTCAACTAATGTGCAACCTTGGAGGCTCACAGAGACTGGGCTACCAACCATGGAGCATACACAGGCTGTACCTAGATCTCCTACACATTTGTAGCAAATGTGCAGCTTAGTCTTCATGTGAGTCACCTAACAGGTGGAGTGAGGCCTCTCTCAGTCTCTGTTCCCTGGCACTGGTTCACCACACACATACCTGAACTGCCTAGTTGGGCCTCAGTGGGAGATGATGTGTTTAGTCCTGTTGGAACTATATGTTCCAGGGAGTGGTGGTATGGGGGGACCCCCTTCTCTGAGGAAGGGTAGAAGGGTAATGGGGAAAGGGATTTGTAAGGTTGATGCTGGGAGAAGAGGAGGGAGGGAGGCTATGATCAAGATGTAAAGTGAATAAAATAGAAAAAAAAGTAATTGAAGAAAGCTCATAAAAGCAACTTAATGGCATACCTGGAATATCTAGAACAAAAAGAAGCAAATCCACCAAAGTGAAGAAGGCAGGAAAAAGAATCAAACTGTGGGCTAAAATTAATTCAATAGAAAGAAAAAGAACAATACAAAGAATCAATGAAATGAATATTTGAGAAAGTTAAAAAGATAGACAAATCCTTAGCCAAATTTACTAAAAAGGCAGAGAGACAATATCCTAATTAACAAAATCAGAAATGAAAAAGGGGATATAACAAGAGACACTGAAGAAATCCAAAGAATAGTTAGGTCTTCCTTCCAAAGCCTGTACTCCACAAAATTGGGAAACCTAAAAGAAATGGGCAGCTTTCTTGATAGATACCACTTACCAAAGTTAAATAAAGATCATATAAACAATTTAAATAGATCTATAATATCCCTCCCAAAAGAAGCAATCATTAAAATCTCCCAAACAAAAATAAAGTCCAAGGATAGATAGTGTTAGTGTAGAATTGTACCAGACTTTCAAAGAGGAATTAATGCCAATACTTCTCAAATTATTCCACAAGGTAGAAACAGAAGAAATATTGTCAAACATTTTTTATGATGCCACAATCATCCTGATGCCCAAACTACACAAAGATTTATAAATGAAAGATAATTACAGACTGGTTTCCTTCATGAACATTGATGCAAAGATGTGCAATAAAATACGCACAAACTGAACACAAGAAGACATCAAAAAGACCATCGACCATGATCAAGTAGACTTCAAAGCAGAATTAGTTAAACATATGAATATCTGTCAATGTAATCCACTATATACACAAACTAAAGCAAAGAAAGGACATGATCATCTCATTAGACACTGAGACATCAGGGATATAAGGGACATACCTAAATATAATAAAGACAATATATACATCAAGTATATAGCCACCGTCCTTAAATGGAGAGAAACTCAAAGAAATTCCGTTAAAATTATGAACAAGACAAGGCTGTCCACTCTTTACAAATCTATTAAATATAGAACTTGAAGTTCTAGCTAGAGCAATAACTAAAAGAGATCAAAGGAATACAAATTGGAAAGGAAGAAATCAAAGTATCACTATTTGCAGATAATATAATAGTATAAATAAGCAACCTCAAAAATCTTACCAGGGATTTCCTACAGGTGATAAACACCTTCACCTATGTGGATGGATACAAGATTAACTTTTAAAAATCAGTAGCCATTTTATTTTTTCATTTTTAATATTTTATTGGTTATTTTACTTATTTACATTTCAAATGTTATGCCACTTTCCAGTTTCTCCTCCACAAACACCCTCCCCCTCCCCTTCCTCCCTGCTTCTATGAGTGAGCTCCCCCACCCACCCACTGCCACCTCACTGCCCTAGCATTCCCCTACATTGGGGCATTGAGCCTCCATAGGACCAAGGGCCTCCCTTCCTATTAATGCCAGATAAGGCAGTCTTCTGCTATATATGAAGCTGGAGCCATGGTTTCCTCCGTGTATACTCTTTGGTTGGCAGTTTAGTACCTGGAAGTTCTGGGAAGTCTGGATGGTTGATATTGTTGCTCTTCCTATGTGGTTGCAAATCTCTTCAGCTTCTTCAGTCCTTTTCCCAGGTCCTCCAATGCTCAGTCTAATGGTTGGCTGCCAGCATCTGCCTCTGTATTGGTCAGGCTCTGAAGGAGCCTCTCAGGGGTGGCTATACCAGACTCCTGTCAGCAAGCACATCTTGGCATCAGTGATAGTGTCTGGGCTTGGTGTCTGAAGATAGGATGGATCCCTAGGTGGGGCAGTCTCTAGATGGCCTTTCCTTCAGTCTCTGCTACACTCTTTGTCCCTGCATTTCCTTTAAACAGAAGCAATTCTGGATTAATATCTTTAAAATGGGTGGGTGGCCCCATCCCTCAACTAGGGGCCATGCCTAACCTCTGGATATACTCTCTACAGGTTCTCTCTTCCCTTTGTTGGGTATTTCAGCTAATGTCATCCCTGTTGGGTCCTAGGAGCCTCTTGCTTTCCTGGCATCTGGGATGACAAATGGGCTGAGAAAGAAATCAGGAAAATGACACCCTTATCAATAGCCACAAATAATTTAAAATATCATGAGGTAACTCTAACCAAGCAAGTGAAAGACTTTTATTACAAAATTCAAGTCTATAAAGAAAGAAATTGGGGAAAATTTCAGAAGATAGAAAAATCATCCATGCTCATAGATCCACAGGGTTAAAAGAAAAAATACACATGCTACCAAAAGTCATCTACAGATTCAATGAATTATCCATCAAAATTTCAACACAATTCTTTAGACCTCGAAAGAACAATAGTCAACTTCATATAGACAAGCAAAAACCTAGAATAGCTAAAACAATCCTATACATTAATATAACTTCTGGAGTAATCACCATCCCTGATTTCAAGCTGTACTACAAAGCCATAGTAATAAAAACCACACAATATTGGCATAAAAACAAGCATGGTAATCAACTGAATTTGAATCAAATATCCAGCTATAAATCTACACATATATAGACAACTGATTTTAGATAAAGTATCCAGAAATATACAATGGACAAAGTAAAGCATCTTTTGTGAGCCTGTGCACGAGAGGTTTCCCGTAGAGATTTCTGACCAAGCCAGGTGGGAGAGTTCTACGGAAAGGGAAGGGCACGAGCAGGGAGCGAGAATTGCCTCCACCGCCTCAGCCTCCACTGTTGCTGCTGCCTCTGCCTCTGCCTCCACTTCCGCAATTGCTGTCACTGCTGTTGCTCCAAGATACCACACTGGCTTCACTGGTACTGGCTGTGCTGTGCTAAGCCAGACCAGTTGACCTGGTGGAAGGCTAACTATACAGTGGTGGCATTTAGGGAGAGCAATTCTCTTCCCTGACAGTGGTGCTACAGCTCTTAAGACAGACGCTCTCAGATGACAGAGTAATTCTTTCACACACCTTATCCCTTCTGGATAGGATCTGCCTCATCTATATGTGTAAGGGCTTGGGATGCTGTCCCCACATAACTTACTACAGAGCCACAGAAATCTCTCTGTGCAGGCCTGCATTTGCATGACAGGGCCTGGTGCTGAGCAGGCAAAGCTCCTACCATCCCTTCAGGATCTCTGGGGCTTCTATCTAGCCTTAGCTTCATTTTACCAGGCTCTCTCTCATGGTCCACACCTCTCAATCTTTGACAAATGGTGCTCATCTAATTTTATGTCAGTACATAGAAGAATGCAAATAGATCCATATCTATCTTCCTAAACAAAACTCAAGTCCAAGTGGACCAAGTACTTCAATGTAAAATCAGATACACTAAACTTGATAGAAAAGAAAATGAGGTATAGTCTTGAATGCATTGGCACAGGAAACAACTTCTAGAGAAGAATACTAGTAGCACCAGCACTAATATAAATAATTAATAAATGGTACCTCATTACTGCAAATCTTTTGTAATCAAAGTATACTGTCAATAGGAAAAAATAGCAGTTCACAGAATGGGAAATTTTTTTCAATAATTTCTCATCTGACAGATGGCTAATATTCAGAATATATAAAGAAATCAAGAAACTAGGCAACAACTAATTAAATAATACAATGGGTTACCTATCTAAACAGAATACTCAACAGAGGAAGGTCATATGGCTGAGAAACACTTAAATAAATGTTCAGTACCCTTAGCCATCAGGAATATGCAAATAAAACTAACTTGGAGATCTGTTTTATACCTGTCAGAATACCTAAGATGAAAACCACAAATGACATCTCATGCTAGTGAGGATGTGGAACAAGGAGAACACTCCTCCACTGCTGGTAGGAGTATAAATTTGCACAGACACTTTGAAAGTCAATATTGTGGCTGCTCAGAAAATTGGAAATTAATCTACCTCGAGTCATACCTATATCATTCCTGGGCATATATCCAAAGGATGCTTTATACTATCACAAGGTCACTTTCTCTACTATTCATAATAATCAGAAAATGGAAACAACCTAGATGTCTTCCAACAAAAGAATGCATAAAAAAGTTGTATATTTACACCATAGAATATTACTTACCTGTTAAAAAAACAATGATGTCATGATATTTGAAGGCAAATGAATGGAACTGTAAAAAACCATCCTGACTTAGGTAACCCAGACCCAGAATGAAAAACATGATATTCACTCTTTTATAATTTGATATTAGCTGTAACAGAAAGGATGATCATGCTACAATCCACAGACTCAGAGAGGTTCATTAAAAAGGTCTTTAGTCTCTTTCCTGACCCAGAGAGCACTGAATAGAGAGTTGTTCAGATTCTAGCTGAACAGCTTTTTGGAGTTTCTGTTGTTGAAGTCCAGCTTTAATTTATGGTGGTCTGATAAGATACAAGCATTATTTCAATTTTCTTATATCTGTTGAGGCTTTCTTTGTGACCAACTATATGATCAATTTGGAGAATGAGCTATGAGGTGCTGAGAAGAAGGTATATTCTTTTGTGTTTAGGTGAGATATTCTGTAGATGTCTATTAGGTCAAAGTATTTCTATTTGTGGATGATATGATAGTATACATAAGCAAGCACAAAAATTCTACCAGAGAACTCCTACAGCTGATAAACAACTTCATCAAAGTGGCTGGATATAAAATTGACCAAAAAAAATCAGTATCCCTTCTTTATACAAATGATAAACGGGCCAAGATATAAATCAGAGAAACAAGACCCTACACAATGGCCATAAATAATATAAAATCTTGGTGTAACTCTAACTAAGCAAGTGAAAGACCTTTATGACATGAACTTCAAGTCCTTGAAGAAAGAAATTGAGGAATATGTCAGAATATGGGAAGATCTCCCATGATCATGGATAGGCAGGATTAACATGGTAAAACTGACCACATTACCAAAAGCAATTTACAAATTCAAAGCAATTCCAATCAAAATTCCAACACAATTTTTTGCATACATTTAGAAAGCAATTCTCAACTTCATATTGGCAAACAAACAACTCAGGATCCTGAACAATAAAAGAACTCCTGGAGGTATCACCATCCTTCTTCTCAAACTATACTATAGAGCACTAGTAATAAAAATGCATTGTATTTGTAAAAGAATAAAGAAGGTGATGAATGAAATCAAATCAAAGACCATGAAGTATACCAAAACACCAATGAACACTTGATTTTTGACAAAGAAGGCAAAAACCATAAAAAGGAAAAAAGATAGAATCTTCAGCAAATGATGCTGATTTAACTGGATGTTCACATGTAGAAGAATGCAAATAGAACCATATATACCATCCTGCACAAAATTCAAGTCTGAGTGGAACAAAGATCTCAACATTAAACTGGATACACTGAATCTAACAGAACAGAAAGTGGGGAATAGTCTTAATCTCATTGGTATAGCAGACAACCTTCTGAACAGAACATCAATGGTTCAGGCTCTAAGAACAAAAACTGGTAAAGGAGATCTCATGAAACTGAAAATCTTTGGTAATGCAAAGAACACTGAATAGAAGAAAACAGCAACCTAGAGTTTGGGAAAAGATTTTCACCAACCCCACATCTTACAGAAGGCTAATATTCGAAAGTTACAAAGAACTCAAAAAGGTAGACACCAACAACCCAAATAACTGAATTTTATTTTTTTATTTTTATTTTTTTTTTGATACTTTATTTACATTTCCAGTGTTTCCCCCTTTCTAGGTCTCCTCTTTGGAAACCACCTATCCCCTCCCCCTCTGCCACCTCTATGAGGGAATTCCACCTTCCACTCACCTGACCGCCCACTCCCATATTCCCACCTTGACATTCCCCTTTACTGGGGCCTTTCCTGCCCCTGATGGCCAACAAGGCCCTCCTCTGCCACATATGTGGTCCGAACCATGGGTCACTCCATGTGTATTCTTTGGTTGGTGGTCCAGCCTCCATGAGGACCTGGGGGGTGGGGGCCAGTTGTCACTGTTGCTCCCTCCATGGGGCTGCAGACTCCCTCAGCTCCTTCAGTTCCTTCTCCAACTCCTCCATCTGGGACCTCACTCTCAGCCCAACAGTAACTGTAAAGTGAAACTTGGGTATTCCGAACATTTCGGCTAATATCCACTTATCAGTGAGTAAAAACCATGTTCGTTCTTTTGTGACTGAGTTACCTCGCTCAGGATGATATTTTCAAGTTCCATCCATTTGCCTGCAAATTTCATTAAGTCATTGCTTTTAACAGCTGAGCAGTACTCCATTGTGTAGATGCACCACATTTTCTGTATCCATTCTTCTGATGAGGGACATCTGGGTTGTTTCCACCTTCTGGCTATTATAAATATGGCTGCTATGAACATAGTGGAGCATGTGTCTTTATTACATGTTAGAACATCTACTGAGTATATGCCCAGGAGTGGTATAGCTGGGTCCTCAGGTAATATCATGTCCATTTTGCTGAGGGTCCACCAAACTGATTTGCAGAGTGGTTGTACCAGCTTGCAATCCCACCAACAATGGAGGAGTGTTCCTCTTTCTCCACATCCACGCCAGCATCTGCTGTCACCTGAGTTTTTTATATTAGCCATTCTGACTGGTGTAAGGTAGAATCTCAGACGTGTTTTGATTTGCATTTCCCTGATGACTAAGGATGTTGAGCATTTCTTTAGGTGTTTCTCAGCCCTGTGAATTTCCTCAGTTCAGAATTCTCTGTTTAGCTCTGTTCCCCATTTTTTGATTGGGTTATTTGGTTTTCTGGAGTGTAACTTATTGAGTTCTTTGTATATGTTGGATATTAGCCCTCTATCGGACATAGGATTGGTAAAGATCTTTTCCCAATCTGTTGGCTGCCGTTTTGTCCTATTGAGAGTGTCCTTTGCCTTACAGAAGCTTTGCAATTTCATGAGGTCCCATTTGTCGATTCTTGATCTTAGAGCATAAGCCATTGGTGTTCTGTTCAGGAACTTTTCCACTGTGCCCATGTGTTCGAGGCTTTTCCCCACTTTCTCTTCTATTAGATTCAGTGTATCTGGTTTTATGTGGAGGTCCTTAATCCACTTGGACTTGAGCTTTGTACAGGGAGACAGGAATGGATCAATTTGCATTCTTCTGCATGTAGACCGCCAGTTGAACCAGCAACATTTGTTGAAAATGCTGTCTTTTCTCCACTGGATGGTTTTGGCTCCTTTGTCGAAAATCAAGCGACCATAGGTGTGTGGGATCATTTCTGGGTCCTCAGTTCTATTCCATTGATCTACCTGCCTGTCGCTGTACCAATACCATGCAGTTTTTACCACTACTTCTCTGTAGTACAGCTTGAAATCAGGGATGCTGATTCTCCCAGAAGTTCTTTTGTTGTTGAGAATAGCTTTTGCTATCCTGGGTTTTTTGTTGTTCCAAATGAATTTGATAATTGCTCTTTCTAACTACAAAGAATTGAGTTGGAATTTTGATGGGGATACCATTGAATCTGTAGACTGCTTTTGGCAGGATGGCCATTTTTACTATATTAATCCTGCCAATCCATGAGCACAGGAGAGATTTCCATCTTCTGAGGTCTTCTTCGATTTCTTTCTTCAGAGACTTGAAGTTCTTGTCCTACAGATCTTTCACTTGCTTGGTTAGAGTCACACCAAGATACTTTATATTGTTTGTGAGAATTGTGAAGGGTGTCATTTCCCTAATTTCTTTCTCAGCCTGTTTATCCTTCGCATATAGGAAGGCTTCTGATTTGTTTGAGTTAATTTTATATCCGGCCACTTTGCTGAAGTTGTTTATCAGCTGCAGCAGTTCTCTGGTGGAGGTTTTCGGGACACTTAAGTATACCATCATATCATCTGCAAAGAGTGATATTTTGATTTCTTCCTTTCCAATTTGTATCCCTTTGACCTCCTTTTGTTGTCTCATTGCTCTAGCTGGAACTTCAGTTACTATATTGAATAGATAGGGAGAGAGAGGGTAGCCTTGTCTAGTCCCTGATTTTAGTGGGATTGCTTCGAGTTTCTCTCCATTTAGTTTGATGTTGGCTACTGGTTTGCTGTATATTACTTTTACTGTGTTTAGGTATGGGCCTTGTACTCCTGATCTTTCCAAGACTTTTATCATGAAGGGATGTTGAATTTTGTGAAATGCTTTTTCAGCATCTAATGAAATGACCATGTGGTTTTATTTTCTTTGAGTTTGTTTATGTAGTGGATTACATTGATGGATTTCTGCGTATGGAACCATCCCTGCATCCCTGGGATGAAGCTTACTTGATTATGATGAATGGTCGTTTTGATGTGTTCTAGGGTTTGCGAGAATTTTATTGAGTAATTTTTTTTGTTGATATTCATAAGGGAAATTGGTCTGAAGTTTTCTTTCTTTGTTGGGTCTTTGTGAGGTTTTGGTATCAGTGTAACTGTGGCCTCATAGAAGGAATTGGGTAGTGTTCTTTCTGTTTCTATTTTGTGGAATAGATTGAAGAGTATTGGTATTAGGTCTTCTTTGAAGATCTGATAGAATTCTGCAGTGAACGCTTCTGGTCCTGGGCTCTTTTTGGTTGGGATACTTTTAATGACTGTTTCTATTTCCTTAGGCATTATGGGACTGTTTAGATGGTTTATCTAATCCTGACTTAACTTTGCTATTTGGTATCTGTGTAGAAAATTGTCCATTTCATCCAAATTTTGCAATTTTGTTGAGTATAGGCTTTTGTAGTAGGATCTGATGATGTTTTGAATTTCCTCAGAATCTGTTGTTATGTCTCCCTTTTCATTTCTAATTTTGTTAATTTGGATCCTGTCTCTATGTTCCCTCTGGTTCGTCTGGCTAAGGGCTTATCTATCTTGTTGATTTTCTCAAAGAACCAACTCTTGGTTTTGTTGATTCTTTGTATAGTACTTTTTGTTTCTACTTGATTGATTTCAGCCTGAGTTTGATTATTTCCTGCCTTCTACTCCTCTTAGGTGCATTAGCTTCTTTTTGTTCCTGAGCATTCAGGTGTGCTGTTAAGCTGCTAGTGTATGCTCTCTCCAGTTTCTTTTTGGAGGCACTCAAAGCTATAAGTTTTCCTCTTAACACTGCTTTCAATGTGTCCCATTAGTTTGGGTATGTTGTACTTTCATTTTCATTAAATTCAAGGAAGTCTTTAATTTCTTTCTTTATTTCTTTCTTGACCAAGTTATCATAGAGTAGAGCATTGTTCAGCTTCCATGTGTATGTGGGCTTTCTGTTGTTATTGTTGCCATTGAAGACCAGCCTTAATCCGTAGTGATCTGATAGGAGGCATGGGATTATTTCAATCTTCTTGTATCTGTTGAGGTTTGCTTTGTGACCTATTATATGGTCAATTTTGGAGAAGGTACCATGACGTGCTGAGAAGAAGGCATATCCTTTTGATTTAGGATAAAATGTTCTATAGATATCTGTTAAATCCATTTTGTCCATAACATCTGTTAGTTTCACTGTGTCTCTGTTTAATTTGTGTTTCCAAGATCTGTCCATTGATGATAATGGGGTGTTGAAGTCTCCTACTATTATTCTGTGAGGCACAATGTGTGCTTTGAGCTTTAGTAAAGTTTCTTTTATGAATTTGGGTGCCCTAGCATTTGGAGCATATATGTTCAGAATTGAGAGTTCTTCTTGGTAGATTTTTCCTTTGATGAGTATGAAGTGTCCTTCCTTATCTTTTTTGATGACTTTTAGGTGAAAGTCGATTTTATCCGATATTAAAATGGCTACTCCAGCCTGTTTCTTGGGACCATTTGCCTGTAAAATTGTTTTCCAACCCTTCACTCTGAGGTAGTGTTTGTCTTTATCATGGGGATGTGTTACTTGAATGCAGCAAAATGCTGGCTTCCTCTTTATGGATCCAGTCTCTCAGTCTATGTCTTTTTATTGGGGAATTGAGTCCTTTGATGTTAAGAGATATTAAGAAATAGTGATTGTTCGCTCCTGTTATTTTCCATGTTATTTTTACTTTTATGTGGTTATCTTCTTTTGAGTTTCTTGAAAGATTACTTTCTTGTTTTTTCTAGGGTGTAGTTTCCCTCTTTGAGTTGACATTTACCATCTATTATCCTTTGTAGGGCTGGGTTTGTGGAAACATATTGTGACCCAAGTTATCACTGAGTAGAGCATTGTTCACCTTCCATGTGTATGTGAGCTTTCTGTTGTTTTTGTTGTTATTGAAGAACAGCCTTATTTACTGGTGAACTTATAGGAGACATGTGATTATTTCAGTCTTCTTATATCTGTTGAGTCCTGTTCTGTGACTGATTATATGGTCATTTTTGGAGAAGGTACCATGAGGTTTTAAGAAGAAGTTATATTCATTTGTTTTAGAATGTTCTATAGATACCTGATAAATGATTTGTTCCATAACTTCTGTTAGTTTCACTGTGTCCCTTTTTAATTTCTGTTTTGTTGATCTGTCCATTGCTGAGAGAGAGCTGTTGTTGTCTCCCACTATTATTGTGTTAGGTGCAATGTGTGCTTTGAGCTTGAGCAAATCTTCTTTTATGAATGTGGGTGCCCTTGCATTTGGAGCATAGATGCTCAGAACTGAGAGTTCTTCTTGGTAGATTTTTCCTTTCATGAGTATGAAGTGTCCTTCCTTATCCTTTTTGATAATTTTTGGTTGAAATTTGATTTTATTTCATATTAGAATGGCTATTCCAGCTTGTTCCTTGGGAGCATTTTCTTGGAAAATTGTTTCCAGTCCATTACTCTGAGGTAGTCTCTGTATTTGACACTGAGGTGTTTACTGTATGTAGCAAAATGCAAAGTTCTGTTTACATATCCAGTCTGTTAGTCAATGTCTTTTTATTGGGGATTTGAGTCCATTGATGTTAAGAGATTTTAAGAAATAGTGATTGTTGCTTCCTGTTATTTTTGTTGTTAGAGGTAGAATTATGTTTGTGTGGCTATCTTCCTTTGGGTTTGTTGAAAGAAGATTGCTTTCTTGCTTTTTCTCGAGTGTAGTTTTCCTCCTTGTGCTGGAGTTTTCCATCTATTATCCTTTGTAGGGCTGGACTTGTGGAAAGATACTGTGTAAATTTGGTTTTGTCATGAAATATCTTGGTTTCTCCATCTATGGTAATTGAGAGTTTTCCTGGGCATAGTAGCCTGGGCTTGCATTTGTGTTCCTTTATGTTCTGTATTACATCTGCCCACAGTCATCTAGCTCTCATAGTCTCTTATAAGAAGTCTGGTATAATACTGATAGGTCTGTCTTTATATGTTTCTTGACCTTTTTCCCTTACTGTTTTTAATATTCTTTATTTGCTCTGTTCATTTGGAATTTTGATTATTATGTGGCAAGAGAAAATTCTTTTCTGACCCAATCTATTTGGAGTTCTGTAAGCTTCTTGTACAGTTATGGGCATCTCTTTCTTTAAGGTGGTGAAGTTTTCTTTTATAGTTTTGTTGGAGATATTTACTGGCCCTTTGAGCTGGGAATCTTTGCTCTCTTCTATACTTATTATCCTTAAATTTGGTTTTCTCATTGCGTGCTGGATTTCCTGAATGGTTTGGGTTAGGAGATTTTTGCATTTTGCCTTTTCTTTGACTGTTGTGTCAATGTTTTCTATGGTATCTTCTGCACCTGAGATTCTCTCTTCTATCTCTTGTAGTCTGTTGGTGATGTTTGCATCTATGACTCCTGATCTCATTCCTAGCTTTTCTATATCCAGGATTGTCTCCCTTTGTGATTTCTTTATTGTTTCTACCTCCATTTTTAGTTCCTGGAAGGTTTTGTTCAATTCCTTCATCTGTTTGGTTGTGTTTTCCTGTGATTCTTTAAGGGATTTTTGTGTTTCCTCTTTAAGGGCTTCTGCCTGTTTATCTGTGTTCTCCTGTATTTCTTTAAGGGATTTATTTAAATCCTTCTTAAAGTCCTATATCATCATTTAGAGATGTGATTTTAAATGATAGTCTTGCTTTTCCAGTGTTTTGAGGTATCCAAGGCTTGCTGTGGTGGGAGAACTGGGTTCTGATGATGCCAAATAGCCTTGGTTTCTGTTGCTTATGTTCTTGCCCTTGTCTCTCACCATCTGGTTATCTCTGGTGTTTGCTGGTCTTGCTGTCTCTGACTGTATCTTGTCCCTCCTGTATTTCTGTGTGGCAGCACTCCTGGGAGATGAACTGACTCCTGGTGGGACTTGGGTACAGAGTACTGTGGCAAAGAGTCAGCTCTAGGCTCAAAGGGAAACTGGAAGGGTCCTGTCCCAGAGTGCTCTTTGATTCCTGTGTCCTAATGGGAGGGTCCCTCTTGGGCCAGGAATTGAGCTGAAGTGATGGTCTCACCTGTGCTCTCAGGTGTGTCAGCATTCTTGGGAGACCAGCTCTCTCCCAGCAGGACTTGGGCAGGACCTGGGCATACAGAGCTGTGCTCTCAGGTGTGTCAGCACTCCTGCTCTCCCGGCAGGATCTGGGTACACATATCTGTGACACAGGGTCAACTCCAGGCACAGATGGAAACCAGAAAGTTCCTGTCCCAGGCTGCTCTTGGTTCCTGTGTCCTGAGGGCTCTGGGCAAGTCCCTCTTGGGCTAGGTACTTGAGCAGAAGTGGTGGCCTTACCTGTGCTCTCAGATGTGTCAGCACTCTTGGGAGACCTGCTCTTTACTGGCAGGATCTGGATATGGAGAGCTGTGGCTTAGGCTCAGCTCCAGGTGCAGATGGAAACCCAGCAGTCATCTCTGTATTTCTTTAAGAGATTTATTAGTTTCCTCTTTAAGGCCTTCTACCTGTTTTATTCATTTTACTGTAATTGTTTACATGACTTACTTATATCTCCTTTAAACATCTGTATCATCTTCATAAGATAAGATTTAAGGTCACAGTCTTGCTCTTCGGATATTTTAGGATACCCAGGGCTTGCTGTAATAGGAGTAGGTGCCTTATTTCACTGACTTTTGTTGATTGTATTCTTGTACTTGCCTTTAGCCATCTGGTTGTCTCTGGTGTTGGCTGGCCTGGTAGTCCCTGGGAATAGCAAGCCTCTGGGACTAGTAGTCCCAGATGGTAGCAGGACTTTCCAAAGGCAGACAGAACTGTGGGCTGGGATGTGGGGTGCTGATCTTCGATTGCAGGTAGAGGTGTAGACTACAATATTTAGCTGGGTTTCCTGGGTGTCCAAGGTAGGAGCAGACCTTCCAGGAAAGCAAGCAGAGCTGTGGTCTGGGGAGTAGAGTGCCAATCTGAAATTGCAGGTAGAGGTGTGAACCAGATGGAAGGTAGAGCTCCAAAATGACTGGTAGAACTCATGGCTGCTGGGCTTGCTGGGGTGCCAGCAGCCAGGGTTTTAGAGCATGTGTGTCTCATCTGGATGTTCCAGGTGGGAGCAGGCCTCCCCAGAGGCAGGCAGAGCTGTCGGCTGAAGAATAGTAAATTTTTCTCTTATATATAGAATCAATATGCTTTAGTGAGGTGTAACTTGAAAGAACCAGGAAGAGTGAAAGGGATGAGAGGAAAACAAAAGAGAATATTAAGCATAAGTAAGATGAAAGTACATGGCACACACACATGAAATATCATCTTTCATACAATTTACATATACTAAGAAAAATTAGCAGGCAATTTTTGTACCATTTCTAGCAATATCTAAAAATGACTATGCAAAGAGAATTTTTCAGTAAAGAATGCTATCATATTTTTTGAATGCTGATTAGAAATTTCTTCTTTGTGGTATACATTTTCCTGTCTAAAAAAAAATTCTACAATTTGATAATGGGAATCGTGAGTATTATTTTCTGTGACATGACACATGAAAACTCCAGCAAAACCATTTTGTGACATTGATTAAATTATTTATATATTCTGTACTATAATTGTCTTTATCATAAAGAAGTAACATTAAATATTGATACATAATAAGATTGAAGACCAAAATAAAAGATTATGAAATAATTTTCTACAACAATACTTTTGACATGTAAGCAATACCTATTCTGGATGCTTATAAGTGAAGAATAATGCCTTTGAATTGAGGCAGTTATTGTGAGTGGAATTATAATAATTATAAATCTAATCTATTAATTACCATTTTGGTTTAAATATAGAATTTCAAGTTAATGACGATGTCTATGATACATTTTTACCTACAGAACAAATTTTGGAAGAATTTTTCCAAGAAGATAAAAACACATGGGATAAATAGATAAAATGAATAAACAAATGCCCACTATTAATATAAAACAGAACATATAAATGTTGCTGTGTGTTGTTTATATTTTTGAGTGACAGTACATTACCTGAAAGTAAACAGAATAAAGTACAGATTATCAAAGTATGTACTTGAAAAAAACTTGAAATTTGTGTGATATGAAGACAAGCCAGAAAATTATCCATGAATCTAAAGATTATTATTATTAATGCTTATGAGTTTCCAGTAATCCATAAAAGATAAAAAATCTATGGATAAAGCCCCTAAACACTAAGTGAACTTCTGGAGGGATCACCATCCCTGACCTCAAGCTGTACTACAGAGCAATAGTTGTAAAAACTTTATGGTATTGGTACAGAGACCAACAGGTCAATCAATGGAATAGAATTAAAGACACAGAAATAAACTCACATGCTTATAAACACTTGATCTTTGACAAAGAAGCCAAAAACATACAATGGAAGAAAGAATCTTCAATAAATAGTGATGGTCTAACTAGCAGTTGGTATGTAGGAAAATGAAAATAGTTCCATATTTGTCACCTTACACAAAGCTCAAGTCCAAGTGGATCAAGGACCTCAACATAAAATCAAATACACTGAATCTAATAGAAAAGAAAGTGGGAAAGAGCCTCAAACTCATTTGGTACAGGGGAATTTTCCTAAATAGAACTCCAATGGCTCTGGCTCTAAGATCAAGGATTGATAAATGGGACCTCATGAAACTGAAAAACTTCTGTAAGGCAAAGGACATATTCAATAGGACAAATAGGCAACCTACATATTAGGGGAAATCTTCACTAACCACACATCTGATAGAGGACTAATATCCAAATATATAAAGAACTCAAGAAGCTAACCTCCAAAAAGCCAAACAACCCAATCAAAAAATGGGGTATATAACTAAACAGAGAATTCACAACAGAGGAATTTTAAATGGCTGAGAAGCACTTAAAGAAATGTTCAAAGTCCTTAGTGATCAGGGAAATGCAAATCAAAATGACCCTGAGATTCCACCTTACACCAATCAGAATGGCTAAGATCAAAAACTCAGGTGACAGCACATATTGGCGAGATGCAGAGAAATAGGAACACCCCTCCATTGCTGGTGGGATTGCAAACTGGTACAACCACTCTGGAAATCAATCTGGAGATTCCTCAGAAAGTTGGAAACAGATCTACTGGAAGATCCAGGTATACCATTCTTGGGCATATACCCAAATGATGCCCCACCATACCACAGAGACACCTGCTCCACTATGTTCATAGCTACCAACCTTATCAATGATAGCCAGAAGCTGGAAAGAACCCAGATGTCCAACAATGGAGGACTGGATATGAAAAATCTGGTTCATTTATACAATCGAATACTCATTATTCAGCCACTTAGAATGAGGTCATCATGAGTTTTTCAGGCAAATGAATCAAACTAGAAAATATCATCCTGAGTGAGGTAACTCAGACCCAAAAGGACATGCATGGTATGTACTCACTAATAAGTGAATATTAACCAAAAAATAAAGTCCAGAATACCTAGTATACAATCCACAAAACTCAGGAAGATTAACAACAGAAGAGCCCAAGTGGGGATGTCTCAATCACACTTGGAAGGGAGAAGAAAAAAATCTTGGGGTGCAGAGGGAGGGAGAGACCTGGGTAGGAAAGGGGGAGAGGAAAGGGAAACATGAGCAGGTTTGGTAGGAGGCAGGAGAGAAACTCTGAGGGCCAGCAGAATGAATGGGAATATACAGTCTCAGGGGGTGGGAGGTGAGGGGATTCTCTAGAAAGTATCAGGGACCTGGGAGGTAAGAGACTCTCAGTACTCAAAAGAAGGGACCTTAAGTGAAATGCCCAACAGTAGGGAAAGCGAACTCATAGAGTCTACCTCCCAGTAGAAAGACAGGATATCAAGTGGAGGGATGGTGATGTCATCCCATAGTCAAAAACTCTGACCCAGAATTTTTCCTGTCTAAACTACAAGGACAAAAATGGAGGAGAGACCTAGGGAAAGGAGGTCCAGTGAATAGCCCAACTTGGAATCTATCTCAAGGGGAGGCTCCAAGGCCTGACACTATTACTGATGCTGTGGTGTGCTTCCAAATAGGGGATTAACATGGCTGTCTGCTGAGAGATCCAACAAGCAGCTGACTGAGACAGATGCAGATATTTAGGCTCAACCATTGAACTGAAGTCAAGGACACTGTGGTTGAATTAGGGAAACACTGGAAGAAGCTGAGGAGGAGGGCAACCCCATAGGAAGATCAGCAGTCACAACTAACCTAGATCCCCGAGATGTCTGAGACCCTGAGACACCAATGAGGAAGTGTACACAAGCTGGTCCAAGCCCCACCCCGGGCACATATACAGCAGAGGACTGCCTTGTCTGGCCTCAGTGGGAGAAGCACCTAACCCTTGAGACTTCAGGACCTCAGGGAGTGGGGAGGCCTGGTAGAAGTGGGGAGGACATCCTCTTGGAGACAGGGATGAGGAACTGTGGGAAGGTGGACTGGGAGGGGAGCAAAAACTGGTCTTTTAAAAAAAATGAAAGTAATAAAAAAAGAAAACCTGTATTCATGGGTAAGAGTTCACTCAGAAATAGAAATATTTTAGTTGTGAGAATGTAGGTCACTATTAGTTATTAAGAACAAAAAACAACGCTTTGCCAGAAAAATACAATATATAGTTTCCCTATGTGACAGTTGTCTTGTTTAAGAGGAGAACTCAAAAGCTAGTCAGATAATAAAAAATGGAAGAAATGCATAAGGCACAAGGTCAGTAAATGAGGAGAGTTTCCCATAAGCTTTCTTTTAGGTCTGTTTTACATTAGTAAATTTGTATTTATTTGATGCTATAAGAACACAACTAACTTCCAACAAGTGTTTGTTCAGCATCTATAGCAGCCATTATTGTAACAATTTTGTCTCATCAGTTACGATTTTGGGGAATTCAATTGGTGACTGTTATACGTGTTGAACATATAACACATTGGAAATACAACAAAGGTCAGTCTCAAACTGTCCACACAAATAATGTGATCCAGGTGACCATCCTGAATACATATAAGACAAATAAACATATGTTGCAAGTATAACAAATGTCAGTTTCAAATTTTCAACACAAAGGATGTATTCCAGATTACCATCCTGAATACAAACAGAAACCCTTGGTCTATTTGGTTAAATTAAATACATGGTGCCTAATTTTAGAAAACAGCGAATAATAGCAACTCTGGGTATATAGCTTGTTTAAGATAATATGTTAGATGTCATAATTCCTCAGAAGACTAGGTCAGTGATGTGGAATCCTAATTCATATCCCAGTATATAAAATTAATTGAGTAAATTTAAACAAAGAAATGAAGAACTGTTCTTCATCCTAACAGATCATGACTACTTTCTAATTATATACAATAGGGAATACTTCATAAAATTCCTGAAATATTTAAATCTATAAATGTGTCAATGTAACTTTCTCTAAATTGATTTGATATTCCTATACCTTTAAAAGGGCTTGCAATATGAGAAAGGAAAATTTAGTAGACTGTTTAACATTAGTAAAATTATGTCCATGGCAGATATGTTGTAGATATTAAGTGATCTCACAATCACAATATTAATGATAATTATTAGACATTAAGTACAATTTTACCAGTATGAAATAATATCCCCAAATTTATCTGAAATATATATACTCTAAATTATTTAGAAGAGATACTTATAGACTAATTAACAAATATATAAATTTATAACAATTCTAAAGTAGCTTACCTTTTATTCAAGAATGTGAGAGGAGAAATAGAGATTTTTCCATAAATTAATTTTTATTGGAAGATACTCTAGATTTAAAAAGAAATTAGAAGAGGAAATAGTGATAGTTGGATAGATAGTGATTATGGAAACTATAGTTTTTGTGACATACAGTCACTGCTATGAAAATTATAGTTCTTGTAAGATACAAAGACTGCACCTTCATAGCCTTAAGCTATTCAGAATTCTGCTATTCTCATTGTAAAGTTGAAACTGAGTACCCGCAATATCACCTCCACTTTATCTGCACTCATTGAGAAACATTAACTTTTGTACTGTTGTCATAATTAACCCCTCTCCTTATGACCTATACATAGAAACTTAAGTATGTGTTCCAGAAAGATTAGATCAGAAAATTACAAGGGCCATTATCACTAAGTTTGAATTGTCAAATCTTTTAATTAAAATAAATGTTCTAATTTCTTTCATTCTCTAAACAGCCCCAGTACCTTATGGTATAAAGATAGTAACAGGGTAGAAATGTTCAGTCAAGTATGTTTATACTGAAGGAGGCAAGGGTAGATATTTTAATTTCCTCCAAGGACAGATTCTATTAATTGTGTTTAATGTTAGAAGGATTCCCCTAGAGAAAGTGTATTAAGCTCCAATTCTACCAAATATCTTTTCTGATAAATCTCTTGACAAACATATGGATCATGTAAATTATTTTGGATCCAAATTTTATGGGTAAATTAAATACTTTTAATAATATTTGTTTTTAATTTAAATTTTACTTGAGTGTTTATTAAAATCAGAATGTAAAATTATACATTTATGTTGCATACTATAGGATATCTTGAAAAACAGTCTACAATTTTTAAACAAAATACATACCTGTCTCTTTGGTGTGATTCTTCACATTACCTCATTTTAAAATTCAGAGTGCAGTAGTTACCACTAATTGTTATTACCATATTAAAATAATTTTGACAAACATTTACTTCTATTTAAATGGCTTTCTGTATCCTTTTACAAACATTTTTCTCAACCCAGCTTCTCAAGTGCAGTAGCCTCTGACAAATTACATTCCATTGTCTATTTCTACAGATACCATAATATTAATTTATATAAATTGTATCCAAGTTAATGGCATCTGACAGCAAATGAGAGCTCCTATCCATATATCCAATGTAAAACTTTAAGACAGAAATAACATGAAGAAACTCAAAATATACCTCTTTTATTTGCCAAGGGAACAATTCATTAATAACATATAATGGTTATAAATTTACACACATTAAATGCCAAATAGTCCCATGTATGAAGGGAACATAAATATAGGTAAGTAAGAGACAGTCCTCATGTAACAATAATGAGGAACTCTCTGGAAGCACTGCATCCCTGGTTTCTCTTCTCAAGCTCCTTAGGTCCAGGTGACTTGAATACTGTGCCATATTCTACTTGATATTCGTATCAAGCTCACTTTCATCTTTAGCTAACAATAAGCATGTCCAAAAACTTCGTGTTGAAACCTCTGAAACTAAATGGAAAATAATTACTGCACACTCTTAAGTTGCCTTTTCCAGTATTTCGTCACAGTGAGGTAAAGAGTGATTAACACATCAAATGTAATAATATGGTTTAAGTCTAATATTCCAAAGAACAAACAAGGAAAGTGGATTTGAGCTCAGTAATAAAGTGCCTGTCGAGCATTCACAAGACCCTTGGTTCAATTTTCACAACAACAACAACAACACTATTATACAATGATAAAAGTATGAGCAAGAATAAACAATAATGTAGCCATACTTCTGATGACTTTATTGTGTTACTTTTCCTACTACTCTTCTCTACCTGTGTCCCTTCTAACCCACTAACACTAAGTGGGAGAAAAAGAAGACTAGAGGGGGGAAGGGGATGTTGACCTTAGTAGACTACTTCCTGCTGTTAATGGCACTCAGTTCCTTGGTGCAAGTGCAATCTTCCTTATCAGAACATCTCCAACCAGCAATCCAGCAATCCAACACACCAGCAAACAGCAATACAGCAAACAGCAATCCAGCAACAGCAGGAAGCAGTAGCAGTAGCAGCAGGAGTAGCAGCTGCTCTGGCATTTTATATGCTCTCAAGTGTCCCCAGAATTCCAAATGTAAACTATCTTCAGCTGGCATAGCCATGTCCCTGCTAGAGCATGAGACAAATCAGAGTTAGCTGCTGTGGACAGTCTGAAGCAGCTCCATATCCCACACCTAGGACTAAAACAAAAATGTTCTCATAACATAACTGGGTTTTAAAGAAACCAAAATTCTCACTACATAATAATTGACACAGGAGAGATTGCTCATTTAAGCATATGTACCAACACCACAGACAATTTGAGTTAAAAGCTCACATACTCATGGAAACTGAACAACTTTCTACTCAATGATAACATGGTCGGGGAGAAATAAAGAAATTCAATGAAAATGATGGCACAACATACTCAAACATACGGGACATAATGAAAGCAGTGTTAAGAGGAAAATTCATAGCACTAAGTGCCTCCACAAAGAAATGGTAGAGATCCTGTACTAGCAACTTAACAGTACCTGAAAGCTCTACAACAAAAAGAAGCAAATACATGCAAAAGGAGTAGACACCAGGAAATAGCTAAACTCAGGACTAAAAAAAAAAAAACCAATTAGAAACGAAGAGAACAGTACAAAAAAAAATCAACAAAACCAAAAGCTGGTTCTTTGTGAAAATAAACAAGATAGATAAACCCTTAACCAAAGTAACTAAAGGGCACAGAGACAATATACAAATTAGCAAAATCAGAAATTAAAAGGGTGACATAACAGAAACGGAGAAAATTTTTTAAAAAGCAGATCTTATTACAAAAGCATATACACTATAAAACTGGAACATTTAGATAAAATGGATGAATTTCTACACAAATACCATGTACCAAATAAATCAAGGTCAGTTAAACTGGTCAACAGAACCAGTCCAATAACCTCAAAGGAAAAAGAAGCAGTCATTAAAAACCTCCCAAACAAAAAAAGCCAGAGGCCAGATGATTGTAGTGCAGAATTCTACCAGACCTTCAAAAAAGAGCTAATTTCAACACATCTCAAACTGTGTCACAAAATAGAAACAGAAGGAACACTCCCTAATTCATTCTACATGGCCACAGTCACCCTGATAGTTAAACTACACAAAGACTCAACAAGGAAAGATAACTTTAGACCAATTTCACCTAGGAACACTGATGCAAAAATAGTAACCCTTTTTCTGAGGCTCCTAATTGTTTATTTAGAGCCCTGTCTCTGGAGAAGACATAGTAAATCAAGCTACTCAGTATTGTAATAATAACTGACAACGTGTCAATTTCATTTAAATCCATCCCTGTCAAATCATTCAAAATATCATCCCATAAAATCCAAAAGGTATTTACTGTGTTTCTCATCTTTAAGTATGTAAAAATGTTCTCGGTACCTGATCCGGAGCTTGTTGTACCTTTGTCTCCCTCTGCTGTTTGACTCAGGACAATGCAGTTTGCTTCTGGACTGGACGGCCTTTGGCGGCTTGCAGTGTTCACACAGGAGTCTCAGTTAATAGAGCTGGCCTGCCCTGTCTGCATTCTCTTCAGACTTTGGGGATATGTGGTAAGCATGGGAAGGCTTGGGCGGAGATGACCGGATCAGCCTGCTATGCCTGTGAGAAGGCTTTAGAAGGATAATTACTTTTTTCAGCAGCTGTAGAATCTCAGCTACAGGTAATTGTGCCCCAGAGTTCTTGGTCCTTTTTATAGACTCCAGGAATCCCCCAACCGCATTGTGGCTTAGGGAGTGAGGTTCTCAGTAGTTCTCTGTAAATGCCTTAGACCCACTCAGCGTTTAGAGTGTAGCCCTAGCTTGGTTGGTTGGTTGTTTGTTTGGGGGGGTTGGCAGGGAGGGTGTGGACCTTTATCTCAGGCTAGTAGGGTTCTATGCAAGACGTTGGTGCAATAAATGTTGCAGTAATTTTCACCCCCAATAAACCTGTATAAAAACGCACATTCCAGTTGTGTTTATAAGCTATCATCCTAGATTGGGCAGCTCTATCACCACACCAACCTATTCCCCAGCTGTGATACCCTTGCTACTTGCAATTTCTCACATGGTTCTGCTCCATCTTCTCTTCCTCCTCCTCTCTTCTCCTCCCTCTCTTCTCTTTCAGAATTCCCATCCCGCCCTTTTCTTCCCCTGCCCAATCACAGGCTCTAGCCTTTTTTTGACCAGTGAAAATGGACAAAAGATTCATTCGCACTATATTACCTGAGTCCCTAAGCAGCTGCTCCTCAGAGGGCAGCTTCTCCTGAGGAAACAAACTTAACACCAGAAAACAGCATCAGAGCAACCCACAACATTCTTGTTTTCCAATTTGTATCCCCTTGGTCTCCTTTAGTTGTCTTATTGCTCTAGCTAGAACTTCAAGTATTATATTGAATAGATAGGAAGAGAGTGAGGTCTCTTTGTATAATTTAATCCATAGGATGTCCTCAAATGTTCACTATTTGGCATTAGAGAACCAGTTGGTGTTCCCCTCCATGTTTTGTGATCAACTCTACCACTCCCAGCACTCCTCAGTTGTGTAAGAGTTTTTGGGTAGGATTAAGGCTTCATAGGCTTTTGCTCTACCAGTTTGATATATCTATTGGTGACATCCATGTTCAGGTCATATTTGGGTGGCAATATTGGTGAGAATTTGTGGGGATAGCTTCAGAAATTGCTAGAATATTTGATCTCAAGGCAAACTCCCTAATCCTGTGTCTTCTATAATTCTACCTTAGAAGTGGGAGTATTTTGTAGATCTGTTCATTGTGACTAGGCTCATCAACTCTGAATTGGTTATGATTTTTGGTCCATGTATATTACAAGTAGAATTTTTATGAAGCCTGATGACTAAACTTATCTGCAGGTAGTAGGACAAATGTTTAGATTGTAAATTTCTATGCTGAATAGTTGGCTAGAATCCAGTAGACATTCAATGCCCCAGTGAGTCAAAACAGTCCAAAGAGTGAGCTGTGTTTACCACAAAAACATATGTCCCACTACAGGGTTATGATGCCATACCCATCGTTGATGTCATTCAAAGGTGTTACAGTTTGGTAGCACTGTGTATTTCTTCACTCATGTGAAAGCTTTCATATGCCTCTGGTACCATGAAAGCTAATGTTTTTGAGTGGTCATTTTGGTTATTTCCTGTTCAGGGTCTCTGGATCTTGTTTTTGAAGTGCATTGTGTCTTCAGCCATACAGGCTTACTTTCTATTTCTTGAGGGTAAGGGCAATAGCTAGCAATAGAAGGTATGCATTGGAAATCTCTTGTCCATCCCTTGCCAGTAACTCAAAAGAAGACTTTCTCCTGTCTGGTATTGTGATTTTGTTAGGAGATCTTTGACTTTTGGAGGAAGCACTGTCAGTCAAATGAAAAAAGTGTATTAAGATTATGTGTATAGTTATTCAAGAAATTACGTATCCTATAGTTTTCGTTTTAGGTAAATAATATTATTCATTATAATTTTTAGATATTCTTTTTATTTTACCCCCTAGTACATTTTTTCTGTATTTACCTTCCTCCCCTCCCTAGAGTCTCCCTTTCTCATTTTCCTGATAAGCTTGTGCCCTGTTAGTCCCTTCTCTATTGCTCCTCCAAACCCCATCCTGTCAACTGTTCTTTTTTACTGTTTTGATTTCTGTGGTTGTTGCAGCTATATACATACATCAGATAACACTTTTTTTTTTCTTTAAATATCTGGTGCAACACAACAGTGATCCTTTCCATTTTGTGCAATTTTTATATTTTATTTTTGAAAGAGATACTTTTTATTTTTAATGTAACCTCACTACTTTAATGATTGTTAATGAACCATTTGGAGTTTGTAGATATTTTTGTTTATATTTAGAAATACATCCGTTTCTCTCAGATTTGTTAATTTACTGAAGTCATTTTTTTTTCAAAATGTCGTGTGTGATCCTAAGTGATCATGTGGCTGGTTTGGTAGTATCTATTCTAATACTCCACTTTCTAATTTAATTTATTGAAGTCTTACCCTTCTATTTTTGTTTAGTTTATTTTTATATTTTAAATATGTTATTATATAATATTAATATTAAATATACAACTCTGTATGTGTGTGTGAATGAGTGTGTACGCATAGGTATGCAAGTGCCTAATGAAGCAAAAAGAGGACACTGAATACCCCAGAGATGAAAGTTACATGAAACTGTGAACTACCTTTTGAGGTGCAGAGAATTGAAATTCAGTGCTATAGGAGAGCAGGGGGTACTTTTAGTCTTTGAGACAGTTTATTTGATTTTCAATTTATTTTGTTTTTAGTTATTCTTATTTTTGAAGACAATGAAGTATGTTATTAGGTTATTTATTTGTAGTCTCTCTGTTTTTAAAATGAAGTCACTCATTTGGGAACCTTCTATTTAGACCTGCCTCACATTTTTACCAATATTTGGTTTACTCATTCTGTCATATTTTCTCAATTTTAATAATTAATAACATTTCCAACTTTTTCAGTGGTACATTTTACTATATAAATTTGTAGTGTTTGACCTTGGTACTTTTGTATATTTTATCTGATTTTATATTTATCATTAGTTTTCTCAATTATGATCTGATAACATTTCAGAAAACACTTAGTTTATCAGTTAATATTTGTTTTATAACATAAAATGTGATACATTCCAGTGGAAGTTTTATGGACTGACCTGAAGAATGTATATACAGATACTTTGGATAGATTATTTTATATATGACTGTAAGGTGCCCCGATACATGATTTAAGTTAACTCTGAAGGTAAATTTCTTCTTTTTATATTTGGATGACCTAGCCATTGGTCAAAGTTGTGTATTAAATTCACCTATTTTATTTTTACTGCTGCTTATCTGTCTTATAAAATTGGGGAAATTTTTCAACGAACACTTGTTTAAAATAATAAAATATATTTGATGTGTTGGTATTTTATTAATATGCAGTTTCATTTAATCTCTTTGATGTCTCGGTATAAAGTTTCATCTGTAAGATATATATTTGCTATTCATTTTTGTTATGTTTTCTTGCAATGTGAATTTTACATCCATCTACTTTTATCCTGTGCATGTCTTTGCCAGTATAGCTTTCTTTCAGGTAGTACATGAGTAGATATTGTTTTATTCTATTCAGTTAGTCTGGTAATTTTGATGGCAGAGTTAAGTTCATTAACTTTTAGGGTCATTACAGACTCTAGGTCATTTATGGAGTCCATGGCTCATGAATGCATGATATTCTGAGAGTGTGTGTGTATGTGTGTGTGTGTGTGCACACATCAAATATTCACATACGTGTTGGTACATGTACTCATAGAAGGTCAGAAAATTTGTAACTTATCAAGAAATCTGTTAATAACAAAGAAATTTCTGCCCTCAGTGATTCTGTACCCTGCCCTGTGAAGTTGCTGAACAAACTGACAAACTAATGCTCTCATAATCCCTCTCTCACAATTTTAACAACAGATTTTAAATGGAAGCTCATTTCATTTCTAGCCACATAAATCATGCTTCTCACTATTTATATTTATGTTCATGAACTGTTTACTAAATCATAGTTAATTCATTGACTCACACTGGTTTTTGTGGGTCAGAATAGGGGATTGTTTAGACAGTGAAGATAAGGGACTGAAACTTGAGTTTATATAAATTCAGAGGTTTTAGCTTCTGCTAAAATAAATATAAAGACTTGTTTTGATTTGCATTTTCCTGATGACTAAGGATGTCGAGCATTTCTTTAGGTGCTTCTCAGCCCTACGAATTTCCTCAGTTGAGAATTTTCTGCTTAGCTCTGTTCCCCATTTTTTGATGGGGTTATTTGGTTTTCTGGAGTCAAACTTCTTGAGTTCTTTGTATATATTGGATATTAGCCCTCTATCGGACATAGGATTGGTTAAGATCTTTTCCCAATCTGTTAGTTGCCGTTTGGTCCTATTGACAGTGTCCTTTGCCTTACAGAAGCTTTGCAATTTCATGATGTCCCATTTGTATATTCTTGATCTTAGAGCATAAGCCACTGGTGCTCTGTTCAGGAACTTTTCCCCCGTAACCAGGTGTTCGAGAGTTTTCCCCACTTTCTCTTCTATTAGACTCAGTGTAACTTGTTTTATGTGGAGGTCCTTAATCCACTTGGACTTGAGCTTTGTACGGGGAGATAGGAATGGATCAATTTGTATTCTTCTACATGTAGAACGCCAGTTGAACCAGCACCATTTGTTGAAAATGCTGTCTTTTTTCCACTGAGTGCTTTTAGCTCCTTTGTCGAAAATCAAGTGACCATATGTGTGTGGGTTCATTTCTGGGTCCTCAATTCTATTCTATTGATCTACCTGCCTGTCACTGTACCAATACCATGCAGATTTTATCACTACTGCTCTGTAGTACAGCTTGAGGTCAGGGATGCTGATTCCTCCAGAAGTTCTTTTGTTGCTAAGAATAGCTTTTGCTATCCTGGGTTTTTTGTTGTTCCAAATGAATTTGAGAATTGCTCTTTCTAAGTCTATGAAGAATTGAGTTGGAATTTTGATGTGGATTGCATTGAATTTGTAGATTGCTTTTGGCAGGTTGGCCATTTTTACTATATTAATCCTTCCAATCCATGAGCATGGGTGATCTTTCCACCTTCTGAGGTCTTCTTTGATTTCTTTCTTCAGAGACTTAAAGTTCTTGTCATACAGATCTTTCACTTGCTTGGTTAGTGTCACACCAAGATACTTTATATTGTTTGTGAATATTGTGAAGGGTGTCATTTCCCTAATTTTTTTCTCAGCCTGTTTATCCTTTGAGTATAGGAAGGATACTAATTTGTCTGAGTTAATTTTATATCTGGCCACTTTGCTGAAGTTAGCAGATACTGGCGAGGATGTGGAGAAAGAGGAACACTCCTCCACTGTTGGTTGGATTGCAAGCTGGTATAACCACTCTGGAAATCAGTTTGGCGGACCCTCAGAAAAATGGACATAATACTACCTGAGGACCCTGCTACACCTCTCCTGGGCATATACCCAGAAGATGCTCCAACATGTAATAAAGACACATGCTCCACTATGTTCATAGCAGCCATATTTATAATAGCCAGAAGCTGGAAACAACCCAGATGTCCCTCATCAGAGGAATGGATACAGAAAATGTGGTACATCTACACAATGGAGTACTACTCAGCTATTAAAAACAATGACTTCATG
>CM052706.1:94389899-94414627 GCA_028551405.1 Uromys caudimaculatus | reverse complement strand
CTGGGTACGGGGGACAAGTTCCTGAACAGAACACCAGGGGCTTATGCTCTAAGATCAAGAATAGACAAATGGGACCCCAAGAAACTGCAACAATGATTTAATGAAATTTGCAGCAAATGGATGGAACATGAAAATATCATCCTGAGCGAGGTAACTCAGTCACAAAAGAACGAATATGGTAAGTACTCACTGATAAGTGGATATTGGCCCAAACGTTCAGAATACCCAAGTTTCACTTAACAGTAACTGCTGGACTGAGAGTGAGGTCCCAGATGGAGGAGTTGGAGAAGGAACTGACGGAGCTGAGGGAGACTGCAGCCCCATAGAGGAAGCAACAGTTTCAACTCGCCTGACACCCCCTGGTCTTCATGGAGGCTGGACCACCAACCAAAGAATACACATGGAGGGACCCATGGTTCGGACCACATATGTGGCAGAGGAGGTCCTTGTTGGCCATCATGGGGAGGAGAGGCCCCTGTAAAGGGGAATGTCAATTTGGGAATATGGGAGTGGGCGGGCAGATGGGTGGGAGGTGGACTTCTCTCATAGTGGTGGGGGAGGGGGAGAGGATAGGTGGTTTCCAAAGAGGAGACCTAGAAAGGGGGAAACATTGGAAATATAAATAAAGTAACAAAAATTTAAAAAAAATAAAAATTAAAAATAGAATGAATGCAAAAAAAAAAGAGTCCACCTCCAGTAGATAGACAGGGCCTCAAGTGGAGGAATGGAGATATCAATCCACAATCAAAATTTTTGACCAAGAATTGTACCTGTCTAAAAGAACTACAGGGACAAAAATGGAGAACAGACTGAAGGAAAGGAGGCTTAGTGTCCAGCCAATCTTGGGATTCATCTCATGGGGAGCCTTCAAGGCCTGACACTATTATTGATTATATGGTGTGCATACAGAGAAGAGCCTAGCATGACTGTCCTCTGAGAGGGACAAACAGCAGATGACTAAAAGATGCAGATACTTACACCCAACCATTGGATTGAAGTCAGGGACCCCTATGGTAAATTATGAGAAGGATGAAGAAGATGAAGAAGAAGGTGACCCCATTGGAAGACCATCAGTGTCAACTAACCAAGAACCCTGGGAGTTCCCAGATACTGAGCCACTAAACAGACAGCATATATGATCTGGTCTGAGGCCCCTGACAGATACATAACAGAGGACTGCCTTGTCTGACCTCAGTTGGAGGAGATACAACTAATCCTCAAGAGGCTTGAGGCCTAGGGAAATGGGAGGTCTGGTGGTGGGGAAGCATCTTCTTGGATAAGAGGGAGAGGAGAAATAGGATAAGGAACTGTTGGTGGGGGACCAGGAGTAGAGCAACAACTGGATTGTAAATGTAATTAATTAATTATAAAACAATAAGAACAACTGCAAATTTTAAACAGCATGCATAGGTAATTAAAATATTTTCTGTAGAAAGTACACAAATGCAAAGTTATATATACTTTTAGATAGTATAGATTAGGCATGTATTTTATGGCACAAATTGCCCCAGGAGAGGTATGTTCATAAATTTTGCCTTTCAGGTCTCAGTATGAATTTAGTTCTGAAGTCTTTGATCCACAATGGGCAAGATACAATTCTGATGAAAAGTTCTCTAAGGGCACCCTTCACATCCTTGTTTCTCAGGCTATAGATGAAGGGGTTCAGCATGGGGCTGATCACAGTGTACATCAGTGAAGCAATCATTTTCCTGTGGGTAGAATGGAGTACATAAGAGCAGAAGTAAACTAAAATTGCTGACCCATAGAACAAAGAGACCACACAGAGGTGAGATCCACAGGTGAAAAAGGCTTTGTACTTACTCACAGTAGAGGACATCCTTAATAAGGATGAGACAATCTGTGAGTAAGACATAAGGATTCCTGTCATAGGAATCACTTCTACTAGGGAAGTCACCACATACATAAAGACATTGTTGATGTGAGTGTCAGAGTTGGATACCTTGAGAACTTGAGCCAGTTCACAAAAGAAATGTGGAATTTCAGTGCCTCTGGAGAAGTTCAGTTCATTCATCAATAGAACATGAATCAGAGAGACCCAGAACATGATTATCCAAAACATAAGAACCAGAAGGGCACACAGCCGAGGGTTCATGATTACAGTGTAGTTGAGGGGGTGGCAGATGGCTACATAGCGATCATAGGCCATTAAAGTGAGTAAAAAATTATCCATTCCACCAAAAGTATTAAAAAAATATACCTGTATAAGGCACTCTATGTAGGAGATGACTTTTCTCTGTGACTTCATGTTCACTAGCATCTTTGGTACTGTAGTTGAGATGAAACAGATGTCAATGAAGGACAGATTAGAGAGGAAGAAGTACATAGGGTTGTGGAGATGTGGGTCAGAGCTGACAGCCAAGATGATCAGCAGGTTCCCAAGAACTGTGACCAGGTACATCGACAGGAACAGTCCAAAGAGAATGGGTTGCAGTTTAGGGTCATCTGAGAGACCCAGGATGAGAAATTCTGCTATCACTGTGTGGTTCTCTGTTTCCATGTAACTTTTGGATCTACTAGAGAAAATGTAAGTTTAGTTTTCAAAAGTAACGCTTGAAAGCATGTCTTTCATTCTAATAATGACTGTCATTTACTTAATCAACTTAATTTTCCTGACCATTCTTAAATGTGTGTAGTTTATTCTTATTTTTAGTATAGCTCAATATCTCTCTCCTTTATCATCTATAACTACTATTAATTGAATTTTCTATATGAACCTATATAGACAATTATTCTTTAGTAAACACTCTAAAATATTTAAAGTTAATTAATTCCCTTTCCCTTATAACTGTTGTTTCAATAGCTCAGTAATACTCTCTAAATGAGGTTTTCCACTATAATCTTCATGATTTTTTCCCTCTGAGGCCTTAATTATTTTCTAACTACATGGAGATTGCTATTATTATATTTGATGTTTAAAAATGATTTATGATGAGTATATTTCAATGGATGTTGTTTTCATTATTGTAATATTATTGATGTGTTTCTAAAAAGAAAGAGAATATGTTCTATAGGGGTGTGGTGATGTACGGGGGAAGGGATGTCTCAGCAGGCCCATGCCAAGACAACCCTTCCCATGTGGGAACAGCCACACGAATGTATAGTATAGAATAGAGTTTATTCAGGGCATGGTGAGGGGAGCTAAGAGGGTAGTAGAGGCAGAAAAACGTAGAGAAAGGGAGAGAGTGGAGAAATAGAGGCCAGGCCATGAGCACGTGGAGGTGAGGGGGGAAGGAATGGGAAGGGGAAAGCAAGAGCAAGAGAAAAGCAAGAGTAAGCAAGAGAGGGAGGAGAGGGAAAGCAGCCCTTTTTATAGTGGGTCAGGCCTACCTGGCTATTGCCAGGTAACTGTGGGGAAGAGCATACCTGGCTGTTGCCAGGCAACTGTGGGGTGGAGTTCAGACAGAATGTTAACAATTATTATTAATAATATTTTGGGTACACAAATTTCCACAATTAAATATTGAAGTGTGATTTAGAAATTAAACTTTTTTGGTCAGGTTTCCTTAACATAATTCTGATTCATTTACTGACATCTCAGTATACTTGAGAAAATCGTGAGTATTCTTAAGTTTATCAGGACTAATTATCATTAAGAATACACAAGGGGGCACTCACCCACTCAGAGGAGAAGGTGAGTGGGAGATGGAGGAAAGATTTTAGGAGAGAATGACCAGAAAGTGGACAGTGGTAGGATGTGAAGTGAATAACTACAATAATGATGATGATGATGATGATGATGATGATGATGATGATGATGATAATTAATAATAATAATAATAATAATAATAATAAGAAGAAGAAGAAGAAGAAGAAGAAGAAGAAGAAGAAGAAGAAGAAGAAGAAGAAGAAGAAGTAAAAAGAATATCCTGCTAACTGGAGAAGCAGCAATTGATGATGCATTTATTAATATAAGCACAATAGATGTACTTTCTTTTTGAAAACCATGAACTGCTTATAATAATGAGATTTCCTGATGGTCATTCTTTTGAGCAAGTGCTTCCAAGTGAATGTCTCTGGGAAAAGAAAGGAGTATGTGGGCTATGGAGATGAGAGTAGGAAAGATGAAAGCACACCATCAGTATAATAAATCAGGGGTAATAATTTTTCATATGTGCTTATATGTCCATACTTAGAGTAGAAATACATTTTTGTGAAATCAGGAGTACTAATGTTCAAAATATGTAACCAACAAATCTGATTATAAATTTTGAAAGATAATGTAAGCCAAATCATCATAGAAACAATAAAATAGATTTATAACATATACATTACTTTATTTTCAATGACAGAAAGTGTTGTTATTATGAATACCTGAGAATGTTATTTAATTAGGATAAAATAATTGTAAAGTAATGAAGTAATTGATTCTGTGAGAATGAAACAATGAAAAATAGTGTCTTCTGTGAAGTAGGAACGTTTAAGTAAAGACCAAAAGCAATTGAAAAAATCAGGAGAGAGAGAGAGAGAGAGAGAGAGAGAGAGAGAGAGAGTTCAAGGCTGAGTAAAGAGTATGTCATTATTCTACGATGTTGTGATCTGGAATTGGTGGAAATTTTAAAAGCTAGTGAAATAAGAAGCAGATTATAAGGGCATCAGTGACATGGTATGGGGTTCATGGACTGTCTTGTGTATTTTCTTTATGTCACTCCAACATTTCATTCACATTCTTTGTAAGTCTGAGATCTTGATTGTTTTGTCTCATTATTTGTGTTTTTTCAAAATTGCATTCTGCCTATTAAATTTTAGACCTAAATAAATACAAATGTTAGAAGTGAAATAAATATCGAGGAGAAATTACCTACAAAAGAGAAATCTTAAATATTCTTTATACATGAATGTAAGTACAGGGAAGAATAGTTAATCTAAACAAAAATGCAGTAACATTTAGTTAAAGGGAGTGACATGATAAAGAAGAAATTATGATCCTAGAAATGGATCTGGAATAGTTATGAAATATGAGACTGGCCCAATGAACTTACAGGACTCTACAAGTCATACAAAAAGAGTGGAAAATAAATTTTCATTGGAAAATGAAATTGGAAAAATAACTAATATATCAAAGATAGAGAGAAGGAAATGTAATAAGATCTGGAAAATACACTCAATAAAAACTGAAGTACCTTTGAAGTACAGGGAATTTACAGTAATAAACAGATACTTCCCAGTTTAAAGTCTAAGGGTCTAGCCCACTACATGCATCTGCTTTGCTTTCCATATCTACCCCACCAGCCCTGACCTGAGCATACCAGCTCTTCCAATATTTGTTACTGAAGCCATTACCTCTCAATTAATCTGTTCACAGAAGAATCAGATGAATTTCCACAGCATAAATATTGGAGATAAGGAGAAGAAGGAGCAGTATTAAATAATCATGTGTCCCAGGGCTTCAATTCTCAAAGCACCTCATTAGTTTAATTGTTCTGTTTTCTTTATACTCTCCAAACTAGTTTCCCTGGGGTACAACAACAACAACAACAACAACAAAAATGAAAGTTGAAATTGTTAGTTAATTTTGTGTTCATGTAGTTAATAGCAAAGGGAGATTGATTTATTTTTTCCAAGGAAGAACTCTTTATTTAGGTTTTGTTAAAAGTCATGCTAGGTGTCCTTTAAAAATACTCCTAGGTTTGAGAAATACTATATCCACAATATTACGAAGGAAAGTATTACATTTGTATTATAATCATCCATGTTTATTTTTCAATCTCCTGAATTAATTATTTAATTTGACAGATAAAATCTTATATATGTTATCCATAACATTAATGTCTAGAAGTATTTTATATTAGTCATAAATTAATTGCAAAAACTAACATATGCATACAATTATTATTTTATATTAGATTATTGCTCATGAGTCACATTTTAGAAATCTATTACCACTAATTATACATACTCTGTTGTATACACTATTATATATTCCTATAGTCAAAATGCAATTTTGTCATCTGTGACAAGCACTTGTTTAAAAGAACCATCCAATTGTACTGACCACTTACAACTCACTCACCTATTTCTCTAGGCTAAACTGGAGAAATTCCAAACATTAATGAGATCATGTTAGATTTTCCTTTCTAGCTTAGTATGTTTCAAAACTCTCTCTCTCTCTCTCTCTCTCTCTCTCTCTCTCTCTCTCTCTCTCATACACACACACACACATACACACATACACTTTTCTGACATACAAATTTTTCTTGTTATTTTACCCAACAGATCACTAGTTAATATAATAATTTAATAATTTCATATTTATTTGCTATTTTCTTTTCTTATCTACAAATTTAAGAACAGTGTCCAGCTTGGTTCTTGTGCACCTGGTGCTGTATGCCTTAATTCCAGCACTTAGGATGCAGGGGCAGACAGATCTCTGAGTTTGAGGCCAGCCTGGTCTACAGAGCACTTCTGAGAACAGCAAGTGCTACACAGAGAAACCCTGTCTTGAGAACACCAACAAACAGAAAACAATATTCAAGGGATCGCTTTTCTTCTCAGACTTCTAAATGTTTTTAAAATAGTATTATTATTGATGCATTTCAATGCTACAAATTGGTAGTCTTCACTTTTATGTTTCTCTGCATGCACATTAGCTCAAGTTCTCAGGAAGAGCTGCAATTACATTAAACATTCTAGAAGAGTGATTAGCACATATATAATTGTAGAAAGGTAGACTTTTATAGGTCTACAGTCAAATTGTCTTGGCTGTTTTAGCTTCCTCAGTAGACATTTACTGTCCAACTCTCTATTTGATCTAATATTTTTGTGTTTATCAGGTAAATACTTTTGAACGTAAAAAGAAGTCCTTATTGTTTACAAAAATCTAATAATATTATTAGGCAATATCTGAGGCCTAAGAGTTATCATTTTGCTGTTACCACATACTGTATGTTTTCACCAGTGTATTTGAAAGTGTCTTAATTTATGGTTTATGACTGAATATGCTCTCATACTCTAAAATATTGTGAAACTGTTACCACATTAAACATGGTATTTCAGCTAATGTGAACCTGTGTTAACAGGCCAGGGTCATTCATAAGTGACCCCAGAATAAACTATTATCCCCTTTGTAGTGAAAACTAGGTTTTCTGTGTTGACACACAAATCTTGTTTTTCTCATTTACACAGCATGTGCTATTCTTTTTACTCTGTAACTCTGACCCACCAGCCTGTCTTCCATAGTTCTGCCTACTCAGTATTCATATTATCTTATTTTCCATCTTCTACTTGCAGAAGTAGCACAAAATATCTTTTATTCAGTGTTTAACTCATTTGGCTTGACATGATGCCCTTTTTTAAAATTAATCATTCCATTTGTTTACATCTCAAATGATATCCCACTTCCAGGTTACCCCTCCACAAACCTCCCATCCCACATCTGCCCTTTCTCCCCCTCCCTTGCGTCTATGAGGGTGCTCCCCCTCACACCCACCCTCTCTTGCCCCATGGCTCCAGCATCCCCATATGCTGGGACATCAAACCTCCACAGGACCAAGAGCTTCCCCTCCCACTGATGTCAGACAAGGTTATCCTCTGCTATATATGTATCTGGAGCCGTGGATCCCTTGCTGTACAACCCTTGGTTGGTGGTCTAGTCCCTGAGAGCACTGAGTGGTCTGGCCAGCCAACATTGTTCTTCCTATGTGGATGCAATCCCCCTCGGTCCTCTAATCCTTCTGCCAGCTCCCCCACCAGGGTCCCCACCAGGCTCCAGGCATCCACATCTGCATTTGTCAGTTGCTGGCAGAACTTCCCAAAGAACCTGTCAGCACGCACCTCTTGGCAACAGCAACAGTGTCAGGGTTTTGTGTCTGTAGACAAGATGGATCCCCATGTGGGGTGGCCCCCAGATAGCCCTTTCTTCAGTCTCTGCTCCATTTTTGTCTCTGTCTTTCCTTTGGACAGGAACATTTCTGGGTTAAAAACTTTGAGATGGGTTGGTGGTCCCATCGCTCAACTGAGGGCCATGACTATCTATTAGAGGTGGTCTTTTTCATCTACTTTTTTTGTCTACAACTTATGTGGTATTACAATTTCCACGGTTCAGCAATATTCCACTAGTCTACAGTAAGATTTTTCTGACTGCACCAATCTCATTAGATGTTACTAAAATTTATGGTTTTTATTTTGTTTCAAAGTCATATGTTTCCATAAGTAGTTTAATTTTTTAGACTCCCCAATATAATAAATTATAACTTTATTTTAAAAGTTTTTCTAATGTTCTTATTGAATTTAATAGAGTCTTTTATAATATCCTCCTTTCAATTTAAGTTGCATTAAAATGCTTCTTTTCTCTCTTCATTTTGGTTAGTTTTGCTAAGATTTATTAATATCTCTTCTGTGTTGTTTTTGTTTGTTTTTGTTTGCAGTGTTGATAATGAAACCCAGGATGTTACACATGTTACATAAATATTTTACAAATCTACATCCTAAGGCATGATGTTTTTCTCTTATGAAAACCAATGCTCTGCTCTTGAAACCTTGAAGTGTTTTTCTAGACTTAATTTCATTCATTTCAACACTGACTCTTACTATTTTTTCCTTGTTTTGACAGTTTTCTTTTCTCACAACCATAGGACACACCATCTGTTTTCTTACTATGTATATATTAGTCTATGTAGCCGTAGTTACAAGCCATCTTCTGAAAACAAACTGCCTTTTCTGCATTCCACATATTTTTTTCTTTAATTAAATCTGTTCTTTGACAATTTCACACATACATATAGTGGATATGCAACAATTGTCACCTCCTACCCTCTTTCTACTCTCTACCACCTTCTCAACTCCCCTCTGTATGAACCCATTTCTCACATTCCTGTGTATTTTGCTTTCTGACCCTTTGATATTAACCAGGGACATCTGTGTTATATAAATTAGAAGTTACCTATTGGAACTTAGTGTCCTCAGAAGTGGCTACATAACTACCTATTTGTTGCTTCTGCCCTGGGGATATTCAAGCATTGTTGTGCACCAGGCTGAAATGAAAGGAAGGAATCTTGCTCAGGGAGGGTAGTTTCATAGGAGCTGGGTTGGCTTGAGTTCAGGGGAGAAACAAGCCTTCTCCAAGATGGTTCTCAGATTTACAGCTCTCTTTATTTTAGGGTGATAAGAGCTATCTAAACTTGGAGAGTGGATAGGAGTTTTCCAGGTGAATGTACATTATTGGTTGGTACCTAGGTGCTGGGAATTCTTCATTTGCAGAAGGAAGAATCTCCGGTGCTTGCTGGATATGTCCTTATAGGGAGAGAGGGAGTTAAGCCTGTAATTTGGTCATCAGGCTAGGAGACACAACTGCATCAGTGGTAGTGGAGGTGGGGGTTGCAAGAAGACATGTAGCAGAGCTTGCAGACCCAGAATAGGAAGGGAGGCAACCTTACTCCTGCCAGTCTCAAAATGAGATTTTCGGGGTGTGGACATATCTCGACTTCAGTCTTGTTCCAGGCCCATTTCCCTGGTTGCACTTGCCCCACAATAATCCATGATCTGTCAGTAACCAGTAGTGTAGTAGTAAGGGATAAGGCAACAAGAGCCCCTCCCAATTCTCTCACGTATTCTTTTATGATGTGTTTTAATTCTCACTGTATTATATGAACTTTAATTATTGTTTTATTTTTAATAAGTTACTATAATCCAACATTTATTGCTATTATTATGTTTGTAAATTTTTTGAAATTTCTCTTGCTGATTTCTAGTCTCATTTCATTATACTCCAAGATGTAAAAATTACTTCAATGATTTTTTTTATTTAACAGTTGAGTGTTAATATGGCATAAACTATGGTCTATTTTTGAGAAAGTCCCATAAGCTTCTGAAAAGAATGTGTATTGTAGAATTATGAAATGGAATGTTCTATAAGTATTCTATTTAATTGACAGCCAGTCATCCAGCTTGTATGTATTATTGTGATATTAAGACAATGTATATGTGTCTATGATCAATAACTACTTTGAAGCAAGCTAAAACTATAACACAGAGATGGTAAGATAAGTGTGATATGTATTTATAGAATGTGGAATTTATTTCATTCATAGACATGAATGAAGTTGCCTATCTGCTGGGGTTGACTGTTAGCTGATCTGTTCCTGTGGTTTTTTTTTTTTCAGTCATAGAAATGAAAGAAATTACCTTTCTGCAGGGACAGGCTGCTAGCTGGTCTGCTCCCATGAAGACACCATGTCTGGAGCCATCCTACAGGATCCATTGCACTCAGAGCAGTTGAGGATCCACTGAACTCTGAGTAGTTGACACCATATCCTGGGGCATCCCAGAAGATCCTCCACTCGGAGCAGTTGGGCAATGACACAACAGCCTGAGGCATCCCAGGGGATCAGCTGCACACAGGGAAACAGAGCAACTGATTTCCAACTTGTCTGCTCCCCTGAAGACACCACAGCTGAAAGGCATGCAGGGTAACGGCCCAACAGACTGAAAGTCTTCCTGGAGTTCTGCTGCACACAGGGAAATAGAAACCACAATCCATAGGCCTTCCTGAAGAACATCTTCACACAGGACAACAGTTTGACTACTCCACTAAAGACCTAACAGTCTGAAGGCCTCCCAGGAGATCTACTGAAGCCAAGGCAACAGATCAGCAGCTTCTCTACCCCTCTGAAGAGCCCCCAGTTAGAAGAAACAACAGGTGGTCTGCTAAAGCCAGGGCTGCAGGCCTACCAGGAGACCTGAAGCAACCTAGAGACAAAAGAGGAAGACTCCACACTGAGTCACCCAGATTAATAAACACCAGAGATATTCAAATGGTGAAAGGCAAGTGAAGACCATAAGCAACAGAAGCCAATATATGTGGGCATGATCAGAACCCAGTTCTCCCATCACAGCAAGACCTGAATACACCAACATACCTGAAAATCAGGAAGTTGAGCTAAAATCCTATCTCATGAAGATAATAGAGTCCTTTAAGGAAGATATAAATAACTCACTGAAAGTAATACAGGAAAACACAGGTAAACAGGTGAAGGAACTGAATAAAGCAGTCTGAGACCTAAAAGTAAAAGTAAAAATAATAAAGAAAACACAAATGGAGGCAAACCTGGAAATGGAAAGCCTAGGAAAGAGATCAGGAATTACAGATGTAAGCATCACCAACAGAATACAAGAGATGAAGAGAGAACCTCAGTGTAGAAGATACCTTAGAAGAGATTGACCCAGCTGTCAAAGAAAATTCAAAACATAAAGAACTCCTAAGCGAAAGCATCCAGGAAATTCAGGATACAATAAAAAGACCAAATCTAAGATTAATCAAAATAGAGGAGAATGAAGATTCCCAGCTCAAAGGACCTGAAAATGCCTTCAACAAAATCATAAAAGAAAACTTCCCCAATATAAAGAAGAGATGGCCATAAAGGTACAAGAAGACTATAGAACACCAAAAAAAAAAAATGGGACCAGAAAAGAAAATCCTCTTGTCACATAATAATCAAAACAATGCACAGAACAAAGAAAGAATATTAAAATCTGCAAGGGAAAAGGGCCAAGTAACATAAATAGGTAGACCTATCAGAATTACACCAGACTTCTCAACAGAGACTATGAAAGCCAGAAAAACCTGGTCAGAGGTTGTGCAGACTCTAAGAGACCACAAGTGGCAGACCAGGCTACTATACCCAGCAAAACTCTCAATCAACATAGATGGAGAAACTAAAATATTCCAGGACAAAAAAAAACTCAAACAGTATCTATCTAACAATCCAGTCCTACAGAGGATCCTAGAATGAAAACTCCAACACAAGAAAGGTACCAGCACCAAAGAAAAGACAAGATATTAAGCATCTCACAACAAAGGCAAAAGGAGAGAACCACAAGCATATAAAGCCACCTACAAAAACAAACATATCAGGAACCAACAGTCATCTTTCTTTAATATCTCTCAATATTAATGGACTCAACTCACATATAAAAAGACATATGCTAGCAAACTGGATACATGAACAAGAGCCAGCATTTTGCTGCATACAAGAAACACACCTCAATAACAAAGACAGATATCTCAGAGTAAAAGGATGGAAAAAGGTCTTCCAAGCAAATGGTCCCAGGAAACAAGCTGGAGTTGTCATTCTAATATCCAATAAAATAGACTTTCAACCAAAAGTTATCAAGCAAGATGAGGAAGGATACTTCATATTCATCAAGGGGAAAATCCACCAAGAGAAAGTCTCCATTCTGAGCATCTATGCCCCAAATGCTACAGCACCTACATTCATAAAAGAAAGTTTACTAAAGCTCAAAACACACATGAACCCCACACAATAATAGTGGGAGACTTCAACAGCCCACCTTCACCAATGGACAGATCATTGAAACAGAAACTAAACAGAGACACAGTGAAACTAATAGAGGTTATGAACCAAATGGATTTAACAGATATCTACAGAACATTTCACCCTAAAACAAAAGAATGCACATTCTTCTCAACACGACATGGTACCCTCTCCAAAATCAACTATATAATTGGTCTCAAAACAACCCTCAAATGATACAAGAAGAATGAAATAATCCCATGCATCTTATCAGATCACCATGCCCTAAGACTGGTCTTCAATAACAGCAAAAACAACAGAAAGCCTACATACACATGTAAAGGGAAAAACTCGCTACTCAATGATATCATGATCAGGGAAGAAATTAAAAAAAGAATTTAAAGATTTCCTGGAAATTAGTGAAAAAGTTGACATATCATACCAAAACTTATGGGACACAATGAAAGCAATGTTAAATTCATAGCACTAAGTGCCCTGGTAAAGAAACTGGAGAGATCTTACACTAATAACAGCAATACACCTGAGAGTTCTAGAACAAAAAGGAGCAAACTCACCAACAAGGAGTAAATAGTGAAAATCAGAGCCAAAATCAACCAAATAGAAACAAAGAGAACGATACAAAGAATCAACAAAAGCAAAAGCTAGTTCTTTGAAAGAATCATCAAGATAGATAAACCACTAGCAAAATGACCAAAAGTGCCCAGAGGCAGTATCCAAATTAACAAAATCAAAAATGAAAAGGGAGACATAATGACAGAAACAGAAGAAATTGAAAAAAATCATCAGATCCTACTATAAAAGCCTATACTCGACAAAACTGGAAAATCTAGATGAAATAGATGATTTTCTAGACAGAAACCATGTGCCAAAGTTAAGTCAAGAGCAGGTAAATTATCTAGATAGGTCCATATCACACAAGGAATTAGAAGAAATTATTAAAAACATCCCAACCAACAAAAGCCCAGGGCCAAATGGATTTATTGTAAAATTCTACCAGACCTTCAAAGAAGACCTGATACCAATATTCCTCAAACTATTCCATAAAATAGAAACAGAAGGAACACTACATAAATCTTTCTATAAAGCCACAATTACTCGGATACCTAAAGTTCACAAGGACCCAACCAAAAAGAGAACTTCAGACCAATCTTGCTTATGAATATCAATGCAAAAATATTCAATAAAATTCTTGCAGACTGGATTCAAGAACACATCAAAACCATCATTCACCATGATCAAGTAGGCTTCATCCCAGGGATGCAAGATTGGTTCAAAATATGAAAATCCGTTAACATAATCCACTTTAACAAACAAAAAATTAAACAAACTTAAAGAAAAAAATCACATGATCATCTCCTTAGATGCAGAAAAAGAATTTGACAAAATACAACATTCCTTCATGTTAAAAGCATTGCATAGATCAGGAATTCAAGGCCCATACCTAAACATAATAAAAGCAATTTACTGCAAACCAACAGCTAAAATCAAACTAAATGGAAACATACTTGAAACAATCACACTAAAATTGGGGACAAGACAAGGATGCCCACTCTCCCCATATCTATTCAATATAGCACTTGAAGTTCTGGCTAGAACAATAAGACAACAAAAAGACATCAAGGGAATACAAAATGGCAAAGGAGAAATAAATTTACCACTATTTGCAGATCATATGATAGTATACATAAGCAACCCCAAAAATTCTACTAGAGAAATTATTCAGCTGATAAACAACTTTAGCAAAGTGGCCAGATAGAAAATTAACTCAAATAAATCAGTAGCCTTCCTTTATACAAATGGTAACCAGGCTGAGAAAGAAATTAGTGAAGCAACTCCCTCGACAATAGCCACAAATAATATAAAATGTCTCTGGGTAAACACATATATGACAATAACTTTAAGTCTCTCAAGAAAGAAATTGAAGAAGATCTCAGAAAATGGAGAGATCTCCCATGCTCATGGATTGGCAGAATTAATATAGTAAAAATGGCCATCCTACCAAAGGCAATCTACAGATTCAATGAAATCCCCATCAAAATCCCAACACAATTCTTCAAAGATGTTGCAAGAGCAATTGTCAAATTCATCTCAAAAGGTAAAAAATCCCAGAATAGCAAAAACAATTCTTAACAATGAAAGAATGACTGGAGAAAATCACCATCCCTGACCTCAAGCTTTACTACAAAGCAATAGTGATAAAAAAAAAAAAAACTGCATGGTATTGGTATAGAGACAAACACATTGATCAATGGAATAGAATTAAAGACTCAGAAATAAATCCATACACTTACAGACACTTGATCTTTGACAAGGAAGCCAAAAATATAAAATGGAAAAAAGAAAGCATCTTCAATAAATGGTACTGGTCAAACTGGCTGTCTGTATGTAGAAAAAATGAAAATAGACCCATATTTGTACCTTACATGAAGCTCAAGTCAAAGTGGATCAAGGACCTCAACATAAAACCAGATACACTGAATCTAATAGAAGAGAAAGTGGGAAGGAGCATTGAACTCATTGGCACAGGGTGAAATTTCCTAAAAATGAACTCTAATGGCTCATGCTTTAAGATCAAGAATTGATAAATGAGACCTCATGAAACTGGAAAGCTTGTGTAAGGCAAAGGACATAGTCAATAAAACAAATGGGAAACCTATAGATTGGGGAAAAAAACTTCACTAACCACACATCTGATAGAGGGCTAATATCCAAAATACATAAAGAACTCAAGAAGCTAAACACCAAAAAACCCAAACAACCCAATCAAAAAATGGGGTCTATAACTAAACCAAGAATTCTTAGCAGAGGAATCTTAAATGTCTGAGAAGCACCTAAAGAAATATGCAAAGTCCTTAGTGATCAGAAAACTGCAAATCAAAATGACCCTGAAATTCCACCTTAAACCAGTCAGAATGGCTAAGATCAAAATCTCATGTGACAACACATATTGTCAAGGATGTGAAGAAAGAGGAACACTCCTCCATTTTTGCAAACTGGTACAACCACTCTGGAAATCAATCTGGAAGTTCCTCAGAAAACTGGAAATAGACCTACCTAAAGACCCAGCAATACCACTCTTGGGAATATACCTAAAAGATGCCCTACCATGCCACAGGGGCACATGATCCATTAAGTTCATAGTAGCCTTGTTTGTGATAGACAGAAGCTGAAAACAACCCAGATGTCCTATGACAGAAGAATGGATACCGAAATTGTAGTTCATTTACACAATGAAATACTACTCAGCTATTAAGAACAAGGACATCCTGAGTTTTGCAGGCAAATGGATGGAACTAGAAAATATCATCCTGAGTGAGGTAACTGAAACCCAAAAAGACATGCATTAATAAGTCACTAATAAGTGGATATTAGTCAAAAAAAAAGTACAGAATACGCAAGATACAGTCCACAAAACTCACAAAGGTCAACAAGCTGAAAGGTCCAAGTGAGGACACCTCAGTCCCGCTTGGAAGGGAGAAGAAAGCAATCACAAGTGAGAAGGAAGGGAGGGACCTGGGAGGTAAAGTGGACAGGGGATTGGGGGAGAGGGAAACCTGATCTGGTATTGGGTTAGGAAAAAAGACTGAAGCCCTGAGGACTGGCAAAAAGAATGGAAACAGGCAACCTCGGTAGGTAGGAGGTTGGGGGGGGGGGGGATCCTTCAGTATGCACCAGAGACCTGGGAGGTGAGAGACTCTCGGGACTCAAAAAGAGGGACCTTGCCTGAAATGCTGAACTGTAGAAAGAGGGAACTTATAGAGCTCACCTCCAGCATGAAGACAGGGCATCAAATGAGGAAGGGGGTTGCCATTCCACAGTCAAAACTCTAACCCATAATTGTTTCTGTCTGAAAGAACTACAGAGTTGGAAATGGAGAGGAGCCTGAGGAAAAGAATGTCCATGGACAGGCCCAAAGTAGGATCCAGCTCAAGGGGAGGTCCCAAGGTCAGACACTATTACTGAGGCTATGGAGCACTCACAAAAAGGAACCTACCATGACTGCACCCAACCAGTGGACCGAAACTGCTGACCCATTTGGTTGAATTAGTAAATGGCTGAAAGAAGGTGAGGAGGAGGGTGACCTTTTAGGAGGACCAGCAGTCTCAATTATCCCGAGATCTCTCAAACACAGGACCACCAATCAGGCAGCATACACCAGATGATATGAGGCCTCCAACACATATACATCGGAAGACTGCCAGATCTGGGTTCAATCAGAGATGATGCACCTAACCCTCAAGAGACTGGAGGTCCAAGGGAGTTTTGAGGTCAGGTGGTGTGGGGATTGAGGGGTATGGACATCCTTGTGAAGAGAGGAGTGGGGAGGAGGTATGGGGTGTGAAACAATCGGAGGGTGACAGAGGAGAATAAAATCTGGGTTGTAAATATATATATATTTTTTATTTATATTATAATATATATATATATATATATATATATATATTATAAAAGAAATAAGCAAATGTCTGCCAATTCAGAATATGGTAGATAGCTAATAGATAGATGATGATAGATAGATAGATGATAGATAGATAGTTGATAAATAGATAGATAGATAAATAGATACATGATAGATACATGATAGATAGATAGATAGATAGATAGATGATAGATAGATAGATAGATAGATAGATAGATAGATAGATAGATAGATCTACAAAAACTCAGAGATACACAGAAAAAGGCATTCAAGGATGGTTGATTGACAAGACTTTTTTGACAATGACACAGGTCAAAATGCCAAACCAACATTAACTGGTTTAAACCCCATTGCTCGCAAGAGTGTAGAACCTAAAAGTATTTTGTTAAACATACATAGTAATGAATTGCCACCTAATTTCTTATCTTTAAAACCATAGATCAGCACATCTCTAAAAGGCTTAAATCTAACAGTCACATAAGAAGAAGAGTATACAATGCTTGACATTTTGGATCTGGGTTAACTCCATCAGATGATTTTTTTTCTAGCTCCTTTCATTACTTCACAAATTTCATAGTTTTTAACATTTAGAGATTTTTTGTCATTTTAATACTATCCCATTGTATAAATTTACCACATTTTCATTATCTAGTCATAAATTGATAAACATCGAGGCTGTTCTCAATTTCTGGCTAATATTAATACAGCACCAATGAACACAGATGACCAAGTAAGTATATATCTGTAGCAGAATGTATAGTCCTTTGGTTATATACCTAAAAGTAGTACAGCTGGATCTTGATGTATATCTATCCACAGCTTTCAGAGGAAACTCCATTGATTTTCATGGTTGCTATAAAAGTTTGCACTACAATCAGCATGAGTACATTTTCACTTTTACCCAAATCTTGCAAGCATAAGCTGCCTTTTCTTTTTTTCCTTTTCCTTTTTTTTTTTTTTTTTTTTTTTTTTGTTCTTGGCCATTCTGATTGGTGTAAGATGAGATTACAAAGCAGTTTTGATTAGCATTTTCCTAATGACTAAACATGTTGAGCATTCATTAAATATTTCTCAGCCATTTGTTTTTCCTCTTTTGAGAACTATTTGCTTAGTTTGTACATTTTTAGTTGAGTTATTTTGATAGTTTTTAAAGTCTAAGTTTTTAGTTCTTTATGTATTTATTAGATGTGTAATTGGTAAAAACTCTTTCTCATTCTGTAGCCAGACTCCTCATTTGAATTATGATATCTTTTGCTGCACTGAAGCTTTCAGTTCCGTAAAGCCCAGCTTATTAACTGTTAGTCTTAGTGCATATACTATTGATGCTGTGTTCAGAAAGCCTTTTCCTATGCCAAAGAATTCTAGACTATTTCCATGCTTTCTCATCTATTATATTCAAGGTATCTGGACTTATGTTGAGGTCATTGAACTTGGAGTTGAGTTTTGTGAGGGGTGATAAATATAGATCTATTTTCATTCTTCACCCTGGAGCTATTCAGTTTAACCAACACTGTTGAAGATTGCATCTTCTCAGTGTGTATTTCTGGCTTCTGTGTCAAAATCATGTGTCTGGAGATGTGTGGAGTTATGTCTAGGTTTTCAATTTAATCTCATTGATTAACATGTATGCTTTTACACCAGTGTAATGGTGGTTTTATTATTACAGCTCTGTAGTACAACTTGAAATCAAAGATGGTGTACCTTAATATCTACAGCAGTTTTGTTTGTTTTGTTTTGTTTTTAGGTCAGGATTGCTTTATCTGTCCTAATATTTTTGTGTTTCTAATATAATCTGAGCTTTCTTGGGATATACTCTTTTGAGGTGTTATTTTTTTCTATTTGTTCTATAGGGTTCAGTTGTGCTGTTAAGTTGCTAATGTGAGACTTCTCCATATTTTATGTGGGTTGCCAGAGACCAAATGGCCTTGTTTGAACCTAAGGCCTTGCGCTTCCCAGCTAGCCAGAGGGGGTCCCAGGCCTTAGCAGACATTCCTTTGATTACTTCCCTCTGCAGATGTCCTTTGAGGTGAATAGATGGGTTGTTTGTAGTAGCCTGTGGCTCCAGAGAAACCTTGAGACATCCCGCTGTCTTGAGGTTTGTTATGCTGATTTACTACAGTGTAATACTTGGCTGCAATTAAGCGGCCCTGAGAAACTTCTCCCCCTCTATCTCTTCCTGCCCTGTAGTGACCTCTAGTAACCTTCTTACTCCTGCCCTTCCCACGTTGAAATGTCTATATAAACTTAGCAATAAAGCCATTTTTTGGAGCTTGATCAGACATATCGACTTGCTCCCAGGCATTTCTGGTCTCCTGTTTTCTTTCCATTATCCGCATCTCCCCCCTCAACACCTGAGTGTCCTGCAGGCAGGGCACTTCAGACCCTGGTCGATAGTCCCTCCCGGGAGGGCCCCCCGGGCAGGACAGGACAGCTAGCTCTTTGCAGTGGGCACCTAGTGCTTAAAACTTTCCTTTTAGAACCAGTTTCATTGTATCAGCTAAGTTTAAGTATGTTAGGTTTTCATTTTAATTCCGTCCTTAAAAGTTCTTAATGTCCTTCTTGATTTCTCTCTTAACTCATTTTTATTCAGTAGTGTATTCTTGAGTTTCCATAAGTTTATATACTTTCTGTTGTTGGTGACAAGCAGCTTTTGTCTATGGTGCTCAGAAGAGATACATGGTGTTATTTCAATTTTCTTATATCTTCTGAGACATGCTTTGTGTTTGAATATATAGTTAATTTTAGAGAAAGTTCCATGAGCTGCTGAGAAGAAAGTATACCTTTTTGTGTTTGGGTGGAATTTTCTATACATATTTATACATTTCTTTTAGGTCCTTTTGATTTATGCTTTTATTTAACTCCAGAATTTCTGTTTAGTTTTTGTCTAGATGACCTATCTATTGACGAGACTGGGCTGTTGAAGTTGTCCAGTATCACTGTGTGATAGCTGATAGAGGATTTTAGCTTTAGCAGTATCTCTATAATGAATTTGGATGACCATATGCTTGGTACATAAATGCATAAGATTGCTAATATTCCTTATTCATTGTTCCTTTGATGAATACATCTTCTGATTAGTTTTGGTTTAAAGTCTATGCCAGATACTGAAATGGCTATACCCAATTGCTTTGAGATTCATTTGCTTGAGATATCTTTTTCTATCCTTTTACCCCAAAGTGAGTGATGTCAATTTTGATGGTAAGATATTTCTCTTGTATCCAGTAGAAATATGTATCCTGCTTTATAATACAACCTTTCAGTGTGTGTCTTTTTTATGTGGAATTGAGATAATTAATATTGAGAGTTATAATGATCATTCTTTATTGATTCCTGCTATTTTGTTGTTATTTTTGGGTTCTTTTCTATTTTGATGTAGTGTTCTGGGATTATTTATTCCTTGTGTTTTTGGGGTGTGGTTACCTTTTTTAGACTGAAATTTTTCTTCTATTTACAATTGTACAGTTGGACTTGTAAATAGATAGCTGCTTACATTTGGTTTTATTGTAGAGTGTTTTCATTCTCTGCCTATTGTGACTTTACTGGGTATAGTAATCTGAGATGGTAACTGTGGTCTCTCAGAGCTTGTAGAACACCTGTCTAGGCCCTTTTGGCTTTCAGAGTCATCACTGAGTAGTCACATGTTATTCTAATGGGTCTGTCTTTAAATATTATTTGATATTGTACCCTTACAGCTTTTAATATCCTTTCTTTGTTCTGTATGTTTAGTGCTTAAATCATTATATGTTTTAGAAAATTTCTTTTTTGGCCCAGTCTATTTGATATCCTGTATGCTGCTTGAATCTTGATAGGTACCTCCTTTAAGTTGGGGAATTTCTCTTCTTTAATTTTGTTAAAAATATCTTCTATTGGTTTTTCTGAGTTTGTGCCCTTCCTTTATTCCTACTTTTTCATTGATTTAGCCTTTTATGGTATCCAAAACTTTCTGAATGTTTCATGCCTGAAGTTTTTTAGATTTAACATTTTCTTTGACTGAGTTGTCTATTTATTGCACATTGTCACCAATGCCTAAGATTCTCTCTAGCATATCTTGTTGTCTGCTAGTTAGGCTTATTTCTGAAGTTTTTGTTTTATTTCTTAAGTTTTATATTTCTAGTTTCATTTCAGTTTGGAATTGCTTTATTGGTCCCTAGGAAGTGTGGTAGAAGGACCAGGTACTGCCAATATGTTTTAGTAGAATAAAGAGTGTGTCTGGAGGGACATATTCCCAAAACTAGCAGAACCCTGGGTTCATACCAAAAGTTGGAGTCTCTACTGAATTGGGATGAGACAATGGGCACCTGCAAGCTGACTACTGCAGGACTGAAAGCCAAACAGCAGAGAATTTAATGGAGAAAAGGAAGGAGAATCAAAATTACCTACCTGCTTTCTAGCCTGAATTGGCCTCTGAGGGTCCCAAGTAAAGAGTGTTTCTAGGTAAAAAGGCACACAGAGAGATTTCATGAATGGAACCAAACTGAGATATATATGACTCTTGAATATTTTATGTCAGAAATGTTTAAAGGAGAAAATTAACTGTGTTGCTTGTTAAGTACTATGTTTTCTCCCTTTCTTGAAGGTTTTTAAGGCCTAAAGTCATGATGTTCTGAATTTTACTGCTATTTAAATAATCACTCCTTTTCATTTCTAATCTGATTTAATTTTAGACTCTATTTTATTTTGGGTAATTTGACTTTCTCTTTTCAAAAACCCAAATATTACTTTCATTCAATATTTATTTTGTTTTCATTTCTATTATATTTATTTCTGCTATGATCTATAACCAATATTTTTATTTTAATTTAATTATGTTTTTCCAATTCTTAAAGGTTTATCACTAAGTCACTGACTTTAGATCTAACTTAGTAATGTAGACACTTAGAGATGTTTCTCTATCATGACTTCCTTTATTGTAACCCATAGGTTTTGTGTATTATGACATCACTTTGATTCCATTCTATAACTTTTATTTCTTCAGTGATCCATTCATTGTTCAATGGTATATTGTTTAATCCTCCAAGATATTGTATAGTCCATTAGCTTAACTTGCTGTTGATTTCTATTGTATTTCACTATGATCTGACAGGATGTGGGGAGTTCCTTCAATTTTCTCATACTTCCTAAGATTGTCCAGTGTCTTATTATGTGATGTATTTTAGATTGCATATCTTAAACTCCTGGAAACAACAATAATTTTCTAGTCTGTGGGTAAGACCTTCTATATGTGTCTATTTGCTTTATGGTTTCATTTACTGCCATTGATTTTGTTTTTTATCTAGTTTTTATCCATTTTTATCCAGGTATTAGTGCAATATTGAAGTTACCTACTATTAAGGGTTGAAGTTATTCAGTGAATTAATTCCTAGTAGTATTTGTTGTAGGAAAATGAATGTATTAGAGTTTGGTATGTGTGTTAGAGTTCTCTAAAGGAACAGAACTGATAAAAATAATATATATGCATATATTGGATTTATCAGACTATCTTATACACTATTGTCAAAGTTTACAAAATTTACAAACATGATTAGTAATTGTCTTAAGGTTTTCTATTGCTGTGAAGAGACATCATGATTACAGCAACTCTTATAAAGGACAACATTTAATTGGGGTTGACTTACACTTTCACTTGGCTTACATTATTGTCATGGTGGGAAGCATAACAGCATACAGGCCAGGATGATGCTAGAGATGGAGCTGAGACTTCTAATCTTGATCTGAAGGTAGCAGAAGGGACTGTCTCAACACTTGATGTAGTGTGAGCATATACTACTTCAAGGCCCCACCCCCACAGTGACTTACTCCTCTAACAAGGCCACACCTTCTCCAATAAAGCCATACTTTGTAATAGTGCCACTCTCTATGTCCAAGCATTCAAATATATGAATCTATGGAAACCATACATATAGTATTAATATTTTAGTAAACCCTGGTGCAGAATTACTGCCTGCATCAATGGTTTAAGTTTCCAAGTGAAAGAAACACACACACACAGCCTTTATATTTTAATATCCCTTAGGCAGCATAATATCTGGGCAACTACCTAGCCTCCATGCTTTTAGAATGTACATCCTGCCAATAATTCCAAGTTACTATTTGCTAATTTCTATGGTCCATCTTGGTTCCTCCTGACCCAGTTGAGCAGCCTCTGGGCTATACTCTCCCAGCCCCAAACATGGCAGCTCTGCCTTTGTCCTGCACTTTCCTCTGGCATGGAGTCTCTTCTCTTTTCCTCCTTCCTCACAGTCCCAAGTTAGAGAAACCTAAAATCTTGCCTCTTTTTCTTCTCCAAAACTGTTGGCTCCTGACATCTTTATTTACCAATCAAGATTAACTAGGGACAGGTTCCCAGAAGCTATGTTCAGACCCTCTTATGCAAACGGTTTTGGGGGATGCAATTATATTGGAATAAAAGCAGCTACACAAACCTATTCAAACCATCATAATAGCCATGATGGTTTAATCATTGTCAACCTGAAATATAATATTTAAGGTTATGGTGTCAGTGGGATAAAAATCAACCATAGTAGAAAGTCATAGCAACAGGTGTCAGACATGGCAGGAAGAGCAGGAAGCTAAGAGATACATTTTTAAATTCCAGCACAAGTAGAGAATAAATTGGAAGTGGGAGAAGACTTTAAACTCTCAAAAATGTCATAAACAGTGCCACCAATGTGGCATTTAAATGGCTGAGTTTATGGATGATATCCTAATTCAAATATGGCTGCTTCATTCACTTTATTCCATAGCTTCCATAGGATTCTGACCATACCATAATGCAGTTTATTAATCCAACATTAGAAATCTCCATAGTCTTTCATAAATCTCAATACTGTTTCAAAGTCCAAAGTGTCTTCTGATATTCAAAGCAACATTTATTTATTTATTATAATATAATTTCTTTATTTTCCCATTCCATTTCCTCCCTCAAAATCTTTACATATAAACCTTCCTGCTCTTTTTCAAATGCATGACCAATTTTTTCATTAATAGTTACATGCATAATTGTGAAATGCAGTTACAACCCACTTAATAATAGGGAAATCATGAGTAGTGCTGAAAATCTAGCTATCTACTCAGAGTTAGTGAAATCACAAATTTTGGAAGAGAACCTACACTCACCACCTTACTAAACTAGAATAATTCTTAACTACCTTCTAAGTATTTGTCATTATACCCACAAATAAGAGTAGTCCTCATCCCTCATCAAGAAAACTTCACTTTGTAGCAAAGAGAGACCATAATTGTCCCGACCCACAGGACGTTCAACAAGGGTCCAAGGAGGGAACTGTCGGATGAAAGAAAGGGCAGGAGACAGAGATACCTGGGAGTAAGATGGTAATCCAATGGAATAGAATTGAGGACCCAGAAATGAACCCACACACATATGGTCACTTGATCTTCGACAAAGGAGCTAAAATCACTCAGTGGAAAAAAGACAGCATTTTCAACAAATGGTGCTGAGTCAACTAGTGGTCTACATGCAGAAGAATGCAAATTGATCCACTCCTATCTCCTTGCACAAAACTCAAATCCAAGTGGATTAAGGACCTCCACATAAAACCAGTTACACTGAATCTAATAGAAGAGAAAGTGGGGAAAACTCTCGAATACCTGGGTATGGGGGAAAAGTTCCTGAACCGAACACCAGAGGCCTATGCTCTAAGATCAAGAATAGACAAATGGGACCTCATGAAATTGCAAAGCTTCTGTAAGGCAAAGGACACTGTCAATAGGACAAAACGGCAACCAACAGATTGGGAAAAGATCTTAACCAATCCTATGTCTGATAGAGGGCTAATATCCAATATATACAAAGAACTTAAGAAATTAGACTCTAAAAAACCAAATAACCCTATCAAAAAATGAGGAACAAAGCTAAGCAGAGAATTCTCAAGTGAGGAAATTCGCAGGGCTGAGAAACACCTAAAGAAATGCTCAACTTCCCTAGTCATCAGGGAAATGCAAATCAAAACAAGTCTGAGATTCCACATCACACCAGTCAGAATGGCCAAGATCAAAAA